>LPNX010083982.1:260406-835854 GCA_001517045.1 Pseudotsuga menziesii
ACTAGTCTTCTATTTTCGTAAATCTTAATAAAAAGATCCCTTTAATTAATCTCCAATTAATTAATAAACCTGGAACATAGTCTTTCCATAGGGACTACCCCCCTTGGCTCTGTTGGGATCTTGCCTAAACGGAGGAGCTGTAGACTGTGGTGACAGTGGTCCCCAGCTCTCGCTTGCCCCCAAGGACACACATAGCAGGTTGTGACTTTCCTGCATCTTAAAGTGTGAATTAGGCGGCAACAGGGCCCACACCTATTTTTGGGCATTTTTATATTATTTTATGGAGCTTTTGGAAGGCTCACGATTTCCTCAAGAAGGCATAAAGTCAAAAAATTAAATTATTATATTATTTTATTGTGCCATGGGGACACCCAGAAGGAGTTAGTCAAACACTCCTTGGACCCACCGTGCTTTCATTTATTTCTTGTTGAGTGGGTTACCTTTTTATGGGTGGTTTAGTCCACTTTGGTAAATTATGATTATATTGATCCATGTGTTATATGTTGAGCTCATCTCAACCATTGATTAGAACATTTCATTTTTTAATCTTAGCCACTGGTCTTGAAAATGGTTAGGATTCGGTTATGATTGTGGTTCTCTCATTTCTATTTAAAGGAGAGAGCTTCTCATTTGTAAAAGGTCTTTGGCTCTTGGATCTGAATAATAGAAAGACTTTTTGTAGATATTTTCTGGATCTGCTTTGCATTTGATGTTCTCAAATGGTGATTGGATAATCTTCAGCTTCTTAGCATTGTGGAAATTCTTGTGAGAACTATATTTTTTTTGCTATCATTGTTTTGCCTAAAGGAGGGCGTTTTGGCTGGAACGTTTTTGCAGGGGAACCTCAACTCGCTTGGTTTTTTTCGTCTTGGATCAGGGGGTTTTCATTAATTTCATTGTGATCTATGATTACTTCGTTTTACTTTCTTGTAGCATTTGGTTTCTTTATCTTGTATTGGCAAATCGGATATGGTTGACGTTTTCTCATGCAGGATAGGGGACACATTGGTGGCTCGTGGCTTACATCATTCATAGAAATCATTGGGATCTTCCAGAATTGATCAGGATAGCAAAGATCATCACTGTTAAAGACTTCTACAAGCATTTCCAGGTAAGATCTAACAGGTGAGTCCCTTCTCTTCAGATCTTATTCCATTGTACCTTGCTTTACTTCAAATTTTCTGAAAACTCCTAAATACTAAAAAACCCTAAAAAAGCACTAAATCTGGGAATAGTACGATCTTTGGCCAAACCATTTCTGGGTTTCATAGATCGGGCCTCCCCTTCACTAAATTTGCTGCAATGCTGGTCAAACTCCTACTGGTTTGACCTAGATCTGATTTTTAGCCAGAAAACTACATAACCCCCCACTGAAAATTTGACCTGCTAGGGTTTTGACTTTTTCTGAATTCTGACTTCACAGACAGATAGATCGGGTCCCACACAGTCCAATTCAACCCCAATGCTGTCCAAATTCTTAACAGTTTGACCTAGATCTAAGTTTCTGACAGAAACAGCCCTAGCGCCCTCACTGAAAACTGGATTTTTCTGGATTTGACTTTTTTCTGAAATCTGACAAGATACGTTGATAGATCAGGGCTTAAGCACTCCAGAACACCCTGTTATCCACTAATTTTGCACTTAGTGGATTTTTTCGGTGAGCCGCCAGAGCATTGAACAAGTACACTTGTTCGTGATCAGAATTCAAAAGTCCGCCAGCCTTTTCCTGGGAATCTGTTTGGAACTTTTTATAACTACATGTTCATACCCCCTTGGGGATTTTGTAAAAAATGTCCTAGCATTTAATTTTTTATAAAAGGCTCGGCTTCCCGGACTTGGGCATCAAGCCGACTAGCCCAGAGTGTTTTTTCCCTTGGTTATTATTGGCTGTTGAATAAACGACCAATAATCTTTGAGTTTTTCACTCACTCCTCCAAAGCTAGGGTAGTTGTCTTGGTGTTTCAGCCTTGGGAGGTTATTAGAGCCTTCGTGCCAGTGTTTTTTGTCATGCTAGGCATTCTGATTGAGTCGTATGAACATGTACTAGGTCCCCCTAAGGTTTCGTTGGATTCCGTGAAAAATATTTTTTTCCATTTTTTAAGCCATTTTTTAATGGTTTAAATGGAAAATTTCAAAATGTAATAAATGAATGATCCGGAGTCCGTTTTCGGCATGGTTGGGCTCATTTTCAAGCTTGGAGCAGCATCTTTACCCTAAAGGCCACTTTCACCATCATTCAGCTAGCAGAAGCATCCCAAAAATCATCATTCAGCTAACAGAGCATCAAAGTAGCATTTTAATGCAAAAAATGAACATTTTAGCACTTGGTCAAATTATTTAAAAAGTCAAATTCAAAGTCAATTTGAATATTTTAATGGTAAATGGTGACTTGGCTTGTGGGCCATGTGGGTTACGATCCTTTTCAAGGTGACATAGCATTAGACTTTGGTTTAAAAATCAAAGTTTGAATTATTCCATGAGAATGTGACGTGAGGGTGAGGAGATGGTTCATGCTTATGTGTAAAATGGTGTGGGTGATGATTGGGATATGTGGGCCCATCCTCAAAATAAATGTTATATTTTAAACCATGATCTAATCCACACCATGCAATGGTATAGTCACGATTTAATAATATGGAGGTGACGTGAGGGAGAGGTGGGCTCACGCTAGCATATAGTAGCATTGTTTGAGGCTAGCGATTGGTCATAAGATAGACCCCTCTCCACGTGAATTTTTAAACCATTGCTTGCAATCCCAATGCATAAACCATGGTGGTGTCACGTAAGTGATTGCGGATTGTTTTAAAGGGAGATGACGTCAAAGAGGATTGGAGCGTGAGGTGGATAATGGACCCCTCTCTCCACTCGTTAAATAAAAAAGGATGTGGCATATGTTATGTGAAAAATTTGTTTGCTAAATAATTTCCTTTCCTTAACGCCAAGCTGTCGTACCATTCGCGTGAGGAAGAGGCTCACGTGGCGCTTGTTTGGTGAGGGTTTTGAGTGAATGAAGCCAATAGATTTTGGTTGTTGAGTGCATCTTGGTGTGTTGGCACTGATTGATGTGTTGGCAGTTCAGCATTCATTTCAACCTCAGTCACACTCAACGTGATCTTTGGTCCATTAATGCCCCCCCTGGGGCTTGGTATTTTGTATAAATAGAGATGCTTTGCACTCTTTTCTTCATGGACTTTTGGGCATAGAAACTCTACAAAAATTGTAATCATTATTTTATTGAATAAAGCTTTTTGACTTTGGAGGTCTACAGGATTGTCTCTTCATTGGTGGATGTGTTGTATGAGGTGATCTCTTTCCATGCTTTCAATTTGTTATTCATGTGTTGAATCAAACAACTAGCTTTAGAAGCCTATTATTAGAACATAATATTTACCATTTGCTGCTATCAAGTTGGTTTATTATGCAAAGTTTATCATAATCTAGATGGGTACAAATATTCAGTTGTATGAAGTATTGATCTTGGTTTGAATATTCATAGCATACTAGTTTTATTGTTTGATCTCACTAGGTTTCAAGTTGGATTGTCTTTACAGATCTTGCCATTTGGAGAAGGGTGCGAACTCAGCTGCATCAATCTCATCTCCATCATCATAAGAACCTTCTAACATTGTTGACTTTCAAGACCTACCGAGAAGTTGGCTTTTTCCAAGAGGAAAAAACAAAGAGATCTTACTCCAAAGTTCCATCTCAAATTCTTTCATAAATTCAAATACTTTCTTGGTTACCGAACTCCCTTTGCTCCTTGACTTCTTTTGTTTCCTTGCTTGCTAGCCCCTTTCCTCCTTGACTTGTTTGCCTTTTCTCACTTTTTCTTCATCGCTGCCCCGTTTTTACTCTCTTTCACCATCCATTTTCTTCATTTTGGACAGCCCTAGTGTGCCCTAGTCTTCCTTCCTTTTTGCCTCTTTTTGCCCTAGTTTTTGGGCCTTCTTCCACCTTGTTATTGTCATTTTCTTCCACTTTTTGTTCGCTGCCCTGTTTTATAATTTTTATGACAGCCATTTGTTTTTTCTTTCGCTGCCCCGTTTTCTTCAATTTTTGTCCTCCTTTAGCTTCATAGTTGGCTGCCCTATTCCCCCCTTTCTTTGTTTTCGACCTTCCCTTTGTCTTCTTGCCTTCTCTCCCTCATCTTCTTTTATTTTCAGCCTTCTTTGCCTTGCTCTTTTTTCTCTCATTCAAACTTCTTCTTTTCACTTTTTGCAAAGTTTGAGAAAAGTTTCGAAAAAAATTTTCAAGTAAAAGTAACTCACTCTCATTTTTACGCAAATTTTAATGATAGTAGAGTTGTATGCTTTTATTTGAAAAGCCCTTTCAAGGATTAAATTCCTAAAGGCAGTTTGTATAAATTTTAATAAAGATCTTTTGTTTGAGTGGGGTTTTTAAGTCCCCACCCCCATCCTCCCCCATTTGGGGAGGATTATGTTGTGTCCATCTTTTACATGCTTAGGTTAGATGTGCTTGTCTTCATCATTATTTGCATCTTGTGCTTAGAATACTAATTGTTAATCCATCACTTCTAATTCATTAATTAAGTTGATTACTCAGTTTTTTAATTGTTTATCTTTCTAAGTAAATCAACTGCTTAAATCTTTTGAATCACACCATAAGGTGGATCAAGAGTGCTCTCTGTCGGAGAGTTTAATAAGTCCTCTTTGCTTCTTATTCACATTGTTTAATCAATTAACTCTTAAGTAAGACTCTTGAACTTGCAAAAACACAAGTCAAGAGCACTCTCTATCGGAGAGCACCTTAGGTTTGCATAATCCCTGCATTAATCTCATCTAGATTAGCTAAGTCTCTTGAACCACTGTCATAAGACGAGGTCAAGAGCGCTCTCTGTCGGAGAGTCTTAATTAATTAACTTAATAAAATTTTCAACACACACCCCTTTAATTAATTAACTCCCTTCCCTCCTTGTCGGAGTATGCTCTGACCGATCTCAGATCGGAGTACCCAGAAACGGCACTGGATTTTTTAAATCCTGCAAGAGTAACCTAATAATATTTAAACACCCGTAACCAACGCACCGGCGTTGTAGGGATTCTTCCAAAGTACTTCCTAGTAGAGGCGCCGGAACCTCTCGTTGTCTTAGATTCTCGGCTAGCTGGTCAATCTTTGCGATACCAGCCTGGGATACTGGGCGAGCCCGACATGTCTTCAACGGAGGGAACTTAGAAGAGTCTCCCAGCTTTGACAAACCTTCGTTGACACCCTAATCAAGAGCATTTAAAATTTTCAAAATCTACCAAGAGCACTCGCAAAACCTAATACTCACTAGCTTAATTCCTAGACTTTATTTCACGCGTTTATTTGACTCCATAAGGCACTGGTCCTTCGTTATATTTGAGTAGTTTTCTATCTTAATCAACTGTCTATGGTCCATTTCAATTGATTATATCTGAATGCTTAAGTTACAAGTCTAGAATCTTTGCTTATCTATGTGATCTCTTGTTAGCAACGTGGATTACTTTGATTAATCATCATCCCCTTAATATTAATCATTTTAAATCACAAAAACTCCTAAACAACACCCATCCGCATCCAAAACATCCAAAACTTAACTTAAACATTGAGCCATAGAAAACTCTTTGTTAGGGACTACCCCCCTTGGCTTCGTTAGGAGTTAGCCTAAACGGAGGAGCTAGGAGTAGGTGACAGTACCTAGCTTTTTGCTTGCCCCCAGGGTCACACCTCTCCCACTTTCTCAAGTGAGGAGACAGCTTTCAATTGATTTCTGCTGCTAGTGTGCAATCGGTGGACAACACACCCCCAACGCTGTGCTAGTTCCTTTCGGTTTTCCCTAGATCTGAACAATTGGTTTTCGACCCCCCTAGCCCCCTCATCAGATTTTGACTTTTCCAGATTTGATTTTTCTACTGATTTTCTGATCTGGGTTTGTAGATCAGGTCACTGTGACCTCATTTCTCCTTCAACGTTGAGTTGTTAGCCTCCAGGTGACCCTAGAATTGCAGATCTACTTCTCCAAGCCTTAGTGCTAGCCCTCCATTAAGTTGGTTTTCCTGTAACCTGACTTTTCCGGGCTAACTCCTTTTTTGGGTTCATAGATCAAGGTATATCCCAGGTGGGCTCACTAAAACGTTGGGTTGATGCTAACTCCCTTGCCCAATGCACATAAGGCACTGATCTCCTAGCTAGCGCTAGCCCTAACTTGACCTCACTCCCATTCCCTTTGCCAACATTCATTTACAAGTCAAGTTACCTATCTTTCACTGAGTCTGTCTCCTTGGTACTAGACAGTCCCAACTTTGTCCTTGCTTACCCTGTCACAGTTACGTTTCCCAAGAC
Organism: Pseudotsuga menziesii; assembly: GCA_001517045.1. Taxonomy (NCBI): domain Eukaryota; kingdom Viridiplantae; phylum Streptophyta; class Pinopsida; order Pinales; family Pinaceae; genus Pseudotsuga; species Pseudotsuga menziesii. Next base: position 266,731 of record LPNX010083982.1, read on the forward strand.
AGTGGTCATCTCCATCAGTTCCTAGTACCTAAACCCTAGAGCTAGGGTTTCCATTTACCTTGCACTTTACATACCTTAAAGCCCCATTTGATCTATTCTAGTGTCTAGGTCTGATCTCTCTTGTCGGGAGCAGATCTAGGTCTCCCCCATTGTTGTCTTGGACTAGGATAACATAAAGTGAAGGCTTCCTTGATTGGCGTGACAACCATCCATTTGGGAGTCTAGGCAGTCGTGGTTCCACCCCTTAGTTGCTTGCCCCTCTACCATCCATCCTGGATCCACCTCACATAGGCAATTACAAGGCGGGTGATAACACTGCCCAAAATTTTCTCTCTGCTGCTCGAAAGTCTTTTCTTGCTACCCGAACTGCCCGAGAAAACCTGTTGCTGCCCGGATATGTTCTAAGCTGCCCGAGCCTGCTATGCTGCTGCTTGAGACTGTCTCCCCTCTGCTCAGACCTGTTATGATGCTGCCCGAATCAGTTTAGGGTTACCCGTGAAGAGTATAGAGTTGCCCGAGTGTTTATGTGGCAACCCGAGAATAAGTTAGGGTTGCCCGAGGTGTGCCCGAATGTCCTATGTCTGCCCGTGATGAGAAACTGCCAGCCCGTGAAGAGTATAGAGTTGCCCGAGTGTTTATGTGGCAACCCGAGAATAAGTTAGGGTTGCCCGAGGTGTGCCCGAATGTCCTATGTCTGCCCGTGATGAGAAACTGCCAGCCCGTGAGGAGAAACAGGTTGCTCGAGAGGAGAACAAGTTGCCCGTGTGTCTTTTCCTGCTGCCTAAACTACTTATGTGGCTACCCAGAGAGAGAAAAGAAATGCCCATATGAGGAGAGGATTGCCCTAGGTCTGTTTAGTGTTGCTGCTACTAGACATGAGGAGTAAGGAGAAGAGCCCTAGCTCGTGAGTGTAGATAGGATGATGCCCTAGCTAGTCAAGCCGCCATGCTAGGGCATAAAACCAAGAATCACCCACACACTTGAGAAGCCAGTGAAAATCTTCAGTCTTCAATGGAGCAGCCAAGATGGAGATGAAGTGTGTTAAAATGATTTGCAAGTGAACTTCATTTATAGTCTTTCAAGCACTTGAAGTGGTCCCTTACAAATAGGAATTTAATAATAAGGTCTTATTCTTTTTCATGTTTACCCTTTTGACTTTAACTTTTAGTGGTACTAGAGTCCTTCTTGTATTTTTACTTTGAACTCTTGTGGTACAATAAGTTTTCTTGTATTTTGACTTTAGCCTCTTGGTCTTCCTCATGAACCAAGACTTAGGGCAAGTAGGACCTTCAAGTGTTCTGTGGTTAAGGCAAGTGGTCATCAGGGTCCTTCATGCCCACTCAAAGTACATCATCATAAATAGGAAGAATTACTAATGCCTTTAACTTGAACTCCTTGTGCCACCAAAGATCGGGTACTAGGTGTCTTAACCAAGGGTGGCTAATCCTTGGGGAAGGTCACATAGCCCATGGATCAAGGATAGGAGTGCATCACATGTCCAAACCCGGTCTAGGGCTTATAGTGATAACCTGATAACTGACCAGGTGCCTCAGCCCTAGACTGCATCAATTGACTCAATGTCAAATACTTGGTAACAGACCAAGTGCCTTCATTCTCTCGGAGAATGGCCCTCAACCCTAGGCTGAGTCCCCCAGTCCTAGACTGGTTCAATATTCCTGGTAACTGACTAGGTGCCTCCATTCAAAGAATGGCCACTCAGCTCTAGGCTGAGTCCCCTAGTACTTAGACTGGTTCAAGTTCCTGGTAACTGACTAGGTGCCTCCATTCAAAGAATGGCCCCTCAGCCCTAGGCTGAGTCCCCCAGTCCTAGACTGGTTCAATATTCCTGGTAACTGACCATATGCCTCCATTCAAAGAATGGCCACTCAGCTCTGGGCTGAGTCCCCCAGTACTAGACTAGTACAAGATCCTGGTCACTGACCAAGTGCCTCCATTCTCCGAGAGAATGGCTCTCGATGTTGCTTAGGAAAAATCAACATTCCATTGTACTTCTCATAAAATTTCTCTACTTATCCTGTGATGTGTATCTTGAAATGATATATGTTGATGACATGCTTATGTGGATATGACACTGATTGATTAGTTTATGAATGATTATGTACTCGGTAGTGTTATGCACATACTGAACTCTGTCTAAGTTTTTGAGGAGTAAAAATTGCTAGAGGTGCTAGCACACTGATTCACCCCTCCCCCCTCTCAGTTTGGCATTGTGTCCAACAAGTGTTCCCCCTAACCATCCAAATATCTAGCAATGAAGAACTGTAACCATGATCCTTGTGAAAAATATTCACAAGTTATGTGATGAAAATCACATGTGTCATCCTCAAACAATATGAGGGGTAACAAACCCTATCCTTCTTATTCTATAAATTAGACAGGATCTTCACTGTTTTGAGATACACAGTTAAAGAGATTGAGTTTTGAGCTATCAGCCTGGTAATTTTTCAGTTCACAGAATACAGATGCAAGATTGAGAGTTCAGATTTGTATCCTTGCTGTCATATTTTCAGTGTGATGTATTTGTAGACTCTAGCATTCAGAATTTACAGTTTTGATAGGAGTTATTAGTTTCATGTTTCCTAGTGTTTAGGGTTTGCTTTTTGGAGTGCAGAATGTGCTTACCATGATCTGAAATTAACATCTTATTGTTGAATTTGTATTGAATTTTTCTACATGTCTTTTTTCATTCTGTTTATATCTTTGTCGCCAACTCAAAGATGCTCTACGGACTCCTTTGATCTATATTGTAAACAATACATACCCTGATTGGCTTCCACATTTTTAGACAATAGCAATTTATTTATTTCCTAGTGTTTAGGGTTTCATGTTTCCTAGTGTTTAGTGTTTGCTTTTTGAAGAGCAGAATGTGCTTACCATGATCTGAAATTAACATCTTATTGTTAAATTTGTATTGAAATTTTCTACATGTCTTATTTCATCCTGTTTATATTTTTGTCGCCAACTCAAAGATGCTCTACATACTACATAGTACAGACTCCTTCGATATATATTGTAAACAATACATACCCTGATTGGCTTCCACATTTTTAGACACTAGCAATTTATTTATTTCTTGTATGAACAAATTTAAAAGAAATATTTACAGTGCATTGGATGACAACAGATATCTTCACTTACGTTGTAATATTGTATCATGATCTATATTATCAAAGTATTGGCTCTCTCTCACATACACACATTTGTAGACTATGCTTTGAAGAGACTACGATGAAGGACCATTGCATCTTTTTGTGTCTAGTCTACTATAAGGTTAAGAGCAGATATCATTGCCTTTCTAGGAACTTAAATAACTCACTCTCTACTTTCATCAGGAATCCAAACCAGGAGTGACTCTCTCTTTTCATACAAGAAATCAATCTCCATAGAAATTATTGACAATCAAGATTCTGGCTTCTAGATCTAGAGATTGACTAATTATTTCATTGTTCCACTCCATTAAGCAGAATCTTGGGAGGAATTGCTCACTTGATAGGTTTGTAGTTGCTTAGAGGACAATGGAGTGTAGGAGGGTCCACACTAAAGACGGTCTAGTTTGTTACTAATGGAACAATATATGACTTATTCTCCCTGCCCACTTTGGCCTTGGATGCCAACACAAGCATATAATTCAGTTCCTGCTTTAGCTTCAACTTTTGCCTTACTGCACAAGCAATTGGAAAAGCAATAAAGTGGCTTGCCTATCAACCCTCTAGCTTGATCATTCATCTCAAAAATGAATACCACTACGCTTTCCAACTTGTAAATTGTAAACAATGACACAACATTTACGAAGAATGTTCTCTCTCAAGAATCTGGAGTTTGGGATGACCTTTCGATCTCTATTTTATGGGTTCTTGGAGACCTGGAATTTAGACCTAAATTTAGACCTTTATCTTTGCCCCACATGCCTTCATAGCTGGTTTGATATGTGGTATCCATTATTCCCATTCACCATCTTTTACCACTTGTAGAAATTAATACAAAAAAATTCTCTCCCTCTCTCCCCATCTGAAAAAATTGTTTCAAGTGTACTTATTCCAGCATTGCAAGAACTGAATGCCTGGACCTGCTGGCTATGTTTATGGTTTTTCATAATGTAATTGTCTCACAAAAAAATTCTTCTAATGAAGATTTCCACCATGCTTGATTCAGTGTTTCATTTTTCTAATGTGTTCGGTGGTAAAAATAAAAAATAGATAGGTAGGTAGTAAGGTACTATGTTTTTATCCCAACTATTGTAATGCTCCGCATGTGCTTATGTGCCTTTCTTTGTTGATAGTAAAATGCAAACAATTAGTCATCTCCCGCTAGAGCCTAGAAGTGCCTGCTCCTAATCATATAAGCTACAATCCATTGTAAAGTGGAGAATGTCAAGAGTGCTTCTATCCCTGATTTCTTGCTCTCTTCATGCTGACATCCTGAATTCCTTTTTTGGAGAATTTTCTAATGTCTATAGTGGATGGATTCTAACAGGATGACATCAGTGCAAATCCCTGTGGGAGGATATGAGGAGAATCTTCAATCAGGATGACTAGGTCTGTAGAAAGAAAAGTTTGCCCAGACTCGAACAAACTTGAAACCAGAGACAGGTCAAAGAGGATTGGAACATCAAATCCCTCAGGTTTAACTATTGTCCAATGTAAACATGGTCGGTATAAAATTTAATTGATGGGTTGTTATGACCACCCACAACACAGATAAATTCCATTTATTTTCATGATCACTTTTATTTCCTATTTGTTGAATCTTTCAAAGAAAGTTGTTGATTTTTTTGTCCCTAGGAAAGCATTTCCCTAGTGATTTTTTGCCTAAGTCACTAAGAGGGGGAAAAGTGACATGACCCTTGTATTAATTGCTTGAGATGAGTAATTAATTCACTTCAGAGATTAAAGTGACTTTTTAATAATTTTAAGTTGTGGTTGAGAGAAAAATAATTTATGGAGAGAATAAGTGTTTTATTCTCATCCATTGATCTTAGATCACCAAAGCCAACGTGGGCCCTTGGATTTGGTGACCTCTCAACTGCCCCGTGAGGAAACTAAAAAGACAAGGGAAAATGATGAAAGGCATTTTCATTCTTCATTTGCACTCACCAAGAGAATCGGAGAGGAGGTCGACCATCTTGAGAAGAGAAGGATGAGTTGGAGAGAGGGAGAACAGGCATGCATTCCAAGACTGAGAGAGGAGAGAATCCATACAGCGGTGAAGGAAGAGAGGCAGCACGCTTCCCAAAGTTGATGGCACAGTTCCCGAGGATGCTGTAGCAGCATTAATTGCGTCCATACAGTCAATAAAGAAGGAAGGCCGTACTGTCATTTGACAGGCCGATTTCAGCAGACTTGCATGAATTTCGAGAAGGAAGCTGGGCATGATTTTCAAGACATTTAATGCAGACTGAGTTCCATACAGCACGAATTTTGGGGTGCTGAGATTAGCAGACAGGGCCGTGCAATTCTGTACAGGCCTGTAGAATTCAGAGCAGTGATTTCTGGGTTTGCTGGGCATGTTTTTCGAGACTGGGAAAATGGCACAGAACTCGAGATAAATCTGTATATAATGCTGATAATTTTTCTGCTGTGGCACTGTCATTCGTCTCTGAAAAATAATAAAAATCTCTCTCACAGATTTCCCCCCTGGGCCAATTTGGCTAAAATTCTGAGTTTGATTTTTAATGTGTGGCTGAGTTAAATTCTGTGCATTCAAGTTTGTAAAAATTTCCTTCATGTTTTCAGTTCTGTTCAGTTTGAGTAAATTCTATTTGCAGCAGTAATGTTGAATGGGTGGGCATTAAACTTGTGCAATAAAACTTGAAAACGGGTTGGGAGACATTAAATTTTTACAAACATAAGGCACATATAAAACAGAAATGATATAAAGCTGAAATATCATAAAAAAAAACTTACTGAAGACATTGCTTCTGGAAGAGTCTTATTCAGAACTGCTTCAATTGCTGCAGTCTTTATTTTTTCTTTCCCGATGAAGTTTATAAGAATTTTATCTGGAATTTTCTCACCACGGCGAAATCCAGGAATCTAGCAACACAGTTCCCAGTATTAAATCAAAATATTTACACTTTTAACCAAGACATCTCTGAATGACAATACAGCTATCTAGCTAATTAGTCATATATTGTGCTTATCAATAAATAATATGCCTGAGCAAGAAATTAAAACTGTGCTTAAGCACACATCAGTTATGCTAAACAATACATCTGAAGATAGAAGCTTCAGCAAATACACATAGGCTGCAAACATCCATGTGATTTCTCTAGATTACTACCATGTCTAAGAATTTCCTGAAGTTCCAAGCTACTATCTTCAGCAGATCATGTCTTTGCTGATACATTAGTCTATGTTTACAACGGTTGAGTTTTACCTGTGTTTGTTTGCGCAGTTCTTCCAAAACTTCCTCATAACTTTCTTTACATATTCTTGGAGGAACTTTCACATTGAGCCTGACCTGCCATGCAAACTGGATTAGACAAGAGAAAGTCTATTTATTTCAAGCCAAAACATTATTTTGAAAGTAAATTAGACTGGGATATAACTTGACTGGTCAGTTAGTATTGCTCATGAACAATTCTTGGTAACAAGAACCCTTCGTGATCTCTCTTCCTTGCTAAAAAGTGGGAAATCCAACTTGCTAAATATCATCATCAAGTAGTAGATGACCAAACTAAGAAAAATTAAAACAATCACGTAGATGTCAAAACTAAGCAAAAACCAGCAAGGAAGGCCAATGGCTGAAGAAAAATGGGACATTATTGTTGATAAGCATACAAAGAGGATAAACAACGGAATCCAGGTTGCCTTCTGAATCTCGGAAGGTTGGCTGAAATAGATTGGCCAGTAAGAAGACAAGTGGCTCATCAAAGGAGGGTGGGGCTGAGAAGTGGTCAAAGGAAGTGAAGACAAACCTGTGGAGAGTGAGCAGAATGCTATAAAATTATGTGTTGCATATGTATTTTGTTAGACAGTAATGAGAATGAGTAAACCCCAAAACGTGGATCTCTAAATTATTTTGTGCTTTGTCTTGAAGCACATTTCTGATCCAGTTCTTTGTTTTTCTCAGTTTTGCATTCATGCACATTTCCATGAGTAAATTCTCAGTAAAGACCCAGAGTCCATTGCATGACCCTGCAGCACCATTTTTGGTATCAGAGCGGGATAAGAAACTATAGTAGAAGTCAAACTTAGTGGAGAACTCAAAGAGAAACTACAGAAGGTTGTAAATTGAAGAATTAGTGAGAAGAGGATTTAGAACAGCCATAAACCAACAATTGCAAAAGTTAAGGAGAAAAATTGAGGAATTGGAAACAAGACAAGTGAGGAAACAGAAGCCAACAATTTTGAACCTGAAAATGAAGAAGGAGATGTGACAGCACAATTGATCAGATTCTTAAAGAGTAAGATAGGAGTCAAAGTTGAAGACTTGAAGTTTCCAGTTAAGAAGGAAAGAGTAAGAGAGGAGTCAAAGTTGAAGACTTGAAGTTTCCAGTTAAGAAGGAAACCTAAAAGTAAAGGTGCTGATAGATTGGATCAATGAAATGGAAACATATTTTAAGTATGGGATATTGGAAGACCCTAACAAGACAAAGTTTGCAAAGTACAAAATTGAAAGGTCACACTCCTATTTGGTGGGATATTTTGTAGCAAGGGCAAGTTCGTAATGAGGAGAAATTCAGAAACTGAAATAAAATGATCGCCGAACTCAATGAGAAATTTCTACCAATTGATTATAAACAAGTGTTGTTTAGGCAAACGCAGAAGTTAAGCCAGAGAGAGCCAAGTGTGTATATACAAAGGAATTTCACAAAATTCTAATACGCACAAGCCATGACATGAATGAGAACAACAAGTTTCCTACTATGTGAATGGGTTGTAGTTTGCAGTCCAAGATCAGATCAGTCCTCATAAGATATGTTTTGTAGAGGAAGCCAATCAGTTAGCACTCAAGGCAGTGGACAACAGGAGTTTTGGGAAAGAAAGAACTGCTCGTGTTAGCGTAGGCTGTGAATCAGCACAGCTGATGGAGCATTTGCACAAGAAGAAAGTTGAGAAGATAGAAGAGAATAGTGCACCAGGACAAGGTGGAGGCAAAACCCAAGGTGGATTTCAAGGTAGAGGCGGAGTTTTTTGTAGCTATAAAAGGAAGATTAATTGTAACACATGTGGGGATGAAAGTTGTATTATGAATTTGGGGTCAAGAATGGGCCTCAACAGATCTTTTTAACTAAAAAACGCATTTAGTTTCAAACAATAGGATTTAAAATGATGATTTCCCTAGCTGAATTCCCTTGAGTTAGGCACAGTAGTCTACACCAACAGGTTTACTAGGGATGCCATCCCTGAATGTGGAAGCATCCCTTGGCTTTGCCTCCAAGGTTTTCCTTGGAAAAAAATGCTGATGTCAACCCCATGGGTTAACAAGTCGAAATAAAAAACGTGTTTGAATAGGTCATATCCAAGTGTCACCTTATTATTCAATAATCGTTCACCATGGTTAAACCCTTCCGAACCTCTTTATGTACCTATTTAATAACAATAAAGTTTAAAAATCCCACAACAACATTTTTGTAGATTTTGTGTGAAGTCATCTTGAAATACTAATAAGTATTTGTTATCAAAATATGTCAATCTTCTCTTTTATATGTAAATTTTTCAGCATTCTCCCAACCCAGTTTCAACCACCATTTTCATCATAGTTTAATGCCCAACCCAATTTACTCTCAGCTGCAAATTAAGTCATTTCTCATAAACAATTTATGACTGAAACACAAGAAGAATTTTACTACTTTTAATGAGCAGCAATTAACAAACGGAGTCACACATTAAAAATCAGACTCAAAAACTTTTGGTCAAATGACCCAGGCAAAACCCCAACCTCCGGGGAAAACCTACTCTAGAGAGAGAATTTTATTTTCTGCAATAAAATCAAAGTACAGAAAAAACAAAGATAAACTTATCTCAACCACAGTGCTCAACAAAATTGACTGAATTCAGAAATTTTACAATCAAAATTTCTGCCAACTCACTGCCTCGAAAACCATTCCAAACTAACTGTACGGACTGCCTCGATTTTCGTGCCCACTGACGGACTGCCTTGATTTCTGTGCCCACTGTACAGACTGTACAGAATTTCGTGCCCAAATATATATATATATATATATATATATTGCCCACTGTATGGACTGTACAGAATTCCGTGCCCAAATATATATATATATATTCTCTTCTTCTCAAAAATCGTGCCCAAAAAAATATGCCTCGAAAAATTCGCCCAAAATTTTTCTCGGGTAACATGTTGTATGGAAATGTACTTTCTGTTGCTGTACGGTCTTGGGAAACGTGCCCTATGCTCTTCTCTCTCAACCTGCAATTTTTCTCCTTCTGTGCTCTCCAACTCTCATGAAAAACAGAAAAATGAGACTCAAAATGCCTTCCCTTGCCTTTTTGGTGTCTAAATGAGGAAGCTGAATAGTCATCTAATCCAAGGGCCCAAAATGAATTAGATTGATGGATGAGATTAAATGCACTTTTAATTCTCTCCAAAATTAATTTCACTCACTTCATTTAAATTTATCAAAAAGTCACTTTATTCTCTAAAGTGAAAATTAAAACTCATCTCAAGTTATTAATTGCAAGGGTCACTTTAATTTTCCCCTTTTAATGACTTAGGAAAAAAAATCACTACGGAAACACTTTCCTAGGTACAAAAATCAACACTCCCTCTCACTGAAGAAGGTGTTCTGCACCACACCCAACTTGTCTCTAAATGAATGAACTTGTCTATTCCAAGAGACTTTGTCGGGATATCCGCAACCTGCTCAACAGTGGAAATGTACTACAATTCCACAGCTCCTCTCTGAACATAATCACGGATGAAATGGTATCTGATCTCAATATGCTTTGACGTCGTGAATTACAGGATTCTTAGAGAGCTGGATGCAACTCTAATTGTCACAGTAAATCATTGTAGGCCTCAGCGCCTGATCAAATAAATCTACCAATAACTTGCGAAGCCACAGTGCCTCGCAACTAGCCTAACTAGTTGTTATGTACTCAGCCTCAGCAAAACTCAAAGCAACAGACTTTTGCTTCCGACTGAACCACGACACTGCTGCCGAGCCCAAACTAAAACAACATCCGGAAGTGCTCTTCCGGTCTGCCACACTATCTGATCAATCTAAATCCGTGAAGCCAATCAATCTAACCCCATCCGATCTCCTATAATCCAGACCATAATCCACTGTACCTGCAAGGTATCTCAACACATGTTTTGTGGCAACCCAGTACACCCTCCTAGGCTCCACCATGAACTGACTGAGAGTGTTCACCGCAAAACACAGATCTGGCCTAAAGTTGACCAGATACATCAACGAACCTATGAGTTGACGATATAAGGTAGGATCCACCAACTCTCCCTTAAAAGCATGAAGCTTCTTCCAATTGGTGACCATAGGTGTAGACATCGACCTGCAATCCTCCATCTTAAATCTCCTCATAATATCTACTGCATACTTTCCCTGCCCCAGGAAAATATGACCACGCTCCTGCCAGACCTCCAATACCAAAAAATAATGCATCAACCCAATGTCAGTCATCTCATACTCTGAAGCAAGATCTCTCTTGTAAACTGCAATAGGTCTATCCTCATCGGTGATGAACAAATCATCCACATACATCAGAAGAATGAGCGGATCATCTCCAACCATGATGAAATAGAGATTTGGATCAGCTTCGCTCTTCTAAATACCCATCAACAGTAAGTAAGAGTCTATCCTGGAATACCAAGCTCGAGGAGCTTGCTTCAGCCCATACAAGGCTTTCTTCAGCCTGCACACATGAGACTTTCTCACATGAATCTCAAAGCCTTGTGGCTGTTGTTATCACATATATAGTAGTCGGGCTACCATATTCTATTTTTTAGATACAGTACATTTTTCAGCCAAATCTCTTACATATGAGATGCTCAGATGAGCAGCTTTGACGGATCATTATTTTATTCGTGGACTATTGTAATCTCCCATGTCAGGACTGAGTCTCTGAACACTCAGATTTGAGGACTAATGTAGCCATTTAGTCATTTACAGAGCAGTTCTTGATGCCCAGATTTATATCAGTGCTTTCTTATTGGAGAGATGATGGTTCAAATAGATTATATGCATGATTATGACTCAACTTTTATTATTTGTGTTATGGATCTTTGTGACATGTATTAACATGTAGTGTCATGATCTGGCAGCCATAATTATATGGACTTAGATGTATTTGTATTATGTATTGATGTCCCTACTTAGACTTGGAAGTTCCTGATCTATACTCATTGATTTTACCCTCCTTAAGGAGAATAGAGGTAGTCATTCCCACTATTTCTTTGGCTTGCTAGTGTTGGCTTCATCTTTCACTGTCTCCACCATCCATTACCTTCCAGTTTTGTTTTAACCTGACTTACTACTTGACTTATGGCATGGAGGACCTTTCCTCGCTAGAACCTTTGTTGGACAAACCTCCCTATTTTTATTGTGTCTCGGCTCTGAGTTGGTGACAAAACTTGCCTTTGGTGAGTTGGATTGTATGCCTAAATCATTCTGGTCGGTTGTCTCGATGTTTGGCACTGTGCAGAACTCCCCCTAGTCACTTGAGATGTTGTTGGCTAAAACTGAAAGCTCATGTACTACTTATATTGAAAATATTTATATATGCGCCCATGGAAAATGTAAATTCTAAACTGTTTCTTAACATATGTGAGCAAAGGGCAAGAGCAATGAAATGCTAAAATACCATGTGAAGGGTATAAGAAAAGGTCCCAAAAGCAATGGTTAAATATATGCTATATCCAAATATTGCTGACCTTATAAATTTGAATATGTCCTGGATGAAAGCTGCGATTAGCCATGCTTTTAAGCACTGGTGAAGTCCCGTAAAGTCATGTAGGCCAAAAAGGCCATGGAAATAAAATTGATGGTCCTAATGAACTTGGATCAAACTTGAAGTAGACATGATGCCTAAGTTGAATAAAAACTCTCTGAACAACTTAACCATTTGTGAGACACCGCCATTCCTTGTGTTGTTGTTTGTCCGGCATGTGGTTATAGTGAGTATTCCCTTTCCATATCCAAAGTGTCATGTTGTTAACTTGGCAGTCACCCTTTGCCCTAGCCTTGTCAATTTCAGCCTTCACCCTTCACTAGCAAATTGACTACAACTATGAAGTGAGTATAATCCTGAAAGTCCGGTCTGAGTAATAATAAATAAAACCCTATATATGTATTTGGTTGATGTACCGCCAATGAGGTGACTGCTACTTGTTATGATTGTTACTTAAATGATTTGTAGAGCATGTCTTAGCCTTATAACACTTGCAGCAGATGGATGATAGTTAGAGTTATATTATTGGTATCTGGTCATTTACAAGTGATGATATTGTCTATTGGATATTGTTGATGATCAGGTAGAGACCTGGAAAGGGTATGAGTATACACCCTAGATGGATTTGGACTCTCTGAGTCTAGTGAAATAGCTTGTTTTCAGTTCTGGGCACACTTACAGAGATGGTCAGGCTCATTTTACCCTTCTGATGCAGTTTTGCTTCACAGGATGATGTGTCTTAGCAGAGAGATGTTTTATTTGGATCTTCTAGGGCATTGTGTGGGGCATAGGGGGTGCAGCCACTTGATTGTACCATAGTACCCCCATCCCAAAGAGCCTGGGGGGCTCAGTTGGGCAACGCAGGCACCCTAGGCGATTGTTTTGGCAGGTTCACATTTCCCGAGGCAGATTAAAAAATGATTAAATGGCTATTGAAGAAATCGATTTGGGCTACTGAGGCAAGGAAATGACATGGGATGAGTCATGATGATGAGAGTGATGTCCTCTGCACCATCTCCAACAGTTGCAGCACCTGATTGGGCCTACACCTATTTTTCGGGTATTTTTATATTCTTTTCTGGAGCTTTTGGGAGGCTCACGATTTCCTCGAGGAGACACAAGGTCAAAAAATTAAAATATTATATTATTTTATTGTGCCATGGGGCACCCAGAGGGAGTTAGTTAACACTCCATGGACCCACCATGTGCTTCATTCATTTCTTGTTAAGTGGGGTAGCCCCTTTATGAGTGATCTAGTCCACTTTGGTACTTTATGGTTATATTGATCCATGTATTGTATGTTGAGCTCATCTCAACCATTGATTAGAACATTTATATCTTTTAATCTTAGCCACTCGTTTTGAAAGTGGTTAGGCTTTTGGTTCTCTCATTTCTATTTGAAGGAGAGAGCTTCTCATTTGTAAGGAGTCTTTGGCTCTTGGATCTTGATAATAGAAAAACTTGTCTTGTGGATATTTTTTGGATCTCCTTTGCATCTGGTGTTCTTAGACGGTGATTGGAAAGTATTTTGCTTCCTAGCATTCGGGAAATTGTTGCAAGATCTATATATTTTTGGGAATCTTTGTCTTGTCTACAAGAGGGCGACTTCAGCTTGGGCGTTTTTATAGGGGGACCTCAACTCGCTTGGATTGTCTTCGTTTTTTATCAAGGGGTTTTTATTAGTGTCATTGTGATCTATGATTTTCTCTTGCTATTTTTCTGTAGCATTTAGCTTTTTTCTCATGTGGCAACAAATCTGATATGGTTGACGTTTGTTGTGCAAAAGAGAGAGTGTATCGGCTCCTTGGAGAAAACGTTGGACATAGAAATTGCTCAAACCTTCTCAAATTGATCAGGATAGCAGGGATCATCATCATCAAGGCATCTACAAGGTTTTCCAGGTAAGATCTACATGTTGGTTCTCTTCTTTCATGACGTCAACCCATTGTACCTGCTTTTGTTCAAATTTACTGAAAACTCCAAAATATTAAAAAATCCAAAAAAAAAAAACTTAATTGGGGAACCGTTCGATCTTTGGACAAACCACTGCTGGGTTTTGTAGATCGGGCATCCCTCTCACCATTTCATCTTCAACGCTATCCAAAAGGTTGTTGGTTTGCCCTAGATCTGAAAAACTGACTGTTAAAACTCGAGCGCCCCCCACTGAAAATTTGACCTTTTCCAAATCTAACTTTTTCCAGAAAATAATCACTTGGGTTCATAGATCGGGTCTCCCTCATTCCAGAACACCCCCAACGTTGAGCTAGTTGTTGCCAGAAGACCCTAGATCTGAAAAACTAACTTTCATCACCCTAGCACTCCTCATCAGATTTTGACTTTTTCCAGATCTGATTTTTCCTTAAATTTTCCAACTTGGGTTTGTAGATCAGGTCATCCACATCCCATTTCTCCTCCAACGCTGAGTTGATGCCTCCCAGATTGTCCTAGATCTGAGAATTTGTCCCTCCAAACCCTAGCGTTAGCCCTCCTTCTGTTGGTTTACCCTGCAAACTGAATTTTTTGGACCAAACACTTTTCTGGGTCCATAGATCAGGGCATATCCCAAGTGGGTTCACTCTAATGTTGTGCAAACACTGGCTACATTTCCCAAGGCCCAACAGGCACTGATCTCCAAACCTAGTGCTAGCCCTCTTTTTACCTATTTTCCCTAAAAGTTGACTTTTCTTTGATGACTCAGGTATTTTGACATTGTCACATCTTTCATTGAGTCTATCCATTTTGTACCAGATAGTCCCAGCTCTGTCCTTACTCACCCTGCATTGGGTACGTTTCCCAAGGCAACAATTATCTTCATCAGTTACTCGTACCCCAACCCCAGATCTTGTATCCACCTCATAAGTTACCTTGGTTCCACTTTGGATCGAACTTAACACTTCCAAAACCCTAATCCAAAGCCTTGGCACACCTGGTAATATCTGCCATAGATCTAGGGTCTTCAATTACCTTACACCTTACGTACCTCAAGCCCACTTGATATGATCTGGTGTATAGGTCTGATCTCTCCTATTGGGAGTAGATCTGGGTCTCCCCCTTTGTTGTCTCGGACTTGGATAACATAAAGCGAAGACTGCCTTGATTGACGTGACAACCATCCATTTGGGAGTCTAGGCAGTCTTGGTTCCACCTCCTTAGTTTCTTGCCCCTCTGCCATCCATCATGGATCCACCTCACATAGGCAACTACAAGGTTGGTGATAACAGTTGCTCCACATAAACCTCCTCCTGTATGATTCCATTGAGAAATACAATCTTCACATCCATCTGATGGATCTTCCAACCCATTTCCGCAGCAATGGAGATCAATGATATGATAGAAGTATAACGAGCAACCGATGAAAAGGTCTCATCATAATCAACTCCCTCTACATGTGAGAACCCCCGCGCCACAAACCGAGCCTTGTATTTCTCCACACTGCTATCTGCAGCATGCTTTACCTTGTAAAGCCAACGAGAAGTCACCATTGACTTCCTCTCAGGTCTCAGAACAATCTCCTAAACATCGTTGATGGAATGGTACTCTTCCATCATGGCATCTCTCCAAACATGATGCTGAGAGGACTTCTCAAAAGTAGATGGCTCTGAATCAGGAAGACTAGCAACCAAGGCCATACCCAACCTATCTGGCATCACTATAGTCCTCACTAGCTCCTTTGGTGTTCCAAACTCCTTAGCTTCCTTCAGGGTCTCCCGCAGCCATTTCGGCTTCTTCTTCCCTGAAGGTTGCTCCCAAACTGGTATGTCATCATCTGAGGAACTCCTAGAAGTAGAAGGCCCAGAAACCTGTGTATCAGGAGCTGGTGAACTCTGTGATCCAGTAGCTCTATATGGCGAACATGTGACCTGAGAACCAAAACTTGTCCCCGAAGAACCTGCTAGCTGAACCACTGAACCTGAAAATCCTATGCCTGTACTCTGTGGTCTAGTAACCCTGAAAATCTGTGAACCTATCATCTGTACTGAAGGTACCTGTGAAGCTACCTAAGGTGTGGGAACTTGCTGCTCTCCCTACAATGACTCTCTGGACTTCCTGAAGGCCTGCTCCTCCTCAAATCTCACTTCTCGCCTCACAACAACCTTCCTCAAAGCAGGAAGATAAATGCGGAAGGCCTTCGATGTCTCATCATACCCTACAAAGATGCCTCTCTCTGTTGTGGGCTCAAGCTTTGTCCTCTTCTCAGAAGGGACATGTGAAAAAGTCAGGCAACCAAATATACAAAAATGACTCACCTTAGGCTTTTTGCCTGTGAACATCTCCTCAGGAGTCTTGTTCCCCAAGGCACGATGGGGGCTCTTGTTCTGAAGGTAAACAATTGTACTACATGCCTCTGCCCAAAGAAAGAAAGGAAGTGACTGATCATGTAACATGGCTCTCGTTGCTCCAACAATAGATCGGTTCTTCCTTTCTGGCACTCCATTCTGCTCAGGAGTGTATGGTACTGTCAACTGTCTCCGAATGCCCTCCTATCTGCAATACTCATTGAACTCCTTGGAGGTATACTCACCCCATTTATCTGATCTGAGTGCCTGAATCCTCCTCCCAGTCTGGTTCTCCACAAGAGCTTTGAACTCTTTGAACCTCTGCGAAACCTCCTCAGATTTCTTGCTCCTCAGGAAGTAGATCCAAGTCTTCCTGGAATGGTCATCGATGAATGTCACATAATACTCAAAACCTCTCAGAGAAACAGATGACATTGGACCACACAAGTCGAAATGTATCAAATCAAGTACTCCTACTGACCTGCTATCACTGTTCGTAAAAACAGTCTTGGTGTACTTTCCCAAAGCACACCCCCTGCATACATCACTGTGCTTAGGGTTGAACTCAAGCAACCCTGTAACCATGTACCTCAACATCTTCAAAGCTGGATGATGCAGATGAGCCATCCTCGTATGCCATAGCTCACAAAGCTCATTGTCGTTGCTATGTGTCAAAGCATGCTGGGGCTGAAACAAGAGCTTGTACAGTTTCCCACATCTTAC
This sequence comes from Pseudotsuga menziesii, assembly GCA_001517045.1. Taxonomy (NCBI): domain Eukaryota; kingdom Viridiplantae; phylum Streptophyta; class Pinopsida; order Pinales; family Pinaceae; genus Pseudotsuga; species Pseudotsuga menziesii. Next base: position 283,622 of record LPNX010083982.1, read on the forward strand.
TCCAATGGTGTAAGAGGCAGAATGTAATATCCCAAATACTGATATTCTCTAATGTTCTATGATAGTGCTGACTAGCACACTCAATCTCATACAAATTTGCAAAATAACTGTGCATGCAAACTCGCCATGCAAAAATGCCCTAAAATACAGCTGATTAGGGTTAGGGTTTCACAGAGAGAAATTGACACTTACCACTGATATTCTGGCTGATAATGACTCCAGAGATAGTTGCATGCGTAAGGATTCGGATGGGTGGTCAAATAATGCTCTTTTCCTCCGATGTTACCACCCCCCAATACCGTAAAAACCCTCCAGACTGAAGGTGACGTTTTTGTAGGAGGAGAGGTCTGTTTGGGCTGAAATTTTTTGAGCTTGTCCGTCTGCTGATGCCAGAGAGATGGCTTGGCACATGCGGAGGTTTGGCTGCCTCTAAGTGCCCTAGCGAATTGATTAGCAGTTATGTTGCTTACGCCCCCAACTGATCTGTTTGGTTGATAGCTGCTCCAGGTGAGCAAACTAATGGTTGATAATCACTGCATACCGTAGGATAGGCCTGCTGAGAAAGAGGAAGCTGACATGTGGAGGAAAGACTGGGTTTGTGGTCCCAGCGAATCCTTCTGTGTTTTCCCTGCTACTTCCAACTGCAAAATGTGGATCTGCTAATAACCCTTCGGAATGTGTTGGATCTCCGAATACTGTAGTGTATGATGGATGCAATGGATAAACCTGGATGATCTATCCCAATAAGAGACTATGGCAGATATCTCACTGTCGAACCCTTGCTAGTTGAAGACACCGTCTCCAACCCCAACTGTCGCTGCTGCTCGAAACTCCAAAATCAATCAACAATAACAATAGATAATCTCTTTGGTCCAATAACCCTTCTTAAATAGAATAACATGTACTTTTAGGGCTGATAGCTGCTCCAGGTGAGCAAACTAATGGTTGATAATCACTGCATACCGTAGGATAGGCCTGCTGAGAAAGAGGAAGCTGACATGCGGAGGAAAGACTGGGTTTGTGGTCCCAGCGAATCCTTCTGTGTTTTCCCTACTACTTCCAGCTGCAAAATGTGGATCTGCTAATAACCCTTCGGAACGTGTTGGATCTCCGAATACTGTAGTGTATGATGGATGCAATGGATAAACCTGGATGATCTATCCCAATAATAGACTAGGGAAGATATCTCACTGTCGAACCCTCGCTAGCTGAAGACGCCGTCTCCAACCCCAACTGTCGCGGCTGCATGCTGTGCTGCTGCTCGAAACTCCAAAATCAATCAACAATAACAATAGATAATCTCTTTGGTCCAATAACCCTTCTTAAATAGAATAGCATGTACTTTTAGGGTTTGCATGTCACTTTTAGGGTTTACGCTTCACTTTTGCATGCATGCAATTCTAATTTCATGTTGATTTTAACACTACATGCTCCGCATGCTTTATGATATGAAGTCTTATGGCCTTCTTACTACACTGATGACTTAATAATACTGAATTGATGTACCTTTCTGCTCCTAGTGCTATTAGTCCTCAGTTATTCCCTTTTTATAAAAACATAACATTACAATCCTCCCTCGCCAAAGATTGCTTGTCCTCAAGCAATGCCAACGAAAATCCACAATCAATCAACTGAATCCGATGATGATTCCAGGGTCCCAAATTATCCTAGGAGATCTGTAGCACCCTGTGCTCAAGACACTGCGCTATACGGTACCATCACCAGAGACCTAAAAGCATCCTCTAGCAATCACTAAACTGTCGGTCACTGTAATCCCAGGGTCCCAAATCAATCTAAGAATTGCAGTGATCAAAATGCATCCACTGCTACCCTATGTAGTATCGACACAAGGAGCATCATGTAGACTCCCAAGTAACGCTATCAGTAAACATTGTATCCACCCCTCATAAGGTCTCCCACCTAGATCCCAATGCAAACTTGTGCATATTTCATCCCAAATATCCGAAGGCTCTTGTGGGACTATACCCTTGGCTAGGAATGTCTTCTCAAGAATCGTCCACTCAATAGGACACCAACTCTTAATCTCTCTCCAATCCAACCCCCGAAAAGGACCTCGTCCATAAGCACCATCACAAGGAATAATCATACCAAGCTGACATTTTGCCCTTCTGATTTCAACTGGAATGCTCATATATTGCTGCCCAATTTCTCGATCCTGACCAACCTGTAAAAACTATCCGCCATTATGCAAATGTGGACTCAAGCTACCGCAAGCCTCGTGTATGTACTCCTGAAGAAGACTGTTTTGAAATGCAATAGTATGATTCTTCTGCAGCCCCATCAAGTAATCCAACTGCTCTTCAATACTAGAAATCCTGACTGCTGACTCGATACATACAACTCGAAGAGTTGTAAGCTCAACATCTCGCTGTAATATGGTGTTCTGAAGTATCTTGGTCCTCTCTTTCATTGCTAGAATGCTTTCTTTAACACACTCAATCTTCTTTCGGTGACTATCATCTGGAAGCTTTATCTCATGACTGTATAAACTCTCCCTAACCTCCATGTCTAACTACTCACTGTCTCGACTGCTGTGCTCATTGCCTTGTACCTCATGTATTTCGCCTGTCATCACTGTCTGGGCCCCTGTTGTAGGTGATTAAGAGTGTACCAACTCCAACTCATCACACGGCTTGTCCACAATTTGACTAGCGAATGTGCTTGTGTCACTAGACTCACAAGATAGCTCCAATGCTATCTCCTCATGCACATCCTCATCATGTACTGCTATCCTCTGAAATAAATGCATTTGCACTACATGTCTGCTTGAGTTGTGCCAGCTCTCTAAAGTGTACCTCAGGGTCCTTCCGATCAAACCGCTCAATGAGCCTCTGTGTAAAATCTGGGTACGATGTGATGGTATTGTGACCCAGTGTGACTAACCTGTGGTACCATCACTCATGGGCTTCTCCATCCAAATGCAAAGTAGCCAATTTAATGGCATCTGTCTCAATCATGGGGTTGAGCTGGAAGTATGTATCCAACTTTTGCACCCAATTCCGGGCTGAGCCACCCCAAGTACCTTCAAAGGTAGGGATAGTCAGTTTCCCTACGGTGCATTGTAACTCATAGTTCTGGGTGAATGGCCTATTGTAAGCTATAGGTCTGTTCTTACTTTTAAAGTGGCAGAAGTCAGTGAAGGTCATGGCTGAATGGAAGTCATCTCCTAAAGCTCTATACTCTCTCAGATAGGCACTCATGGATTCTTTTGGTTGGATTCTTTTGGTTATACTTGTGCTAGAGGCACTGCAACTGAACTATCTAAGAATTGAGGCATGGTAGATCGGGAAGGCTTGTTGTATATATGGGGATGGCTTTGCATGTTGGTAGGTAACTGCTCCCCACTACTACTGGTGGATACCCTATCACTATTGGGAAACAAGGGACTGTGTGGGGTGGGCCCATTTTTCTCTGGCATTTGCCTGAAGGTACTCATCATTTCTTTTTGCCCAGTAGTGAGTTCTTTTATGGCTGATATGAGACTATTGAAAGTTGTTTTATCATCATCGACCATTGTTTCTTTGCCCTTTCCGAACTGATACTCTCTGTTCCCCAACTCTATGTCCTCTAACTCCTCTTCTCCTCTATCACTGCTTCTAAACCTTTGTCTCCAGTAAGTAATGTTGTATGGGTCTTCTGAATTCATTTACACTTTTACATGCCCACAGCTGGCCAGGAACATGCTCTGATACCACTGTAATATCCCAAATACTGATATTCTCTAATGTTCTATGATAGTGCTGACTAGCACACTCAATCTCATACAAATTTGCAAAATAACTGTGCATGCAAACTCGCCATGCAAAAATGCCCTAAAATATAGCCGAATTAGGGTTAGGGTTTCGCAGAGAGAAATTGACACTTACCACTGATATTCTGGCTGATAATGACTCCAGAGATAGTTGCATGCGTAAGGATCCAGATGTGTAGTCTAATAATGCTCTTTTCCTCCGGTGTTACCACCCCGCAGTACGGTAAAAACCCTCTAGACTGAAGGTGACGTTTTTGTAGGAGGAGAGGTTCGTTTGGGCTGAAACTTTCTAAGCTTGTCCGTCTGCTGATGCTAGAGAGATGGCCTGGCACATGCGAAGGTTTGGTTGCCTCTAAGTGCCCTAGCGAACTGATTAGCATTTCTGCTGCTCACGCCCCCAACTGATCTATTTGGTTGATAGCTGCTCCAGGTGAGCAAACTGATGGCTAATAATCACTACATACCGTAGGATAGGCCTGCTGAGAAAGAGGAAGCTGACATGCGGAGGAAAGACTAGGTTTGTGGTCCCAACGAATCCTTCTGTGTTTTCCCTACTACTTCCGGCTGTAAAACGTGGATCTGCTAATAACCCTTCAGAATGTGTTAGATCTCTGAATACAGTAGTATATGATGGATGCAATGGATAAACCTAGATAATCTATCCCAATAAGAGACTATGGCAGATATCTCACTGTCGAACCCTCACTAGCTGAAGACACCGTCTCCAGCCCCAACTGTCGCGACTGCACGCTGTGTTGCTGCTCGAAACTGCAAAATCAATCAACAATAACAATAGATTATCTCTTTGGTCCAATAACCCTTCTTAAATAGAATAGCATGTACTTTTCGGGTTTGCATGTCACTTTTAGGGTTATGCTTCACTTTTGCATGCATGCAGTTCTAATTTCATGTTGAATTTAACACTAAAATAAGGCCTGCATGCTTCGCATGCTTTATGATATGAACTCTTATGGCCTTCTTACTACACTGATGACCTAATAATACTGAATTGATGTACCTTTCTGCTCCTAGTGCTATTAGTCCTCAATTATTCCCTTTTTATAAACACGTAACATTACACAGAAGGTCCTGCAGTCTTGGGGAATACGCGCACATGTCCATCCAGGAAAGACACCCCAAGTCCCCTATCCTCGATCATGGAAATTGATATCAAGTTCTTCTTCAGCCCAGGTACAAACAATATGTCCCTCAAAGTCATGGGACTCACGGACTCTCTCTGAAATATAATGGTCCCACACCCAACAGCTCTGACAATTGTCATCCCCCAACACAAACTCCGCGTCTATCCCTGCCTGTGAAAGCTCAGAGAACATCTCTCGAGCACCTGTCATGTGACTCGAAGCTCCACTGTCAATATACCACGTGTTGGTGGTGGATGCACTGAAAAAATGTCCAGTCAACAAAAAATACTCCCTCTCAATATCAATGTCTGCACTGATGATGATGGATGCTCTCTCTCTATCAACATGCCCAACACAGAGAGAAAACTCTCTCAAATCTAGCTGTAAACTCCTCAACCTCTATTGAAGTTGTTGTCTACTGCTGCTTCTTCTTCTTCTTCTGTGGGCACTGTCTGGCATAGTGCCCAAGCTTTTGACAAGCAAAGCACTTAAAAGTGCTCAAGTCCTTCTTCTGTCCATCTTGTTGCTTAGCCCCACCCTTCTTGGGGCCCTTCTTGAACTTCTTCTTTCTCTTGGCAGTCAAAGCCACATTCTCTTTATCCTCCCTACTAGTAGAAGAGTTGCCCTGCACAAGACCTCTCCGAGTCTCCTCCTGAACAAAATCATCCCAAATCCTGTCCCAAGAAGGCAAGTTCTCCCTGCCTACTATATAGCCTCCACAAAAATAGCCCAAGGCTTTGCAACCCCATTCAAAGTTGTCCGCACTAGCTCAGAACCAGGAACAACCTCCCCTACTGCTATAAGCTCATCTCACCTAAGAGATCCTAGTAAGGTAGGGAATCACTCCCTCAACTTTGGCCATCTTGATACTCTCCAATTTCTCTCTCAAAACCATTTTCCTATTTTCATTTGAGCTTTGAAACAAACTGGTCAAAGCATCCCACATCTGATATGCACGGGTTTTACTAAAGATGTGTGGGATCACATGATCTTTAACTGCATCTAGGATGATTCTTCTAGCTTTAATGCCTTCTTGTTGAAGGCAGAAAGTGCTTGTGCATCTATGGAGGCGAGAACAACAATAGGATTTGATGTTGTATTATTAACCACTTCATCCCATAACTTGTTTTCCTCTAATATAAGCACTAGTCTAGCTTCTAATATAAGCACTAGTCTAGCTTTCCATGGAACAAAATTCCCAGCCCCTTCAAGCCTATCCTCCAACCTAAGTCCTGTTGACATTTTCACTGCAAAGTTCAAGTCTCAACAAGGTGCTTCCCACTAACAAAAGAAATCACTGACAATCTAAAAATTTTCACCGTGTAAAATTCTGCGATTTCTCTAACCTCGCTCTGATACCATGTAAATTTTTCAGCATTCTCCCAACCCGGTTTCAACCACCGGTTTACTCTCAGCTGCAAATTAAGTCATTTCTCATAAACAATTTATGACTGAAACAGAAGAAGAATTTTACTACTTTTAAGAGCAACAATTAAAAAACAGTGACACATAAAAAATCAGACTCAAAAATTTTTGGTCAAATGACCCAGGCAAACCGCAACCTCCGGGGAAAACTTGTTCTAGAGAGAGAATTTAATTTTCTGCAATAAAATCAAAGTACAGCAAAAACAGAGATAAACGTATCTCAACCACAGTGCTCAGCAAAATTGACTGAATTCAGAAATTTTACAGTCAAAATTTCTGCCAACTCACTACCTCGAAAACCGTGCCAAACTGACTGTACAGACTACCTCAATTTTCATGCCCACTGACGGACTGCCTCGGTTTTCGTGCTCACTGTACAGACTATATGGAATTCCGTGCCCAGAAAAGAAAAGAAAAATCTCTTCTCGACAATCGTGCCCAGGAAAATATGCCTCAAAAAATGTGCCCAAAATTTTTCTCGAGAAACGTGTTGTACGTAAATGTACTTTCTATTGTTGTATGGTCTTGGGAAACATGCCCTCTGCTTCTCTTTCTCAACCTGCAATTTTTCTCCTTCTATGCTCTCCAATTCATGAAAAACATAAAAATGAGACTCAAAATGCCTTCCCTTGCCTTTTTGGTGTCTAAATGAGGACGCTGAATAGTTATCTAATCCAAGGGCCCAAAATGAATTAGATGGATGGATGAGATTAAATGCACTTTTAATTTTCTCCAAAATTAATTTCACTCACCTCACTTAAATTTATCAAAAAGTCATTTTATTCTCTAAAGTGAAAATTAAAACTCATCTCAAGTTATTAATTTAAAGGGTCACTTTAATTTTCCCCTTTTAATGACTTATGCAAAAAAAATCACTAGGGGAACACTTTCCTAGGTACAAAAATCAACATTATATTGTGTCTACCTTCTTATAAATCCCATCAAACATGAAAATCTAATCTTCTAGTAATAAACTACCTTGAAACTATCTACTATAATATATAATATCAAATATATATTAATGAACAATAAACTATTATAAACTATAGAATATTTTATTATCAAATATAAAATATTTTAATTAATAATGAATTCAAAAGTATCTAATAATATATTTGTAGTAATATATTCATAATAAAATGAATATTATTGAGGAATCTTTTCGTAATTTTGTGTGCACAAGAATTTAATCTCTTTGTTATAAGTGTGAATTTAATCTCTTTGTTATAAGTACACAAGAGTCTAAGGCTCTAACTCTATTATTGTTTTAAACCCTAACCTCTTAACTCTACATTAACCCAAGTTAACTAGAAATAATTAATAACACATCTATCATAAAATATAATAAAATGAATATTATTGAGGAATCTTTTGGTAATTTTGTGTGCACAAGAATTTAATCTCTTTGTTATAAGTGCGAATTTAATCTCTTTGTTATAAGTACACAAGAGTCTAAGGCTCTAAACTCTATTACTGTTTTAAACCCTAACCTCTTAACTCTACATTAACCCAAGTTAACTAGAAAATAATTAATAACACGTCTATCATAGTGTGATGTTGCATATCATCTTCTTATTTTATTATTTTCCTTAGGAGGCTCATTTTACACCTCAAATTTCCCCTGATGTCATAGATCCTCTGAATGTCCAGAAAGAGACAGCGCACATGGAAACAAACCAAGAAATCAATTAGCACAAGGAGATAAATCAAGATATTGCAGCCATTGCAACACCAGTAAAACATGCAGAGTATTTCATGATGCATAGAGGATTGATCAAGCCAAAATAATAATAAATAAATAAATAAAAGAAGATATTGCTTGAAAAGAAATATCTTCAAAACAAAATGTAAATCTGGAGGTAAATGTGTTGATTAAGTTGTCAATGATGCCAACAGTGTCTAGTCATTGATGCCAACAATATCTGGTGGAGGCTATGGTTGTATTCGTCTTGGTGCCCCCTGTGGAGCCCCAAAGAGTAAAGGGTTTGTGTGTGGTGTTTGTATAGTTGTCGGAGTCAAAGAAGTCCTTTTGTGGCTGTCCAAGACCAAGCTTGAAGCCCTTGGAGGCCTTGGGACAATGGCAAAAGCCCTGGTTACCCATTGACTTGGTAGAGTATCCCTAAGATGTATCTTGGTCCCATTTGAGTCCATTAATGTATCCCTTGCTCCTAGTTTTAGTTTGGTTGATGGTTTATGCGCTCGCTTGTACTTATTGTGGTCTCTTGATTGGTTGTTGTTGTGGTAGTTTGGTCCTTGGAGCCCATACGTCGCTGATTCGTGCCCTTACACTCCTGTACATGATAAAGCTTGGTCCATATTGTTGATGATAATGTCTTTGGGTCATGGAACCCACACACATGGAGTGCTCTTGCTTGAACTTGATGAAGTCCTTGCTCATAAGCCCATAACCTTGTTGAAGTAGCTTTGAAGCACTTGTATCGTTTGAAGACCTTACTCTTGGTTACCATGATGAAACCCTTGACGCAAAGGTGGAGTCATTATACTTGTATGGGATATTAGGATATGTTGTTCTCATGATGTCCTTGGACCTTGAAAATGTCATTAAAGATTAAAGAAGCCCTTGTTGATGATGACATGCTTCAAGAAATACATAATGAAGACTTTGCTTGCTATTGATGCCATGATGATATATGGTAACCTTACCCTTGAAGAAATTCTTGAAATATGTGGTTTGACAGTCCTTGGAGCCACTACATGCTTGATGATGCCCTTTGTGGAGCTTGATGACGCCCTTTGTGGAGCTTGAAGCCCATTGCACTTAGCTGTTAAAGTTCTTGAACCCACACGCATGGCATGTGGACCACTTGATGGAAATGGTATTGGTTCATTATAGTGGATGATGTCCTTGTATCCTTGATAATAATGGTCATGATGATGATCTTGATGTGGTCATGAAGCCCTTGGACATGGTAGTATGTCTTTGATATCCTTGATGGTGACTTATGATGATAGAGCCCAAAAAGTTGTTGAAGAAGCTCTCATGAAGTCCATGACGTGGAAATAAAGCCCATAAAACCCTCATGCATGTTAATTAAACCCTTATAAGTGCTTGAAGAAACATTCAAAAATTATCAAGTCAATTTCTGATGTTCTGCACAAATTGAAGAAAAGAAAGGTAAAGGACCATGTTATTAAAAATAAGCCCTTCATAAGGTGATAGTCCTCGTGAAGCCCTTTCCATTGATATGTGGAGTGTCTCCGTATTCCTTACAATTGATGAGTTTTGATTTTTTAAAGTTAATATATTAATTTGCCTCTTTACAACTAGGTCGGCCTTCTAAAAGAATTCAATTAATTTTTAATTAAAACTACTACAAGTCAGCCAGACCTGTAAATAAATCCTCCACGACCTATATAGATAGAAGATCAAACATTTCATTTGTTCATCAATCAAGTCTCTCTTTGTTATTTCGCAACTCTTGGAGAAAAGTGTGAAACTTTGTGGAGGAGAAATTTTGGGGCATCTTTGAGGATTGAAGAGATTCACTAAAATTGGCATAACTTTCTCATATGGAATCAGAATTACAAAATTCTTGGCTCATTGGAAAGCTTGTTGCAAGGGCTATGTGATGACATGATCTAGAGTTTATTTTGGTTTGTCTATTGTTTCTTCATCTTGTGATTTTCGAAAAGGTATGGCTCATGCTTCTGGGTTTCTCTTATGATGGCACATGTCTGTCATGGATAGAGTTCGTCTTTGTTCTTAATATGTGAGCCTCTATATTGGTATATCTATTTGAAGTCATTGAATATATTATGGAGGCCATGGTGATGGTTAACTCGGCATATATCTTGATGTGATCTTGATATAGATCTTGATGATTATCTTGGATATTGTTGGCATAGATCTTGGTGCTTATCTTGACTGTTGTATAGTGTAGTATTGAATGAGAAATTGACATGTAAGTAATAGATCTTGTGAGCGATTTCTTTGATCAACCTAAGTGTTTTCTTTGAAAACTACTTTGACAAGTGTTGATCATTGTGTCTTTGACCTAAGTGGAGCTGGACTATTATTAACTGTTAATGACAACCTTTGACAATATTGTAAGTGACTATTTGCTTGATATTTGTTTGATTTGTTGAATTGATTTGAGTGGTGTGAAAAATCCTTTTGTGTCTAAGAGTTTATGAGATTGACTGAGTTTGACATAGTTGGTTAAGTCTTTTATCTTCTTGGATGAGGTTAGTTGGTTGAGGTTTATCATATTTAACTGTCAAGTCTTCCTTAACTGTGATTGAGGTTGGTTGTGGTGTCATTGAGTTGAGTGTGATTGGACAAAGTTTGGTTGACCGTGTATTAAGTCTCTTGGTTGCTCAAATGTGTCTCTTACTTGATGAACTAGGCTAAGTAAGAAGGGTTGGTTGACTGTCAAAGCACTTGATTAGATTAACACAAGTATATGATTGATTTGGCACAAGTACACAAGCATCATGGTACATGTTGGTTCAGTTGAGCAAGATTGGCATAGGTTTCCTTATGTGCAGTTGGTCCAACTCACACTGGATGAGTTGTATAAGCAGTTGGTTTGACTCAGGTGGACTGAGTTTGGTGAGCAATTGGTTAGCCTCAGATTGACTGAGTCAGATGATGTGAGCAACAGATTGATTAGACAGATTGTTTTGCACAGGTTGTTGGTACAGGTTATAGGAACAAATGTGGTACAGTGGTCAAATGATGAGCAATGACGATTGATGAGTAGTGGTTAGCAGTGACAATTGATGAGCAGTGGTCAACAGTGACAGTTGTTGTGCAGTGTGGTGCATTGCAGTACAGGTGTTGATTAGCATGTCCCAGGATCAATGCGGTTGCGATTCAGCAATTTCTAACTTCATATTAGGGTGGTAGGACGGGGTAAGGAAATTTAGGGAGCTAGGACTTCCTTCAGGTTGTAGCCTGTAAATCAAGGGGTTGTAGCCTCCTTCCAATTGTAGTTGGAGAATTGAAGTCATTGTAACAAGGGGGTTGTTGCCTCCTTCTAGTTGTTGCTGGAAAACTATTATTATAAAGGCTTCTGTGGTTTTTCCCCAAGGACTTGGGTTTCCACGTAAAAATCTTGTGTACTGTGTTTTGCTATGCTTCCTATGTGATGATGATATGATGATATATGATGATGAGCTATAATTGTTGATATAATGATAATAACGTACTTTGCATAATACTGAATAAGTTGTTGTTGATTGTTAACATTGAAAAAGTAACAAAAGCTATACAGACTGTTCACACCCCCTCTCAGTGTGCTCAGTATGTCCAACAAAATGTTGCAAAGTAGTTATTAATTCTGACAGTATTGAAAACATGGTTGGAATTGAAATAGTTGAGAAGCTAGGATTAGCATGACAGGAACATCAACACCCATACATATTAGTTTGGATTCAATGTGGATATGAGGTGATAGTGACAAACCAATGCAAGGTATCATTTAAGATTGGTGACTACAAAGATAAAATTTTGTGTGACATTATTCTTATGGATGTTGGGCATTTGCCATTGTGTTGACCATGATAGTTTGATAAATTAGTGTTTCATGAAGGAAGAATACCTACACCATAAAAAAGGATGGAAAGAGATTTAAGTTACTGCCAATGAAGGATGGAGACCCCAAAAATTTATTGTTCATGTATGCAAAGTCCCTACCTGTAGTAAAAGATACAAAGGAATGTTATGTTGTTGTCCAAAGGAAGGTGACAAAAGAGAGGCGCAACAATACTGCAAAGAATGCACAAAAAAAGAGGTACTTGAAGAAGTAGAGAAGTTGTTGCAAAATATGAAGACATGACAAGAGAGGATTTGCCAAAAGCATTGACACCAAGGAAAAAGATTACGCAACAAATTGATTTCATTCCAGCCACAACATTGTTGAATCAAGTCAAGCATAGAAAGAATCCGATGGAGAAGAAAGGTTGAACAAGTAAGTAGAAAAGCTCTTGTCAAAGGTAGTGATTAGAAAATGCATGTGTCAAATTTCAATTTGCGATAACTAGAGTGTCTGGTTTCTACACATCATACCAACCAGACACATATCTCATTAGAGATAAATGTGTGAGGTTTTGGTGGTGCATGGGCCATACAAGATCCACCCTAGGATGAAACTGAGATCCTCCTATCCCTCCTAGTGATAAATCATACTATGTTGAAGTCCCTTCCTTTGAGCCCCTTACTATTGTCTAGAGGTGTGACTATGATTTACCATTTTATGTCTAGAGTTATGGTAAGGTCCTCTTTTGTCTTAGGCCTTCCTTGGTCACATGTTTGGCTATGTTATGTGCTTTGACCAACAAATTTGGGTCCCTCCTATAACCTCTCGAACCTGCACTTCAAATGTCTAAAAATCCCAAGCATAAAATTGAAACCCAAGGGTAACTCAAAGGGGCCATCCATTTTCACCTTAGTAGCACCCTCTCCAATATTAGGTCGGCCCTTCTCCAACACAAGGTGGCTATCCCTAAGATAGGATTGTTAAGACCATGATAATGAGGCTTAAGGTGATGTGAAGAGATAGCTTAGCCAACCATTGTGTTTTTGTATTATATAAAAATGGGTGATGGAAGATAAGGGACTCGTGCCTATCCAATATAGGGCAAATGGAATCAAGGGTCATCATTCTAAGAGAGTTTTTTTATGAATGATTAAGGTAAACAAAACTGTATATACATGCCACAATTCACCTAAACTTGTTTCTCAATAATATTGAAATACCTTGGAGGGACCCTAAAAGGTGTCACACTCAAACCACACTAGGAGGTTGTTCCCTACAATAAAAAGTTAAGCCAACAACCCTTAAAAAGATGATAAATGTGAGATAGCACATTCAGAAATAAGACATCAAAGGGGGGGGGGGGAGGGAAACTTTTCTCACATCAAAGTTTCAAAACCCATCCACCTAGTAGATATACTCTTCTTTTTAGCCTCTCAAGCATGCTCCTTTCAAGTGGTTCCTGGCACACATTCACAACAATTAGAAACCCAAAATATCTGTTTCACATTGAAAACAGAGAAAACCCAAGAATTTCCATTAGCCCTCCATTTGCTATTCAACAAAACTCCAAAAGGAGAGGAAACCTCACAAATCAACCATGAAAATGAATGACGAAGGACTACTCTTTATATAGAGTTTAGTTCAACTTTATAATAAAATAATAGTTTACTCTCCTACATCCACTATTTGCTCAACAAACTCTCCAAATATAGCATAAAGTGGTTTGCATCCACTTTTCTCTCCAAGTAAATCAATAAAATAGTGCTAGATCATAAGCAACTCACATTGTGAAGTCAACAATGAATAAAATATGTGGTGGTTATGTAAAGTGTCTTCTCCAAGGTGGACGTCTCCTTCTTCAAGGGAATGAAACAAGAGATACCTCCTCGAAATGGGATATGTGGCTTGTTGTCGCCCTACCCACACCTGGGGGGAAAGCACAACAGAAATCTTCAAGTTGCTCAGTGTGTCATTGGGGGAAAGTCTCAAGTCAGGTGTTGTCACCAAATCCTGACTCCTCCGTTTAGGCCACTCCTAACGGTGCCAAGGGGGGTAGTCCCTACAAAAGATTTATTAGTTATGGATGAAGTGGTTGTTAGGAGTTGTTTAGAATCAAACTTACTGAATCAAGATTTTTGCAAATATGAGAAGTATTTCAACAGCATATAAAAGACAACATCATCATATAAAAATTAAGCAACATTAATGAACTAATATTAAGCAAATGTAAAGTATTGTTGCAAATGGAGATCAATGCTAATGGAGTCAAATAAAAATGGTGCGATGGTGTTGAAAACGTAAAGTGTTTTGCAATTGTCTCTTGGTTCGTTTTAAATTAAACGTGGATAAGATGAGTGAGTTAAAAGGGAAAGGGAACTCCAGATATACTTGACGGTGCGGGGAGTGTGTTCGAATTCGGAGAAGAGTGGCTCCACATAGGAAAATGTGGGCTAGCTAGAGTCTTGGGGGGTGTTCAACACTACACCAACAAGAATGTAGCCTAACGAGACCCCACAGTCACTTTCTAGTTGTCCCCGCTTTCCTTGAAGAATTTGCCCACTGTTCCTCAGGTTCGTTACGCTGGATTTTCGTAATGTTTTAAGGGTTGTAAATTTTATTAATACGAGTTGATTAATTAGATGTGAGGGATTAATGAATACACAATATCGCTTTTGATATCCCCAAGTCTCAGACTAAGTTGCGAGGGGTAGAGCATAGACGGTAAAATCAAATGTTTGTTCCGATTAGTGAAAGTAAGTAACAAATGTACAACTCTTCAAGGACGGATTGTGTGCTTGTGCTGAAAGATAGCCAAAGAAATTTAATTTCAAACATCAAGTAAACATGAAAATATGAGTTTTCTAATTACTACATCCAAGAATCTCTTTCAAGCCAAGATGTTGTACTCAGGAGAGTAAGGTTGGGTTAGTATCCGATTTTGTGAGAGAAAAGATGAGACTTTAAAGCAAAACGATTCATATATTTTATTTGCAAAAAGGAAAAAATGAAACTACTTTAATATTGTGCAGGTATAAAGCAAATAAATGGATAGATACAGGCTTCCCCAAATGGGAGAAGGAGGGTTGTGGGAGTCGTAATCCCACTTGCTCTTTATTTATAACTACTTACAATGCTTAAAAGAAAAGAAATGCCTTTTAATCCTTGAAAATGAGTCAAAAAAGCTTACAAACTTGCTTAGGAAAGAAGAAGAATGAAGGAGGGGGATGGTAGAAGGATTGTGGGTGCTCCGGATGACCAAAAGATTGATTTTTCGGCAACACCTCCCTCTCTTTTTCCTCCGACCTGCTAATAAAAACATGCAAGCTAATGAGGTAAGATTAGTGGATTAATGCTTTAAAATACAAAGAAAAAGCACTTGGTACTTGCTCAAAAAAAATTAGAACTTTATGTCATTTCAAGTACTACAACCAGAACTAGATCTAAGCTTATAAATATTAAATGAAAGCTTTTATTTTAGATATAGGAATGAACAAGCTTAAACATGTATAATAAGTTTTTAAAATAAATCTAAGCTTGCAAGTAACCAAAGAGAAAGTTTTAGATTTAAGGTGACGAAGATAAGTTCTCAAGCCCCAACTTGAATCTTTGTGAGGAATAGAAGTGCCTAAAGTACAAGAAAAGTTAGATCCGAATAATTTGTTGTGAAGGAGAGCAAGATGTAACCGAGCTCAGGCCCCCCTTCAAACTTGATGAACTGCAAAGCTACAATAACTTTCAACAAGCGAGATTAGTCTAGTACATTTCATTAAATGAAATAAGGAGAGTATAAGTATTGCCGACTAAAGTCTAACACTCCTATTCTCAAATAATAAAACATAAATAAGCAACTTGGATCTTCAAATGCTTGCCCAATTGACTAGAAATAGCCTTCTTATGCTAGAATAGATCTAAAACTTTAAAGAAAAGAAAATTGCAACCAGCTAGATATCACCTGGATTTACATGCACAGCATCACGTCCATGAAAATTCCTTGCACAGTTTTGGACCTCCAAAGCCTCGCTTTTATTCAATAAAACAACAATAGTACATAGCAGGAGCAGAGGTTCCTTCCTTCCGTCTAGAATGAGGAAGAAGGCTTCACTTAAATAGAAATTACAAACCCACGGGGAGCAACCACTAACTGAAGATTGCATAGCATGAGCTTGAGTTCATGGAGATAAACATGGGATTTGCTTGGAGTCTGAGTGGAGTTTGTTTCAAAGAGGATGTGCCACCTCTCACAAGAGAGATGCGCCCTCATCCTTAAGTTCAACCAACTCACCACATTTGCGACCCACACAAAACGTGAGCCAATAGAGATGCACACTCCTCAATCCATTCGCTACCTTTCCCAATCAACACAAAATCACGAGCTTGATTCTTGGGATGGGGTCGCTTGATTAATGAAATAGATTGAGTTGATACTACAAGTCACTCCACGCCAAAGAGATGGCGTCAAACCATCAACTTGAGTGCCCACAAGGTAATCACGCGCGAGTTTGAAGAGGAGGCATACATCCAAGGTTTGTTTGACTCACTAGCCATCATATACCAATGTATAATGATGCCTTTTATCCTAAGTATGGTATGTTTATCACACCCCTCTTAAGACTTTTGACCAAGATTTTAAATGACTTTTGATTTTTTGACTTTGGTGCATTTTGTCACTTTTTAGCATTTTTTGGGCATTTTGACGCACCGTTATAGAAATAATGCCATACAGGACAAAATAGTCACACAAAGCATTGGAAAAGTGGCTCCCAGGGTAAAGAAGGTGCTCTGAGCTTGAAAACAATCCCATCCATGCCAAAAACGGACTCTGGATCACAAATTTATTACATTTAAATTTTTCCATTTAAACCATTAAAAATGGCCTAAAATTGCGGAAAATTTTATTGTTTTGGAAATTTAAAAAAACCTAAGGGAGACCTAATACATGTTCATAATGACTCAACCATGTCTAACACGCTTATATACATCGACACATGAACTTTAATAACCTCCTAAGGCCTAACCACCAAGACGACCATTCCAGCCTTAGAGGAGCGATGAAAAACTCGAAAATTATACATCGCTTATTAAGCATTGCATAATTTACAAGGGAAAAAACACCTTGGAAGGATCAAATTGATGGCTAAGTCCTAGGAAGCCAAGTCCTTTACAAAAATTTTGTCATGTTTAGAACATTTATTACAACGCCCTCAAGGGGTATGAACATGAATTTTATTAAAAAGGGGACCACAACTAGTCCTGATGTAACCACGGAACTTCTGAGCACTAACAATGAACAATTGGCTTGTTCAATACTCTAACGACTCACTGGAAATCCCCTAAGTGCAACTTAGTGGATAACATGGCTCGTCTAGCAAAAGCACATGCTCCAAGTGGCACATGTGATCAAAATGCAATGTGGGTTTTTAAATGACAATTTTGAAATCATCAACTCCCTCAATACTTATTAGATTTTCTATTACAACCACTTTCCATAAATTCCATGACCACTCTACATCCAATAGCACTTATGTAACAACAATCGAAGTACTATGTCAAGAGATATTCACTAATAAGCTAGCACGCATTACCAAAAGTACCTTAGTCCTTCAAACTAGGATGTCGCCTCCATATGGCTCAAGATCCCAAGTGCCAACTCATCAAAAATGTGCAAATGCTAGATCCATGGAATGAGGAGTCAACCAATGAAGAAAGTTCAAAGAAGCATTGATCCATGTGGAAGATCATCACCGCACTCAACCAACTCCATGAGGAAAGGGACGACCCCATCCTACAAGCAAGAAAATATCACAATGAATCAAAATGTGTGCCAAGAAGAGATAATCAAGCGGAGCACTCTACTAGAGATGAAATCCAACCATGCCTAGATACCCTCCATGTGCCAAGTGTCTCCATACAAGGGTGTTCAAGTAATGAACATAAGAAGGGTGTTCCCTAGAGATACTTGTAAACCCTTTACAGCAATAGAATGTGTGCATGCCTCATGATATGTGTTGGAAGAGAGGGCACTATAAGGAAAACCAAAGTTTATCTTGCAATTATCACCTTCCAAGTGTGAAACAACTCCAAAGAGAAAGGTGATGCTAGATGTATCACCTAGTCCCATTGACCTACTTTTGTGGTCGTTCATTGGACATTAATAAAATTATCTTATCTTATCTTTGTTGTTGTAGTAGCCATGTGAGGCATCCTCACTTCACTCGACTCAACAAATAAATAAATAATAATAATTAAAATGTAATTTATTATTGTAAATTAACAAGTCGGCCCCAATAATTAGGCCACGTTGGCCCAGTTTAAAAGTCACCCTAAAACTATATAAATAGAGGGTGCCTCTCCTCATTTTTGACACGCCATAACTTAGCACTGTAACACAAGTTCGCCTTAGCTAGAGACATTCGCAACTACAACTAGAGAGGAGGTTTCCTGGGGTTCTCTGTCTTTGGAGAAGGTTTTCTCTTATTTTCTTGGGGTTATGCTGCTATCATCTGGATGTACATCTATCTTTGAACAATTTATCTCTCTAGGAAGGGCAAGCTCGGGTGTGACATTCTTTTGTCTATGGTTGGGAGATGATCTTTGTGATCTTTGTGGATAAACAAGCTCCAATCTTTGTTTTGTTTTATACTTTGATATTCTTCTAGTGATCTTGGTTTTGCAGTTGTCAAATTTTGACATGGTGTTAGAGCAGTGCACAAGAATCATTGTCGAAGACTAGGGCTCCACGTTTTGGAGTGTTTCCCACCTCAGATCGTCCTGAAAGGAGCATAGAACAACTCACCCTCCTAGGGAACATCTTTCTGTAGAGGCCAATTTTTTATCAGAGAAATTTCAATTTTTGACCTAATACTGCCAGGGTCAAGACCTAGGGGTTCCACATTCCTGTTGTTCTATCCACAGATTTGGACCAATTTTACCTTGCTCCAAATCGCCTCAGTACGGTGCATTGACCTGTGGATCCAGTTTTTCAAGCCTCCATACTTCATCCGTGACCTAGCTCCTGCTAGGGTTTCTGGTCCAGTTTTGCATTCAAGATGATTGGGATCAAGGTTGAAGATAGGCTTGATAGGACTTCCAATCTCAGCTCATGGAAGTCTAGGGTTCTTCTTATACTAGAAGAAAATGATCTCTTGAAGTTCGTGAATGAGAATGTTCCAGAACTCGAAGATGAAGCCAAGAAGGCTCAGTGGAGAAACAATGATGCTAGGGAAAAGATAATCTTGGCAAATTCAGTAAAGGACCATTTGGTTCCTCGGATCTTTGAAAAGGCTACCACCAGAAAGATGTTTAGAGCCTTGAGGAAGCTATTCCAAGATAGCAATATCAACCATGTTCTTTCCCTAAGGAATCAATTGTCGAACCTCAAGATGTCAAAATCAGAATCAGTTTCCTCTTACTTTATGAGGATCTCAGAGTTGAAGAATCAACTAAGCACCATTGGAGATCTAGTTAGTGATAAAGGACTTGTCATGAATACTCTTAATGGTCTCCCTCTGTCTTGGGAAGCATTCATTCAAAGTCTTGTTGGGCAACCAAAGTTGCCTAAGTTTGATCGTATATGGGCTATGTATGCAAGAAGAGATAAGACTTGCAGCGAGAAGTAGGATACATGGCACCCAGCACAAAGAGAGTCAAGCCCTTACATCTCATGTCAAGAAAGGAAAGGGTAAGGGAAGGGAGTTCCATGGCAAGAAAGGTGATGGTGGAAGATCAAGTCCTACATTAGATCAAAAGAAGAAGAAGGATCTTTCATGTGTCTGTTGCTACAGATGCAATAAACTTGGACACTATGCCCGAGATTGTGATTCAAAGAAGAGGAAGCATGAATCCTCAACTGCAGATGTCGAAGAAGACACCTCTCAAAAAAAGCTAAAGATTGAGGATCGTACGGAGTTCTTTTTCTAAGTACTCCCTATGTTGAGGTGATAATATGAAGATCCAGGTGGCGATGGACTCCCATCAAGAAAATGAAGATCAGTGGACTCTCAAAGGAGGCAGTGGGAGGCTGGAGCCCTCCCAAAAAACAATAAAAGATAAGTATTTGATTTTACATGCTTTGGTAGATTAGATCTGGTTGTTTTGGATATATGTAGATCTATATTCCTAGATTTAGGAAATTTGTTGAGCATGTAGTTCTTTTATTGATGTACAGTGGCTCGAGTAGCATTTGTATGATTTAGCCCATAATGCTACACAACGTTTCATGGGCTCCTCTTGGATGACATCTCCTTCTAATATGCTTAGAGTGGAGCACACTCTTGATGGCATGTTATAATGGAGACCGCAGGAATCCAAATAATAGCCATGTGTATGTTGCACTGAAGCATTGGCTAAAATTTGCCTACATACCTGGATGAGCTATTGTTATTGCATGGACTAAATTTGATTATGCAATGTTGCTAACCATCTAACGAGATTTGACTTGTAGGGAATGCTATGGCCTACAAGAAGAGGATGATGAAACTTGGTCTGAAGAACAAGTGATCCCATTGATATGCAGATGGATCGAAAGCAAAAAGCCTCTAGAAGCATGACTCTCAGCCCAGCAAGAAGGATGACTTCTCGTCGAAACAATCAAGTGGAAGCCATGACAACAAACTGTTAAGGACCAAGTACATACGTGGACACATGACCCACAGGCCCAGATGATCTCATGTAGAGATTTGGCGATTGGAAGCAGGAGGCTTCTACTGATGTTGGTCTCTCTGCTACAAATGTTCATCTCCTCGACGATAATGGAAAGCAGTTACTTTCTAGTCAGAGTCATGGTAGATGGATTATGGAGGACGAAAGTTACTCAACTAATTTCTGAGGAGATAGAGGGAGTTATCCCTCAAGATGAGGATCCTGGCCTATTGCATATGATGATGTGAAACCTGAAGAAGTCTTCCTAAGTCAAAGAAGAGCACAGCTGAGATCCTGAGCAGATCGAGCATGATGACTGTGACTACACTAATGGCATTGTTGTCTTGATCCAGACAAGACAGTTGAAGGATCCTTAATGTACTTGGTTGTCACAAGTTGTCACCAGGATGGATAATTACATTGTATCTATGCACTCCCCAGAAAGGGATTAGGATGCTCAAATGTAGAGGGAGCAGAACGCTCCAATACAAAGGGAAGATTCCCAAACACCTTGAGATGAGATGGGGAAACTAGCCTATTAATACTCTCTCTCAGGCACATGATTTCAGTGATATGATTTATTATGTATTTGCACTTCATATCTAAAATAGGGCAAGACAGAAATGTTTGCCCCGATATATTTGATGCCTCTGCTAGCTGAAATGTGTGCAAGTTCAGGATAGGACCAAAACTCTGTGAAGGAGTGGAGAGATTAGTTTTATGTTGACTCCCTCGTTGATATCTCAGTATTTTCTCTCGATCACTCAGAAAGGGAGTGAGGAGACTGGTCCCATGATTGACTCCCTCGGTAAGAGGGAAGGTTGACTTTACTCCTTGACACTCTGTGATGGAGTGGGGAGATTGGTTGCATGATTATATCCCCCGCTAAGAAGGAAGGATAATTATACATATACCATGTATTCTCTCGATTACTCCATGAAGGAGTGAGGAGATCTCTCATCCTAATATGGGATGGAGAGGTCAGTGCATTCTCCCAATCACTCCGAGAAGGAGTGAAGAGATCTCTCATTCTAAGATGGGATGGAGAGGCCAATGCATTCTACCGATCACTCCGAGAAGGAGTGAGGAGATCTCTCATCCTGAGTTGGGATGGAGAGGCCAACGCATGCTTTATGCATTCTCCCGGTCACTCCAAGAGGGAGTGAGGAGATCTCTCGGATATCCTAAAAAGGATGGAGAGGCTGGAGCACATTGGTACACACTGGTACATATGTGGTCTGTGAAAGCCCTGTTGTCTTCATATCCAACATGAAACAGGGTTGGCTCTACCGAAAGACCTATGTAGTCCTAATGTGAACACCTATGAATAGTGACGATGATTTTGTACACCTAAGATCTAGGTAAACATTCAGGGAAAAATGATTTTGCACCTATGAACTATGACGGTGATTCTGGGAACACCTAAGTTCTAGGTAAACATTTATGGGTGAGAATTTTGATGTGGACACATGTGAACTATGACGGTGATTCTGTATGAACTCCCAAGTTCTGGTTGGACACCTGTTAGCCATGCAGTGATACCTGGCTCCGACACCAGTAAGTTATGTAATACATAGCTATGATGCCAGTTAGTCATGGTACATGGCTCTGTAGCTCATTGGGTAAGTCATGTCGAAATACCTAGCTCCAACACTTGTAAGTTATGGTATACATGGCTCCGATGCTAGTTAGTCATGATACATGACTCTGTATGCCCACATGAGTAGAACTAGAGACATAGTCAAGACCTCTAATGACTATCAGAGACTCATCTTAGAAATGAGATAATTGTCAAGGTCTTCGAGGACTATGTGTGACCATCCTAGACTCATCCTGGGGATGGAGTAATAGTCACAGTGTCGGTTTTGTATGAACATGTCTTCATATCCAGCATGAAACAAGGCTGGCTCTGCAAGAAAACATATGTGATTTGCATCCAATATGAAAAAGGAATGGCATTGCTGAGAGCTACATCCAATATGAAAAAGGACTGATTCTGTAGTGGTACACCCGACGTGAAATAGGGATGGTTACTATACAAATTTAGCAACCTGTATGGTTGGGAGAGTTATGGGTTATAGCCCATATAGATATGATGAAAGTCTCACATAAAGTTATTTGCCTTGTGAGCCCTCATATGATTGTAGTCGTTATGGATGTTATGAGGAGGTTGTAGCCCATGATGTGGCGAAGACTCATTAGCAGTGATAGTCCTAGTGAGATCTTTGGGTTGAGTTGATGCACGTTGATTACATGCATGTTCCCTGACGAATTGGGCTGAGTTGAAGCATGGTGCATGCTTCCCCGACAAACTGGGCTAAACTGAAGCATGGTGCATGCTTCCCCGACGAATTGGGTTGAGCAGATGCACGAGTTGTGGAGCTAGTGCATGTTATCCGATGAACTGGATTGAACTGATGCACGAAGTTTGATAGACACTTCTCGATGAACCGAGATTGTGTTGGGATCCCTTCCTTGTGATATAGAGATGATCGAGATAGCAATGATGTATTGTCGGCTCAACAAATAAATAAAAAATAATAATTAAAATGTAATTTATTATTGTAAATTAACAAGTCAGCCCCAGTAATTAGACCAGGTTGACCTAGTTTAAAAGTCACCAAGAAACTATATAAATAGAGGGCACCTCTCCTCGGTTTTGACACACTGCAACTTAGCACTATAACACAAGTTCACCTTAGCTAGAAAGATTCGTTGCTGCAACTGGAGTGGAGGTTTTTTGGGGTTCTCCATCTTTGGAGAAGGCTTTCTCTTATTTTCTTGGGGTTATGCTACTATCATCTGGATGTACATCTATCTTTGAACAATTTATCTCTCTTGGAAGGAAAAGCTCGGGGGTGACATTCCTTTGCCTATGGTTGGGAGATGATGTTTGTGATCACCGTGGATAAATGAGCTCCACTCTTTCTTTTGTTTTTGTACTTTGAGATTCTTCTAGTGATCTTGGTTTTGCAGTTGTCAAATTCTAACAATCTTATCTAGCAATTAGGTTCCAATGTGGTCAAATAGAGTCAAACCAAGGACAAATATCCTCCAAACCACCTCCAACATTTGTATACAATCCTAGCGCTCCATCAAGAAGTGATCAATGTGTCATGAGAAGGTGGAGCAAGTGTGGATCACCTCCATTTCTCCTAGGGGTTTCGAGCGAGAAGATGAAACCCCAACATACAAATATTATCCACTTTGAAGTTTGAACCATGCAAAAAGGAGCCAACAAGTAAGGGGATATTCAAGTAATGATATCAATCACTAGGTTGCTCCATCATTATCTTAATTAATCTTAAAAACCATGGCAAACCCCTTAATCACACCATGACGCAAATACTAACACTTAAAAATTAGGGAGACCCTATGTTGATGGGTTCCCAATCCATAAAATGCACAAAGTGTTAAATAATAAAATTAATGCTAAGCAAAACCCTCCAATATATGCCAATATCACCAAGAATAACATATCATCATCAAGCTATCATGAAAACACCATGAAGAGATCTCATCCAATAGCTACTAGTAGCAACCCATCATCAAATCAATCAAAGGAGAGCAATAACTCTAAGTTAAAGCTCACAAGTACACCAATCTATCTAATGAATCAACTGCAAGCTCGATCTTTGTGATTAAAATCACAAGTTTAACCCTACTACAATATGAGGGGTAACACCTCCCTTTTCCTAATTAGGATCTCTCATGAACCCTATGCACTAGTTGGAGACTTGGTTAGTTGAAGAGCCTCCCTTGGGTCCCAAAACATCCTTAAGCCATAAGGGCATGCTCTTTGAGCCATCAAATTGTCCCCTACCTTCAATGGTTTCGACACGTGATGTGAAACACAACTTATTTTAACCTTACTACACATGTTTCCAATAATTTGCAATTTCTAACACTACAAAGGGTGGTTTTTTCATTAATTGTAATGTCTTGGTTGTGATACACGGTATCATAACCTATTTTTGACTTTTTTGGAAAGACCACCCATCCAATGTGGTGAGTACAACAGTTGGTTATTCCCCTCAAGCATTCCCACACCTATTAATGTCACTCTTTTCTTCAATGTTAAAGGTCCCTAATCTCATCCTCTCATATGCTAGAACTCTAGTGAATCACTAGCTCACGAGCAATCTAACTCTCTTCTTCCACCTTCTACATGTTTGGAGGCTACTATATTTGGTACTTTCCTTTCCATTGAGCTTAGATATTACTTTGTTGCTTTCGTTGGTTTGATTAAGGTGTTTGGCCTAGTATCAAGTTCTCATCTAGAAATCCAATCTCTCCCACTCAAACAGAGCCTTAACACAACTTCATGGTGAAGAGGTAGCCTTCTCAACCAAGGGCACACAAGTCATATATACCTACACTTTGATTGTATTTATCATTAGACATGTGTATGTTTGCTTGTTGCTTTCATTTCATTAAATTTGGAGATAGTATTTCCCAGGTTGATTTCGACAAAGGAGAAGTGACTTTGTTGATTGAATCGTCATTGATGCCAACATGGGAATTACAATGGCCCCACAGGTAGTCATTGATGCCACCAAGTCCCTTGTGCAATGCACAAGTATGGATGATCCCGGTACCCTCACATCCAGTGCCTTGGAGCCTGTTACCACCCCACTTGGACAGGGGTGACTACTTTCTCTCACCAATTTCAGGGGACTGACATTTTGGAAAAGCTACAGGAGGTTGGTAACATTTTTGGCTGATCATTTTCTAGCTCATATTCAAACATAGGGAAGTCTTCATATGCTACCCTAAGGAACAAATCTATAGCACTAGATTGGATGAGTTATTTTCATCAAAAATGACCTATGTTGTGATCATGGACAACATAATAGTCTAGTAGCATCCTGTGGTTCTCCTTAGAAGCATATCTGGAAGTTGTTCGAATGCCTTTTTGAAAGGACAAACCAGTAAGCTTGGAGCAGGGATCTTTGAAGAAGTTATCAGATTGAATGAATAAGTTTTGAAAGACGGGAAATTCAGCAGCAAAGCTGTCCATCCTTAGCACAATAGATTTACCTACAGAATCAATGAAGTAAAACTTCAAATTTGTAGCTGCTTATTTGTAGCAAAGGCTGTGATTGGAGTGTGACTTTATGGTTGACACTTTGAAGGTTGGATGCTTTAAAGCCGTGAAATCTACAAGTTGTTCAAAGGTCGCCTACCTAATCATCCAAAGAACGGACAGTCGGATCAGTGGCAGTCGATGTGAATCCAAAAGCATTGTCGAGCATTAAAAGTGAAAGTTCGGCAACAGGATGAAGGAAAGGATTCAAGGCATAAGGAAATCGCGAATTCTATGGTGGAGCCGCCACTGTTGGAAGGTTAGCAGTCTACACCACGAATATCCTTATTCATGTGTTGTTGCATTTCTTGTGTGAAGACCAAAGAGAGCAGTAGCTTATGATGGATCGAAAATCGCCAGCAGAAATAGAATTCTCTGTGCTGGAGTGGCCATTTTCATTTAGGATGCCGAGTTGGTTGAATTCACAATTACTAAATGTGTGGAGCTCAGGTTTTTGACAGAGTACACCAAGATCACGGATTCGGAATTCATTTTGGTTTAGCATTCAACGCCACCTTTTTCTCTAGAGGCAACCGTTGGGATTGAGCTCCACAATCTCGTAGAGTTTCGCAGCATCGAATAAATCATCTCCGGGATTAACACCAAAACTTAGTTTTCGGCGAGGTAAGTGGCAAGCTGCAGAGGAGAAATCATGGAAGAAATCACGAGTTTCCTTTCTTGGTGGTTGATTACACAGTGCCACGATTACCTTGTGGCAGCCAAACTCACGCAGTATGAGTTGTTTACAGTCAGTCAGTTGTTGGGAGAGTCGCGATTTGCTTTCAGGCTATTGGCAGCTGTGTACACAATAATCGACCTTTTTGACATCTTTTTTAGCGACCAGTTAGTAAATATTGAAATTTATGGCGAGTTTGTAGCTGAAGTCACGATCCACGTGTCGTTCGCAGCCAAAATAGAAGACAAATCGTAGACCCGATTTCTTGTCTAACTGATTAATGGAAATCACGTTTTTTATGGAGCCGTCATTTTCCAGGAGGTTTGCAACAGTTCTACTAAAGCTTCATGCACCGTTTCATTTCCCTAAGGTGAAGAGATCCTCCATCTGCCGAGTCTCAATATATTAAATCAAACTGGTAGCTGAGCAATATCTATTTGGAACCGAGGTTGTTAAATGTTGTGGTTTGAAGAAATTCTTGCGACGTGGCATAGTGGACTAGAGACAAAACTCATGCACGCCCAGATCTAGTCGCTTTCCTCCACGTGGAGCTTGGATCCTTTTCTCATGCAGCCGAGTGTGTTAAGATTTTCTTTAGTTAGGTGGCTATTTATTGCTTGGGTTACCCCTCTTTGAAAGGGAACGAGTAGTTAAGTATAGTTCCTTTTAATAAAGTAGATTTTGTAATGTATTCGGTGATGAGAAAAAGTGGATTTAGGATCTTGCTTTTTTCTCTATTATTTTATTCTTTCTTTATTTTATGAAAGTATTTTGGGCCTATAAAGAGGAGAGCCTCTTTTATTGTAAGGGATGGAAAATCTGGGAGGATTTTTCCCCAGAACTTAATAGAAAAAATATCGTTTTGGGTTTCATGGATGTTTAGTTGAGCACTCTATGTGATGTGTGGCGTGAACTTGTGGAGCTTCAATGAATGAGTGATTGTTGCTAGAATCCATTTTTCCTTTCTATGTTTGCGTCGGAGACCATAAACGGATGTTATCATCTTACTGGAAGGTGAAAATCCTTAGCAGTTGCTAGCCTTTTCCCTTTGTGAGCATGTTTGAACGAGCATTGATGTTTACATTTAATCTAGTTTGATTGTGTAGTATTGATCCCTTGCATGCACAGCGTATATCCTGCAATTACGAGGAAGTAATCTAGTAGTTGCACCAATGACACAAGGCCCTCGTGAGTTCTCCTTTTAACTCCATTTCTCCCTTTGATGTACTGGCACTAGTCCATTTGTGAGGATTGATCTTTCCCTCTTTCCCATCAACATTCAATTCATACCTATACTACAACTGTTTCTCTAAGGCGGCCTCTTCATTTCACCTTGTCCGTCATTGCACCTGCCTTAGTGATCCTAAGTGCTAACCTTAGGGAAGCCCCCCTTGAGTTGGAGAAGAGCCAACCTAAAGCGAGGAAGAGAGGAGTGTGGTGACAATGGCTGTTCTTTTCGCAATTGCCATCGGGCCGGTGTGCCTACTTTTGGGCTTTGACACACGCACGTCGGTCAAGAGCGGCAACAGAGCCCATACAAAGATGAGTTGTGCCTTGGAGCATCTTGTGGAGTCCTGCAAGGACCTTGAACCCACAAGGTTGGATCTTGGAGCCACCACCCTATTGATGATGCTGAAGACCCTGCTGATGTTGATGAAGATGTTGATGATGATGCTGAAGACCTTGGTTATGGTGTTGAATCCTTTGTGGACGATAGAGAAGCCCTTGATGGGTTGAAGAAGCATTAATGACCCATTATGTGGTCATTCATGCTTTGATGGGGTCATGGTACCCTAGGAGAAGTCTTTGCAACCCCACAGGAGGTGGCATGATGGATCTTGACCCCTAGAGGTCCTCGTGTGTGGTTGGTGTGGTTGAAGAAGCCCATGAAGCCTCTTGCATGATGAAGAAGCCTTTTAAGAATCCCTTGGACCCACACTTGGTAAATTAATGGTCCTTGTACCCTTGAAGGAGTGGTGATGGTCTTATGTTGATTGGGGTCCCACACACACATAATGTTGAGGTCATGTGCATACCCTTGACTAAGGGTTCTTGGTTCCTTGATGAAGCCCTTGAGGCTTGTGATGAACTTGAAGGTACATGTGGCAACCTTGACAACTTGTTGGAGTATGATCCAACCCTATGGTTGACTATCAAAATATATTTGTGTAATCTTGATGACTTGTGGACAAACGTTTAAATGATAAGGTTGACCATAATAAGGTGGAGCATACCCTTGTTTTATGATGACCATTGAAGATGACTTGTAAATGGTAAGGTTGACCTATAAAGGGTTTGTGTAACAAAATAAAAACAAAAATAAACCTAAACCTACTTCAAGGATGTGGACAACATCAAAATAACAAGTCTGCCCTAATTCAAGGATGTGGACAACTCAAAGGAGTATAAACACAAGTCATTTCACACTCATAAATGATAAACAAAGATGTAAGCTTGACTGAGGTTTTTCGGTGGACCAAGGTCACAAGGAGGAGCAGACTGAGGCCACCTCAGTTCCGAGTTTTCCACAGGAGGAAATTTTTGGTTTCTTTTGCTAAGTGGCAGTCCAGTTTTGGACTTGCTTGGGGTATGACCATGAACTAGTCATGGCTTCTTCCACAGTTCACTCTTGAATAGTCCGAGTTTGTTGGAGGTTGGATGATGGTTACTGCCGCCCTCTCACAGTCCGAGTTTTGGGGTGGCTAAACAGTCTAAGTTTTGATGCTTGCTAGTTGTTTGGGTAATGTTTCATTACTGTCGTCCTTCACCAACATTTGATGAAACCAAGCCCTTTTTACAGTTGAATTCTGTGGGGTGTTATCAACATAAACAGTCCCGAATTTCTTGAAGACATCTACAGCTATACACAGTCATCAACAGTCCGAATTTTTATGCTTGTACAGCTCAAGTTTTGGCTGCTTGACAGTGTTTTGGGTGGTGGTTACTACTGCCCTTTCTTCTACAAACCTTTGATGATGAAACCGAGCCTTGTATAGTGATTTCTTTGGGGTCTTCTACAGATGACATACTCAGCCCAAGTGTGAGTTTTGGCATGCACAGATAAAGGTAAGATCACTGCATACTATGATGAAGATATACTCTTGATGATGAAGTATGCTATGATAATGTTGACACTACTGTATGATGATGATATGATGATGCACACAATGATGATGATATGATGCATACATGATGCATACTCCTTGATGATGTATACGTGTTGATACTCCATGATGATGAGGTATACTTGTTGCATACCTGCTGATACTCTTGATGATGAGGTATACTTGTTGACACTACACTATGATGATGCCTTGTCCACTATGAAGATGCAATGATTATGCATACCTTTACACTATGATGTATACTCTATAATGATGACTTATACACCATGATGATGCATACTTGATAATCAGTGAAAGCAGATTAGTGACTGTGTATGATGAATTGTACAATGAAGTACATGAACAGTGTATGGGCAGATTTCTTGTTGTGTTGGGATGGTGTGATTCTTGAGCTAGTTGTTTGAGCAGATCCTTGCAAAAGGAGCAGCTGTTGATTGAGTGGCAGAAGAGTCCCTTGTATGAGAAGACATTTTGATGACAAAAGATATGGCAGTGATACACCTACAGCAGAAGACATGATGATGAGATGACGAGTGGCATGGTAGCAGCAGACTTGACACGTTGATTGATGAGGCTTCTTGTGCAGAGGTTGATGTGCAACAGATTGATGACAATCAGAGATTGACATCAATCTTGCAAGTTGAGTCTTGCACTTGAAGATTGAACTCGTCAACCCCTTCTTAGTTGGAGCTAAGAAAACCAGGTTGAGTCATGTTACAAAAGTTGGCGCTCTTTTCATCAATTGGTGTTGATTGTAATCACGAAGATTGAAGTCTTCCATTACCATAAATAAAGCTCACATTACATATATTCTTGTGTCTCTCTTTGATATGATTATTGTGCTTATGACTCATGGTTAATTTAGTTGATGAAATTGATGATGTAATTGATAACATAATAAACTCTGATTAATTAATAGAAGGTGAAAAAGTTTAAATTGCTCTCACACTGATTCACCCCCCTCCTCTCAGTGTGGCCATTGTGTCCAACAGACTTCACCGGTAAATAGAATAGGTTCTTAACCATTCTTTGTTGCTTTGCTTGTTGATTGCTCTTTTCCTCTAATCCCACGTAACTTATCGTCAAGATAGTGTAGATAAGGGTGTAATAGATTAAAACCTAGTTAAGGGCTTTTGCCCAGCTAGGAGGCTAACAAACCCTAGGTCCCTTCACAATTTGCTTGGACATCAAAAGTAAATTGGTAATCTACATAATGATTGTTGTTTCTTGTTTGAATTGGGTAAAAAAAGCAATTAATTAGGTTGAATTTTCCCTGATTTCCATCTCTCTTTCTTTCACGCAAGTTGCTAATTAAAACACCAAAGGGAGAGGCTAATAATTGCTCTTCTTTCCTTTGTTAATTCTCTAACAATTTACTTGCTTCTATAATCAGCATAATCAACTTACACATGAAACACTAATAACTTTTCTAGGCACACCAAAACATTACTCCTATATTCTTAGTGGCCTACCTCTTGCTTACCCTCTTCCTCCATCCTAATTTTCTTGGGTTTTCCCAAAAACCACATGGCCATCCCACTTCCCTTGAAAGCACTCAAGTTTGAGCCTTTCCTTTTGGTGGAAGTGTAGTACCTCGTGGTAACTATCATGCTACAATTTGGCAACTTCATTTGGGAGCTCCCTTCAACCCTTCACTTTCTCAAGCGAAGGTTGTCCTTTCCTTTAGTTTTATGCCCTTCCTTTCTCCTTCCCTTGCATTTTGGAAACTTCACTAGGGAGTTCCCATTAACCCTTCCATTTCTCAAGCAAAGTGTGATAAACAAAACTGTAGGTTGCTAGGGCAAGTTACAATAACGCATATGGATTGTAAGCTTACCTATCTATCATTCATCCTATTACATTGTTATTTAGCTATTTCAAATGTAAAATATATTTTTTACATTTTCTTGAACTAGGTTATTGTATAAGAGTTTCTAGGTTGCATTGATGAAAGTTTGGTTATTTATGTTTCAAGTGGTATCCAAACAGCATTTCTAAAATTCCATTGTACATGGAAAAAAATGAAATCTATTCAAGGACGATTATTTTTTGGTAGGATCTCCGATTCTGAATTGCCTTGCTGGTGAAGTGAGGTCTGAAGAAATTGTCTTGCAAGTCTAATTCTCTTATAGGAAGCCCACTTCAAAGACTTCATCAAACAATTTTAGTTCTGGTTGGAAGAAAATAATTCAGAGTTTCTATCAAACAATTAGTAAGCACCTTCAAGCAGTTCCAAGTTTCCAACCACTCCTTCCCAACCCTATTTGTGACCCAAAAGCCTGTACTAGATATCTTCTCCATTAAAATCCCCACGCTCTATGCCCATATTTCCCCTAATAGTGAAGAAATCAACCTACACCACTAGATTGCATTTCAAACTTATGTCCAACTTTCAGGTTGTATTGCAATGGCCCAAATTCTTGAGTGCAATTTGATATTAGATATAGGCATTACAAAAGTCAATTAGATATTGTAATGGTCAATTAAATATTAGAAATAGCATTAGAAAAGACACTTTGAGTTTAGGTTATTTTATGATTGTAATGCTTTATTTCACTTTATTATGTTTCTTGGTCTATCCCACCTTCATAAAGTGGATTGAGGACCCGATTGTAACACTTTATAAGAAAGTTCTCGCTTTCTCATTTAGCATTACAATATGGATAACTCTTCCAAGTTAATCTTGATTTCTTTGTGCATTCAATTTCCGTGATATGGTATCAGAGCTCAACTAGAGCCATTGAATATTGGAGAGCATGAAGACCGAGGGACTGCTGCTAACAGAAACAGAACGAGAAATCTCTGGCATAGCACATCAAAGAGCCAAAAGGGTTTTGTCAAACGCAAGTATTCATTTGTTTTAATTTCTGATTAAAGCAAGTCAATTTTTTTAAGTGGAACCTTGCAAATCAAGGTTCCATAGAAGGAAAAAGAAAAAATTAAAGTCGTACGAAATCAGCCGTACAACTGTATGGCCATTGTACAGCAACCAATCTCACCCGCACATGAGACCGTACAGCTGCCAAGAAAATTAATGTACAGTGGCCAATCAGACTTGTATGACCAGCAGTCAGATCTGTATGGAATTTCACAGCCACCAGTTGGCACGTGGTTGTACAGAATTATCTGTACGGAAGTCATCGTACAGTAACATTTAAGCCATTAAATATGTAAAATTCTATACATGTACAACTGTACATATCTATATGGAATAGCATCCATACACAGCTAACAAAAAAATTATACTGAAATGGAGTTGTACGGCCTATGCAGAGGCTTAGTTAGTAAAATTTCTCTAATTTTTTTCAATTCAGACAATTTGGAAGCAGATTGGATTTGTTTTTCCTAAATTGTTGCCCAGTTTTGCAGATCTAGAAATTTCAGCTGTTGATCTACTATTTTTATGCAGATCCAAGAATAAATTAATTGTTTTGGTGCTGATTTGTAGCAGATCTGATTGATTTTCAGCAGTTTGAGGGTGGATTGTCAAGGTCTATGTGTTTTTCAATTGTTTGACAGCAGTCTCTGGTTTATTGGGCTGTTTTTTAGCAGATTTGTCAAAATCAGCATGTTTTTGGGCAGATTTATCAAAGATCTGTGTTTTTCAGCGATACATGGCTGCTATAGGTGTTTAGAGCCTACATGCAGGTGTTGTTGCTCCATGATTGCAGATTGAGGGAGAGAAGAACAAGTATCTTTAGCATTTTACTCTATTTCATTGTATTTTTCTGCATTTGTGACTTGTATCTAAGGTCTCTTTCCCAACATCACGTTGGAAGGTAGCCAGAGAGTCTCTGTCAAAAACTACACTACATGGAAGCAATGTATGTTGGTCATTTTTTAGTATGAGTGCTTGGCTGCTATTGTTCTAACATCTAAGTAAATAAACTTGCCCAAGCTGTGTGTATATGCCGGGATAAATTTGATGAGCCAGACAGAGAAGCAGTAATGTTGCTTAAGTTGTTAGTGGCATATGCAATACTTCCTGAGGTCTAGATAGGGAAGTCTTTAGCAAGGAATTGGAAGCTTTGAAAGACCTGCATAAGACATCAGACAAGGGTAGAGCCTTCTTCCTAAAGAACATGTTGTTCTCGATCACGATGGATGGTAGTGCATCATTACAGGAGCACTTACTCAAGATCAAGCATATCCAAAAACAGTTGGAGACCATTGATCAAGATGTGGAAGAAGAGGGCATGGTGGTAATCACCCTGTAAAGCTTACCATGTGTTTATTAGCACTTTATTGAAACCCTAAACATTACCTCTGCTAGTGTTGACCTAAAGTTTGACGAGCTATCCAATAAACCCTTACAACGAGACAGATGGAAGAAACAGTTTGGTAGCAGCAGTGAGATAGGGGGTTCAGAACAGACCTAAGTAGCCAATATCAAGGGCAATGGCAAATGGGCAAAGAAGAAAAGTAAAGGCAACAGTCAAGATGCCACCAAGAGTCAAAAGAACATCACTTGTCACTATTGTGGCAAGGTGGGCCATATGAAGAAGTGCTACATAAAAAAGGTTGGTTGAACAAAAAAACAACCAGGGAGGACCTCAGCAGAAGGCTCATGTCAGAAAACATACAGAGGAGTCAACCTTCTATGCATTCATGGGCAAGCAGCCAGCGAATCAACTCAAGTCACCTGCTTGGTACATCGACTCAAAGGCATCATATCATTTACCCAACAGACGGGACCACATCAACCAAACAAGATAATATAATATGGTCCTTGAGGAGGCACACCCTAGGAATATGTGCAAAGTGGTTATGTCTCCTCATCAATGTGTACCTAACTAAGGCCAAAAATAGCAAGGTCATTAGGTAGGTCTCTCTCTCCAATGCACCAACCCACTCAGCCATAAATGATATAAGGTGTGGCAAAGAGTGTGCCAATAGTACTTAGATCTCCTCAATATGTGCCAAATCAACTCCCCAAGAGTGCATCCTCAGAGAATGTGCAAGGAAGTGATCATGGGACCCTGTTGACCAAGTAAAAAAATATATAATAATACGTAGAGGTTGTGCCCTGAAGATTGTGCAAGAGTAGTTATTGACTTACATCAACAGATAATATAAATATCCTAAGTAGCGTGCCCTAGATAAATGTGCAAGGTAGTTGCATGAGTGAATGTGCCTAGGAGAGCACACCACCTTTCAATGAGTCAACCATCTAGAGATACCTAAACAATACCAAAAATAGCAAGGTTAGTTAGGGTGCACCCCTCAAGAAGATAACCAACTTGCCTCAAATAGCAAATGGCATTAAAATATGTGCCCAACGTCCATATGGTTGTTATACTATCATACAGAAGTGAAACAACCTCAATTATTGTGCCCAATATGGTTGGATGCACATATACCAACACCATAACTCCTCCAAATAGATGCCAAGAATAGGATAAAGAGGTTAGGTTGCTATCTGATCTCCAAGGCTCCCAAGCTCATCCATCGAGAGAATCCACAGAAACATGTGCAAAGATGTCCACATGGATGCTAAAACCTTCTCAAAGAAGTGGGGAGACTTCTATCAATGTGCTAGGGCATAGACAACTATGCATGAATACCAAGGTCCAAAACCATCTCACAAAAAAATGTCATGAAAGGTACGACCTAGAAAGATGTGCAAAGAGGTGGAACGATCTCAATATGAAGATAGGGAGGCCTCCAAACCACATGCAACCTCATGAAACCATGTGCATTAACCATAATCCATTATCAAAACCAAGGGTACTCATATGGAGTGACATAGGAAAATGTGCAAGCAAGATCCCCATGCCTCCAAATGTGCGAAAAGATACCAAATAAGAGGAGTGCTCTACTCCACCAAGTAATCAACCACTCAAATGATGTCACATCGATGCCGCACTACCAATATCCTCATGGGCATTGACACCATCTGACAAAAATGGGTTCAAGGTCCACCAATCAAAATAATGACTCAATAATCCAAGCGAAACCTTAGGAACCCATGCAAAACATACCAAGTAACCAATCCAACACGAGGAGCAATAATTGACCAATAATACTATTATCACACAACTTGTAGTTGCCCCACAAAGGTATCCTATTCAGGATGGTAGAGGAGACAGGCAACTAAAGAGGTGAACTCAGAGGATCCTAACCCCAGATATGGATTGGTTGTCACGCCAATTAGAATACTCTTCACTTTATGCCACTTATAAGCCAAGTGACAAAGGGGGAGACCTTGATCTAACCCAGAAGGAAAGACCTCAAGCAAAGACACCAGATCAAACTATGACTATAGAGTACGTAAGGTGTATAGCTAATGAAACCCTAGATCTGAAGATTGATAGCCACATGTAAAAGATGCTTTGGATTATTATAATTTAAACAATGGAACTATAACCCAAAATATTTAGATTCAGTGACTATTTAAAATAATGTAGATCTAAGTTATAAGTGCTAGTACAAATGATCAATGTCACTAGCTTAGGGGGATTGAAAGTGGAAATTGGTGATATGCCTAGAATGGTGAATTGAGAGTATATTAGGCATGACTAGCACTTGATTAGAGATGCTTGATAGGAGATATAAGTTTATAACAGTATCCAGAAGCACAAGCAAAATAGGAACTCAAAACTTAAAGAATTGATCACTCTTCCAAGGAGGGCGAATTGCCTCAAGGCCAATGTCTACTTTTGAGTGGGCAAATGTTGTCCAATGACGACGCTCTAGGATTTCTAGGGATTTTTGGGGATAGTCGCAAATATCCAAATGCCGAAAAATCAAAACTTTAAGTGTATTAAGCGTCGGTAATTTTTCTAGTTACTAAATTAGGGTTTGAATTGTGTGACAAATGGAATGGGAATCAAAACTAGAGAAACACAAATAGAAATACCTGGACATCTTGTAGATGCCAAGTGCAATGACGTTCTACCATAGTTGTAGCAATTCCAAGCAAATTTGATGGAGTTCCAAGCAAGATCGATTTGCTCAAGTTCAGCCAATGCACCCCTCTCCCTACAAATGCAAACTACGAAATGTTAGATTTGATTCACAAGAATGAAAGACTACGAATGCAAAGTAAATTAAGGAGCATAATCAATGATCAAAGACACATTAGAAAAAAACCCTGATTGCCAACGGCTTCAAGTGGAGAGAGTTGGAGCTCTCTCACAAAAATGCCCCAAGTGAAAACGTCCTCCCTGCAAACAAACAGGGCCTTCACAAAATATATTTGGAACTATCATAAATCCACTAGAACACCTTCAGAAATAGGTTCACAATCAAGCACGAGAACAATTTTTAACAAAGAAGACACAAGATCTCTGAAAAATATTTCTCTATTCCAATAGCCAAGAGCCAAAAGTCCCCCTTTACAAATGAGGGGTCATCTCTCTTAAATAGATTCGAGAGAGAGACCCAAACCCTAACCACTTTTTGAATGAGTGGCCAAGATTAAAAGATACAATGTTGATCATCAACGGTGGAGATCATTTTACTTTTTACATACATGGATCACAATGACCAAATCAAAGGGGGGCGCACTTTTTTACTATAGCGCCTTAGTTACATCATAACGATGAAATATAGCATGTGATACATAGTGAGGGGATCGCCTTAGGGACATAAACCACCCTAGGCCCCCTAGCATACAACATAAGATATGACACGACAATACATCACATGCTAAGGAGAAGTGCGCCCTCTTCAGGAGGCGTCCTCCCTAGGACCAAGATAAAACATGATGCATCCTCCTCCGATGGGTACAAGGCATGAAATACACATGGAAGGCCTCATCTCATCATAAAACATCATCTCCAAGTCATTCCCTAGCCAACATTAGCCAAATCAATTTTTCTAGAGTAGCCATGGTCATTGTTTATGAATAAAATGCCTGATAATCACTGTTGTAGAATATATGTGCCATTATTTCCCTTTCCTTTGCCTGGATTCATAATCTGAGTGTACCAAGTGAATCAAAGACCTCAAAAATACTAATGATGGCTACAAATACCACATATGTTCATTTGAATATGCATCTGGAAGCTAACACCATGACCAATAATAAAAAATATGACCATAATAATAAAAATAAACCATAATGTTTCTGTATAATGGCCAATAATCACCAATTGAACCTGGAAATGGTATACTGACATATCTAGATGACAAATATGCAATCTCAAACCCTGTAGTCCAACTGCCTCGGTAACTGTTTTGACCAATTCAAACTAGGTTTGACCAATTCAAATTAGGTTTGACCAAGTCAAAATACTCAAAATGAAGGTTGAGCGACGATCTAAGTAGTCATGTATGCACTAGGGATGAATTAAACTCACGTGATTAGGTTAATAGCCAAACTTAAACATATCTAGCACAACGATGGTACATCAATATAAATAAACACATAACTTGAGTTAGAGTAACCATCAAATCCTTCATAAAGCCCCCTATGTATACTCACTAACAAACTTAACCAAGCTGCTATGGAGAAAATAAGGCTAAATGCAATGGGATTGACTTGTAAGACTTTAAACACGTGATCTTTCTAAAATCAAGGGATACAAAACTCCACATTAACAATATGCATGACAGATAACAATCAAGTAAAGGAGGTGTCTCACAAATGGGTAAGGTGCTAGGGAAATCTCCAGTAGACTCTAGCAATTATCCTTTTTGATAATCCAATCGATTTAAATTTCAAGAGCATTTCACATTTCAAATTTCACAAGATAACTAGCTAGGCTCCAAGGGCAGGTGCCCTAGATAGCCTTACGGGCCCCAAATAATGACTCAGCCTATCCTCGTTGCCAGCGAGCGTCCATATCCCCGACGTGTTGCCCCCTTGTTTCCCTGTAGGAGCAAATGGTCTTACAACATACAAAGGATGAGTGCTCATCCCTTGGCCACTGACTAGTTTATTTACTTTCACTTTAATTAGGCCTAGTGTTTAGAAACACAACTAATCGCAGTTGGCCAAGCATCCTTTTAGATATCGCATTTATGTGTTTCGATGCATTTCATTTCATAAGGAATAAGTTGCTTCGAGGACTAAAAGAGATACTTTCACACCCTAGAGCCGAGACACAAGCAAACATGGAGTCCATCATGCACAAAGGTCAAAGTGGGGAAAGGCTCGTTAATCTCATAGGTCCAGGTCATAAGTCAAGGGTAAAAACCAAGATGGAAGAAACCAGATGTACAGAGAGAAGTGAGAGGTGGAACCATCATAAAAAAAAGTGGGTAAGTCCGCATAAGGCAAGAAATACTAGTGAGCATACATAATGGCCTAAAATAGAAGATCATCAGACTACTCATGACACAAGTTATTCGAACCAAAATAATACCAATGTCAGCTAATCGTGTATAGAGACAATGATACATCCAAATGCAACTTGTATACCTGCTCAACCATATACCTATCTCTAAATGCATGGGCAAAGGAAATACACTAGTTGTCTGCTTTGCTACTCCATAAAATGAACCATGACTAAACCAAAATCATCTCAATGGGGTCATGCTGGATCAGTCCTGACAAGGGGATACTAGATAGCTACTCTGCATAATCTAGGTAGCTTTGTAATATAGATCTCCCTCTGGTCATCATGCATATAGGAACATCCACCATCATGAAAAAGGACTGGCTCATGTCTTTGGCAGAAATGATTTGCATCATAGTAGCTCCAACTACAATATATGTGATAACAAATACTTAGGGAAAACCCTTAGTTGATGGGTATCCCTATCCATAAATTTGCCAAGGGTCAATAAGATGTGTGAGCAATGTTATGCAAGACCCTCAAATACCACGTGTTAGATTCAAGCCTCCAAACAAGAGATGATGCCAACAAGGAAGATAATGCACATCATCTGAACATAGCATACCAATAATAAACCATCAAAAACAATCCCACCATTGTGATGTGCTATAGGGGGGCAACAACAATATGCAAACAAGTGTACATAAGAACAAATCTCTTCTAGACACCTCAGCACGCACCCAAAAGTAGTCAACAGAATCATAAGGAAAGTGTCGAAAAGAATGTGAGCAAATACCATAATGTCCCTCAATAACCACAAAGATCCACCCCATAATCATGCATCTGCCTAGCAGGGTCTTCAACTGGATCAAATACCTCACACTAGATGAGCAATAATAGCCCTACATGCTATTCACCCAATTTTCATATCAAGGACTAGCTCTTCAAATAGTTATTAGACAATATTGATTGGACACACATTCTCAAAACCATATATTACATTTCTTCACCTAATGTTGTCGAATGAGTTGGAGAGTAGGGACCTCAA
Source organism: Pseudotsuga menziesii (assembly GCA_001517045.1). Lineage (NCBI taxonomy): Eukaryota > Viridiplantae > Streptophyta > Pinopsida > Pinales > Pinaceae > Pseudotsuga > Pseudotsuga menziesii. Next base: position 323,258 of record LPNX010083982.1, read on the forward strand.
AGCCAAAGACCAAGTAGGCTTTTGAAGTACCAAACCATTAACCACATTTTCACACTTGCGACCATTGTTGAGGAGGATCGTCATCATTCTTTGAAAGTCTTTGGTTGTTTCGTAGACTTTTCGAAGGTATTTGATTGGGTACCAAGGGAGGCATTGTTCCAAAGGCTTCATGACATTAGCACTTCGGAGACCCTCCTAACAACCATTGTGAGACTATATGAATCCTTCATTGGTCCTACCTACTACACATGGTCTTTCTAACTTCATCCAAATCACCGTTGAAGTTACTCAAGGGTGCCCCTTTAGTCAACTCTCTTTGAGATATACATCAGCAAACTGACGTACTTTCTCTATGAACGCATTCAAGACGAGGATGGGTGTCTTATTCAGCATGTGTTGATATACCTACTACTCTTTGTTGATGATTTGATTCTTTTGACCTCCTCACGTAAGGGGCTTGCAAAGACATATTGATGCCCTATCCAGCTTTCGCAACCTTCAATAGGTGACAGTGAACTTGGACAAAACCAAGGCAGTGATCTTCAATGAATCAAAGAGAGCTCTCTTCAACTTTCATCGCTATTTTCAAGGGGAAGAGATAGAGATCACCATGGCATATGCTACTTGGGGGTCCAATTCATGGGACCACGTTTTAGCATGCATCAAGCCCTCCGACCACAATGTAACAAGGGATATGCATCCCTCACCAAAGAGACAATGCTTCCAAAGCTAATTCCAAGACATCTTATCCAATATGCACCGCTTGGACACAATCATCCAATTCACAATCCTCTACGAATTGGAGATTTGGAACCCAATTTTACTTCATATAGATTTGGCCAAGACTGAGAGAACACGAACCCTCCTCAAAAGCATCACCCAATGCAAGAGGACTATCCCCTACCACATTGCTCAGTACATTTTGGGGCACATACCTTCAAAATTGAGGTCATCTTTTGATTGGGGCCATTCTTTCACAGAGTTCAAATCTTTGGGGATTATATTTTTACCTTTTAGGAGGGATCATTATACCTATCTCACACTTTGTTCTTCTGAGGTCGTTGTTTGAGCTAGCCCCTTTGAGTATGCCCACTATTACTACTCAAAATAGCACCCACAATAATCAAGGATCACGGTGCAATGAGCGGTAAGCACAAGAGAAGCTAGAGCCCAATGTCACCTCGGCCTAGCTTCTTGAACTCTTTAGGTCAACTCTATGCTGTTGGGAGTGAGGAGCGGGAGCGAAAAGCAAAATTTTGAAAAGATTCTGATTTGGGAGCGTTTTGGGAGCGTTTTTTATATAATACATATTTTAATATATTTTGATGCAGATATTTTTAAAAAAAACATGTAGAATGCCAAATTAGTTATATAAAACATGAAAGCATAGATATAATCATTTAGTACACATATAACATCAATCATCTTGGAGCTAAAAGTTATAACATCATCATCAAATGATCAATCATTAACAACATCAACCTTCAAGTTTAAACATATAATATTTGCAATCAACAAACTCTAAGAGATAACATCAACCATGAAATGAAACAAAGCATCATATTCATTACCAAAGAGTTGTAAGATAAAAACAAAGGTCCTGCATTTGAAAACCTACTAGTGGTTGGGGGTGTGGCATGTTCGTTGTATGAATTTGATCACCTCATGAACACCCAAAAGTTCAACCTCTAGAGTCCAAGCACTCTAATGCTATGGTTCCATCCTCTCAATCAGCCTCCTCTAGATTGTTGTTCCAAGTCAAATATGTTCTATCGTTCTTTGTCGCATCACAATAATGGGACAACAACGTCAATTTGTAGTGCACATAAACCAAGCTTTCTACTCGATCTACATTCAAATTGTTTCTTTTCACATTTTGGATGAAGTTGTAGGTGCTCCAACACCTCTCTATAGAAGAAGTTTTAACAACCTATGAAAGCACCCTCACCGCCAATTTATGTCGATATGTGGTAGAGGAGCAATAAATGTTCCACCATTTCGATAGGACTCAACCTATCTCCATCTTTAGTCGCATGTAGGTTACCAAAGAGTCCATGTTCACCGATGTATTTGCTCAATTCAATTAGTACTTGAGCACAATCCTCTGCCCGATCTACATTCAAACTGTTTCTCTTCAATGTTCACATTGTGGATGAAGTTGTAGGTGCTCCAACACCTCTCTACACAAGAAATGTTAACAACCTATGAAAGCACCCTCACCACCAATTTATGCAAATATGCGATAGAGGAGCAATACAAGTTTCACCATTCGATAGGACTCAACCCATCTAGATCTTTGGTTGTATGCAGGTTACCAAAGACTCCATGTTTACTGATGTATTTGCTCAAAATTTCACTTCGTACTTGAGCACATCTTATCAAGGACCAACTTGTCTAATGCAAGCATATACCCATTTTGCACCTCTGGATCTATGTGCGGTTTTCTCCTAACTCCACCCCCAGGTGCTAGTTGGGCCAACCAAGATGGAGAATAACACTTTGGTGTAAGGGGTAATGACATATGTTAGGGCATAGAATGGAACATTTAGGTAGAAAAACTTTTCAATGCTTAATAAGTGATTTTTCTTTATTGAAGGGTAAATTTTTATCAAGGTCATGACAAAGGAGTTCAATCAACTTCAACAATTAGGCATCAACACCACCAACATCAAGGTACATAGAGAGGTTGATGTGCTTGGTTCAATTCCAATCCCTTACCCTCATACATGATAGAATCTAGTGGAAATGTTGCAATCCTAAAATCCTAAAAACTATTAAGTCTGTTGAGTTTTGAATGGGATCTAAAATTCTACTTTTTGCATATGAAGTCCGATGAGGTTGGAACCACTCTCAAACATCCTAAAAGAATTAATGGTAATGTTAAAAATTTAAGTAAAAGGATAGAAAATGGAAGATAAGGAAAATACCACTTTTACTTTAAGAAGTTAACATTACCATATAATACTTCCCTAAATGAACCCTAACCATGCCCAAAAATCCAAGTAAAACATGTTGATTTTCTGAGCAGCATCGAGAGCCCTTCTCTTCGGAGAATGGGACCACCTAGTCCGGGACCACGGTGAAGACTCAACCCAGTGTTGAGTGACCATTCTGTTGAATGGTAGATATCTGGTCTGGGACCATGATATAAACTCAGATCTGCCTTGGGTAGACTCAACCTTGTGTTGAGTAGACATCTGGTCCAGGACCACGATGTAGACCAGTCTGGGACTGGTAGACTCAGCTTAGTTCTGAGTAGCCATTCTCTGGGAGAATGAAGACACTGTAAGCCCTAGACTGGGTCCGAGCATGTGTGTGGCACTTTGACCCTTGATCTATGGGCTTGGTGTGCTTCTCCAAGGATTAGCTACCCTTGGTAAGTTACCCTGGTACCAGATCTAGGTGTCACACAGTGTATGAGATAAAAGCATTAATAAATCTCTTGGTTTATGATGATGTACTTTTGAAATAAATAAATAAAAGTACCACAGGTAATGACCACAGGGGCACTTGGTAAAAGGCCAAAGTCAAAAGTCAAAGGAAAAAAATAAAAGTACCTTTTTGGTAATAGTGAAAATGAAATTAGGAAAACAATAAAAATATTATTATTTTTATTTTTCTTAATTAAAGAATGACTTCTTATAAAAGTCAAAGGAAAAATAAAAGTACCTTTTTTGGTAAAAGTGAAAGTGAAATTAGGGAAAGAATAAAAATATTATTATTTTTATTTTTCCTAATCTTGTCCACTTAGAGGTGAACAAAGGCTATAAAAGAAGATCAAGCCTTCTCATTTGTTACACACACTTTTGCTCTCACAGGAGAAGAAGACTATCTTATGTTCAAACCCTCAGCTAGGGTTTTATCAGCAAAGTCCATCTTCAGCATTTTTGCACAGCTATCTTCAGCATTTTTGCACAGCTATCTTCAGCATTCCATTTTTTGGGCAAATTTCAGCACTCTGGTATTTTCGGGCAATTTTCAGCAGTCTGATATTTTCAGACAGTTTTCAGACAATCTGATATTTTCAGGCAGTTTTCAGCATGCTGATATTTTTGGGTAGTTTTCAGACAGTCTGATATTTTCAGGCAGTTTTCAGTAGGCTGATATTTTCAAGCAGTTTTCAGACAGTCTGATATTTTTGGGCAGTTTTTCAGACAGGCTGATATTTTCAGGCAATTTTCAGCAATCTGATATTTTCAGGCAAGAGAGAGAAAATCTCAGTTTTTCTAAAAAAGCCCTAAATTGGTAATTTTCTGTAATTCTGGAAATTGTGGGTAAAATTATCAGTTTAATTTTTACTGATAAATTTTACAATTACTGTGGTCAAAATCCAGATCTGGATTTGAGGAACTTTTTGAAGAATTTCTTAAGCCGTCTCATTTACGAGATGAGCTATTAATGCTTTTGGGGTTTTTGTCCTTTGAAGGTTTCCCTAGTGAAAAATATTGTGTCCATGTGTGCTAATGTGCTAAATGTATTTCTACTACACTGCTGATCTATTTATGTTTATCTGCAAATTTATAAAGTTTATGCTAATGCTGAAAATTTAACAAAACCATGTCTTGGTTACAAAAACCCAAAAAAGAAAAAAAAAATCACCTCAATCCCTAAGAGCGCTAAGGAAGCTCCTGGGAGCACTTAGGGACCGATGGGGAAGCACTTCAGGAGCAAAGCTTCCTCATCGCTCCCTAAGCGCTCCCAAAAAACCAAGGAGTGTTAGGGAAGTGTGATTCCAAAAAAAGCTCCCAAGAGGAAGCAATCAGGAATCGCGATTTCGAGAGCGATTCCTGATCGCTTTCTCTAGAAGCACAAAACGGGAGTGAAGCAGAGGAGGGGGGCTTCCCCGTAGCGTAGGGTCAACTGCTAAGACCAAGGGGGAGTCCCTAGAACTTGGTGAACAATATTTGTGATTCCTAGACAATACACAAACACGCTTCCCACAAAACCTCTAGGCTAAGATCAGTGCCTTATGGAGTCAAAACAATGAAGTATAAATATCATTGAAAGAGAGGGAGGAGTTAAACAGCTTTATCATGGATCCCAAGAAATATAAAGTCAAATTGTTATTGCTGTCATAGAATTGCAACAGTAAATATATTTCAGAAATCTTGATAAAAATCAGTCATAACAATGTCACCCTTACCGTATAAAGTGTACCTTGTATAGTAGGGTACGGGTGATGAGCAATAGGGTGGAGGAGAGGCCTCAAAACAGTTCTGAAAATAGGATATGAAATCTGATATGAGCCCTATAACAGCCTTCAAATAAAGTGTGGTCCGCTTAACACGTTCTCCAATGAACCTCTAACCCCCTAGGGGTCAATCTAGGCCCAAAACCTCACTTTTTTGGCCCTTCAAACTTAGCAAAAGTCCTTGATATCCCTGTTGTACCTGCAATAACAGATCTGCAATGCAAAACCCTAGCATGCACAAGTTACCCAAAACAACACAATCCAACCACAGGATGAAAACGCCCTCAAATATCTACCATTAATTTAGCTAGCGTGCATTTTTCTATCCATACAGAATTTCAAAATTGTGAGTATGTTTTGAGATGTGAATTTTTCTAATTTTTAGGGGTTTTTTATATTATACATTTTAGATTTTTCAATTTTGTAATAAATGTAATAGAGAATTTTGATATAAAAAATGATGAGAAGGGGGTCTGACCTTAGTCTTTTCAACCCGATGGAAATTAGAGATCAAGGTCAACGTCCCTACTCAATTTGGCTATTCAATATTTACCAACTACGGCAAGAGGCTAGTAACCCAATACTAGGTCAAAGTAGCCAAAAACCCTAATAAGGGCAAAAGATGAACTCCAAGGCCCACAATGGAGAGCTCCTTCAAGAGGAAGGTCTCCTCAAACGAAGTTGACAAGATGCTGATAAAAAAATCTAATTTACCTTGCCCAAGGTGCAAAAGCAATGTTAAACAAGAAAATGGAGAGATCTTACCCACATCAACCAAGAAAGAGGTCAAGAGATACTTCTTAGGGTGTTCCTTAGCCACAAGTTATTACAACCATTCTTAGGATCAACTTTGCAAGATAGTAGAAACCCTAGAAAATTCACCAATCATCAGTGATCACATGCCAAACAAATAGGTGTGCATCAATCAAAAGTTTTAATAGACCAAGATAAAAAGAAAAAAGTACATGTTAGAACCCTTGTCCATGTTTACAACTTTGTTGCAGGAAACGCCACCCACAGAGACGTACCAGTACTAGAAACACATGGAAACATGGAAAATAGTACGAAGCGGCATGGAAACGTCATCAATCGTACCGTACGGCATTTCTCGATTTGGAAACGTCGTTCAGTACAGTCGGGGACGATTCCATGCCATATCAAGTGAATTTGGCCACATTTCTACCAAGATTTGATTTGTCGAACTTAATGCTTGAGGTCCGAATTTAAATGAATCTGAAAGCACGAGCTGAGATTCATCCAACAAGTTGAGATTTGAGAAGGGTTACCACATGAGTTCATAAATCATACGGAACTGAAAAGGCATGAAACCTGTTCGAACTGTTATCGTTTTATTCTCTGTTAGAAGGGCCTACCCACTGATAAAAACTAATGAAGGACGCTGACAAGAGGTTGAAATGAATTAGAAAGAGTGCAAGGTTACGCTATTCAAGGTTGACGCTAAATTCAAATTACAAAGTGCAGGGTTACGAGTTAAGGGTTACACTACTCACGGTTGAAGCAGAATTCGAATTACAAAGTGTAGGGTTACGAGTTACGGTTTTTCCATTGTTTACGAGTTACAAGTTTTTGACGAGTTGTATAATTAATAGCATATACTAAATTGTAAATGAATGTATTAATTATAAAGTTGAACATACTATATCTTTATACATGGTAAATAAATTTGATTATATACAGTGTTACACGGGTACGCATCCCCAAGGGTAGGAAACACATTTCCACGCTCCCACGCATCTCAGAAACTTGGAATTGGAAACGTCCCCTCACATCCCCATTTGAAGGAAACTCAAGGAAACTTTGAAGGGAAACGTTTCCCTCCTAAAAATGGCGTCCCCACGTTTCCTTTGACAGTTTTTTACCAAAAACTACAAAATTAAATGATAAAGGGCCATGATGTCCATTATTTTCCTTCTTAGTAGCCTCGATTTCATTTTGTTGTCCAATATGGTTGTATCTTCAAATTTGTTTTATCGATTATAGCTTATGTATGGTTGTATTTCATTTTATTCACTTGATGTATGTTGTAAACTTGATTAATCTTTAGATTATAAAATTAAGACTTTAATAAATTATGCTCCAACTTTCAATGTTTATGTATTCTAATATAAATTTGGTAGTATTCGTGGTGGGGTCCCCTATGTCGAAGACCCCAACGTACCCTTCTACGTTTCCTTAAATTTGGAGAGGTACTTCTACATATGTTGTTTCTGCGTTTCCTCGCTCCCGCGTCCTCGTAGCCCAGAAACTTGGGGGAACATTGATTATATAGGTATACATTAAAAACATTAGCCATAAGTTTATATCAATTTTGCATATAATATATTTTATAACTCATATATAATATATATTATACATCAATAAATGTTATTAATCTATATCATTCTTATTTATTGTGTTATTTAGTATATATACACCATCTTTCCCCCGACGTACCCATTTGGGGGGGGGTCATGTTTCCAAATGTTCCCGTTTCGGAAACCTGGAAACGTTTCCACGTTTTGTGCAACTTAGGTTTACAAATGAAAGTTAGAAGCCTTGTTTATATGAGGATTCCTTGACTTTTTGAAGCTTTAGAGCCTACCTTACTAAAAAGTAAAAATAACTTAAAACTAGGGCTTGTCACCCACAAGCCAAGGACTAAGCCACAAAAAACTAAAAATAATGATAAAAATTATGCAAATGGCTTCGACCAAGTGAAGTGGCAAGCCCGAGGAGGACATCATGCCCCAACTAACCCCAACAATGTAGAAGATCCCTCAATATCCTCCCCTTTAGCAAGGTAAAGCTCTCTGGATGAGGATGAAGTCATGGTGATGTGAGCATATATGTACTAAGAGGAGGGGTCATACAATGAAGAAGAAGTTCCAAGTGGACATAAAGGAAGTGTGCTAAACCGAGTATGACAATCCTTACATGCAGAATCACCTCATACATAGCAAAACGTGAGTGTGGCTAGGAGCCCCTAATCTAGGTGTCCCAATGGACCTCTCCCAAGAAGCACCAAACACCAACCCAAGGCCCAAATGCCCAACAAAACGAAGGATTTCCACCCATCTAGAGGCAGTCAACAATGCCACTAAGCCAACACTTCCTGAATGAAAACCAAGAGGACCAACCATGACCAAGCCATGGACCTTGAGCCCCACTGGGCCAACATTTTTACATAATCAAGCCCAGACTTGGCATTTGAGAATGGAAAAAGACTCCCTTGCTCTAGTATATCTAGGCAAGCATGTTGTAGACGATCTGGGCTATAACACCCACAATTGGTCCTCAAAGGCCTCTCGCCTTCTTTAGTATGTGGCCATCTATATACGGGACTCTACCCCCTTTCAAGTACTCACTAGACATGCCACAACACCTCCCATCGTCTAAGCAAGATTTATATTGAACTATTAGAGAGGACATATACATATAGTGCATCCAAACCACATGGGTCGCACCTTCAAAGGATCTTGACTAGAAGATGGCTTTTTACCTGAAACATTTTCTAGAGTTGATGGATGGCCTTATTGTCTGCATTTCTTACACATGCAAACACCAAATGTGTTCCCTCAAGATTCCCCTAGGTTAGTTTTGAGTGAGTTCTCACATACTTCAGGTCGAGACCAATCACCACCTTTAATGGTTGGATAGGATCTTCCAACTTTGTGACTTAATAGAGCCAGAAACAAAGATACATCTCATTTGATGTTATATGATTCCCCTTTACTACAATATCGAAGGTAGATATCATTATTTATTTCGGGATTCAAAAAGCTCCCTTTGCACCTTCTTTCGCTACCCCAACCAACAATGCCTTGTTGTCATCATGAGAGAGGATTTTGGGTCCATATCTCAATATTTATAGGTCACACCTTGACCAAAGACCCTCAAGAGGATCACCTCATATTTCTTGGTTGCCCCCTCTAAGAGGAGCAACAAACAATAGTCAAAGACCCAGGATACCTTAGAGCTCATATGGGTGAGACTTTGGATCTCCTCTAGAGTCTAGACCCCCTCCCTAGGGAGCCAACCGACTTCCTCCTCGAGACCTATAAGGACTTGATCTAGATCACAAGGCATATACCACCATACTAGCAAACGGACTAGCTCTAGGCTACGCTAGAATCAAACTCCCCCCACCAGTGTATTACTCTCCAGATTCAATGGAGTAGTTAAGTTGATCAAGGGATTCTTCCCTTCGGCCTTGGATGTTAGGAGAGTTGGGCTAACTCATTCTTGTGCCCTCACCCCACCAAGATCATACAACCAGGCCTCCTTGGCCCTAACCACTCCCTAGAGGATATTCATCTGCTAGTTGCATCCGCCCTTTCATAGTGATTCACAACTTTGATGATGAGCCCACCTCTCAGTCTCCTCATTATTCCTTGGTCACCAGCTCCAACAAGCCTTAACATTCTTTGTTTTGCTCAATGTCAAGATTTTCAAAGCTTCTCAATCTTTAACACTTCTATTGTACTAGCACCTTATCCTAAACTGTGCCTTTAGCTTTTTTAGCTCTCCTTAGCTAGACATTTAGTAGCAAGTCTCTAGCGCGCTCTTAGATCTTAAATATTATTACCGGGAGATGCATTGGCACTCCCACTTTGTACCAACACTGGATGTACTTTTTAATACCCTTCGACCTACTTTTGTGGTCTTTTGTTAGACATTAATAAAATTATCTTATATTATCTTATCTCATCTCCTTGCATGTATCCTTTCATTAATAGATTCACAGGTAGCTGTCCAGTTCTGCATTTTGTTGTCGTTCCTAGTTTGTGATAATTGTGCACCTTTCTTCTTATAATTTCCAGGCATTGGCCCTGAAACCATATCAACAAGACGCTTGTGTGCAGCCTTGGAGAGCCATGGAGTGATATTTTCTGAGTTTTGAAGCCTTGGTGACAAATATTTTTCTGCTGGGTTGGTAGCAGAAATGATTTGAGGTGGGAAGCTTGAAGATTCAAGAAAAATTGAGGTGGGCCACTTTAGATTGGGACATTTGACAGCTTCAAGAACAAGAAACTTCAAATCTCATCTTCATTTTGCCATTTGGAATATATGCTTACTGTTTTTTATTATCAATCAACAGATCACTATTTGTTTTTTTGTGTAATCGTCAATGGTGTTTGACCTCTTTCATGTAGAATTTGTTCAATATGATCGCTGACTATACTTATAATTGTACTGAAAAAAATGAGGTGCATCTACAGCCCAGTATGAATGAGATGTGTAACATAATGTATGTCTGTGATACTAATAAACCAAAATTGTTGAAGTCATACTAATAAACCAAAATTGTTCCAAAATTGTTGAAGTCAGTAAAAATGAAAATAAAAATAAAAATAGCGTAATAATAATAATAAAATAAGCCAATATAATCCATCCTAACCATGAATTTTTAAGCACTCGTAAATTTGCACCTAGTCCTCTCTTCTATACCTCTTGGTGGTTAATAAATCCAAAATTAAGATAGACCTATACTGATTTATTTGCACTTGGATTTGTTTAAATTAGTTCATGTTTTTCAACAATCACACTATTCAAGGTTTTTACAAATTTCTTTAGAATATTTAAATTTGTTTTTTTGTGGGCTTCCAGCCTAAACCCAAAACTTCCCCGTCGCCGAAACTTGGAACATACTCATAATTAAAAGCCACGCCAATAGGGGAATCTAATTTTTAAGAAATTGGTCTGAGTACAATCAATGAAAAGCCCATTCAAGTTTCGGTGATTCGTTCACTCTTGGTTGAACATTACCAGCTCTTGAATTCACCCAAAGTATAACGTGCCCGTCCCTGTAATTCCCTAATTGGTCCGACATTATCTACTGTCTGAATCTACCAACCATGAATATAAACCGTGATTATAGACAGAACTTAAACTCAGTTGGAAAATAAATAAATAAACAAAAGATAAAGGTGGTTAATTGACTTTAGCTTACTCTGCAGTTTGGCTCTTTTATTTCTGTAACTTGAACATCTGTCTTTGAGTTTCCCTCGTCACCCTTGACAGCAGCAACTGCAGCTGCAGCGAAAGCCAGACAGAATCCATCCCTTCTCCCTTGCTTCTTCCGTATATACACACATTTGTGGTGTTGTGTGTTTGAGCGTGGTAATAATAATGTATTCTCAGACCGCGATGTCCTGGTGAAGCAAGTTAAGTGTGTTCTGCAAGTACCCAACGAGACGGCTAATTTTGCAGAAGAAGAAGATGAGATAGGCCATAAACAGGCACTGCCACATGGGTTCAGCAGCTCCATCTTCATTATCACTGACATTTTGCCTTATACTACCTACTCCTTGTCCTGGTAGAACGGAAAAGAAACACTAGTACAGAATGGATGATTGCAAAGACTGTTCAGAACAAGCCCGAAACCTACTGTGCTTGTTCTTTCGTTCAAGAGAAATTGGATAAGATGTTTTTGTACTCGAAAATTTGAAGTTTAGTATGTGCTCCTCCTTCAAGCCCAGGGGCATGTGTCATCATGTCTGTCTTGTTCGATTTGAGGATGTTTTCTATCGACAATGATTTAAAAATTATGTCTTTCGAATATATTAACATAATTGGGAGGTTACCAAATATTGTTATTGTGCCTAATACACTTTGATTTAGTTTCTCTTATCTTTGTAATTGCCACTAACACGTTTTTGCGTGATTATCGCTCAATGCAACATTTTGAAGTTTGAGTTGAAGTTTTATGGTTGCACATATTTTTAAGAATAAGAGCAAGTTAAAATTGTTTTCATGATTTAATTGAATTACATATGCATATCATTTCTTTGACATTATATGGCTTTCTTTGTATTGGATTCAATAATCAATGCAATGCAATTCAACATCAACATGAATATTGGTTCTTTATGTAAGTGATATAGTCGTGTATGATGGTATTGGTTCTTTATGCAAGTGATATAGTCATGTAGTGTTGATTGCACAAATGCTCTAACTTATTGTTAATGTTCTTGTGTTGCTTTTATGATTAACTTTAACTCATTGACTAACAAGGAAGTGATGGATATGTGTTGACGACTAGATTAGACAGTAAGGACATGATAAAATGTTCAAGGACAGATTTTTAATCATTGATCTTACTAGCAAGAGTGAAAATAAAATTTTGTATCGCACTAATACCACGCACAACAAATGTGGCGAGCAAGGTTCTTAGCAAAATGTTGTGCTTTGATACCATTGACTTGGACTTAAAGATGAATATTGGAAAGACAACCAAGTGACAAAGATGTCTTTGAGATTATGGTAAAAGCATCAAGGTGTTAATAGCTCTAACAAACTATTATACCATAATGGTGTTAAGTTGTAAGGTAGTGCGAGGATAAAAAAAGACACATAACTATATTGTGTTAATAATAGATAGCAATGAGCAAGAGATAAGCATTACATGTCCCTAAACTGGTAAAATAACAACCATTCATGTGAAAGTAAACATGCATTAAGCTATAAGAGACATAGAAATCCTTGAAATCAATGTTTCATTTACAAAAATAAAATTACATAAAGATCTATATTGAACAGATACATTAAGATTTGTGACTGTCTTTATAAAGAAGAAATACATCAACTGTATACGCAAAAGCTTCTAATCCTTGTGTCAGAAAAGTACATTTTTATTTATATAGATTTGACAAATTCATCATGTCGATATGAATATGCCTAGAAAAATGTAGATCGAATTTTGCTTAAGAATGAATGGGAGTGAAAAAAATTAGAAGGTTTTAGATGCTTCCTAGTTGACTTAGTGATAAGCATTTAAACATGATTACTCCACATTATATGGCATGTGCATCCACATGTGTGTGTGTGTGTGTGTGTTTTCATGTGTTTTACTAAGGTTTCCATGTACCAAAACACATGCATTGCATAGGTGGGTCTATGCTTGTTATGTGTTGTTGAATGTGATATTCCTTAGAAGATATAAAAGTCTTGGCACATCCATCTAGTGGGATTGTGTTGGGTTGATCTAAATTGGATGGAGAACCATATGAAATCCAACAATAATACATAAAAGAAACATTGAATATAGTGAAAACATATTCTATTACTCAAAAAAATGGTGTAAAGCAATGTATGGATGTAATGGTTTTAATGGTTTGCTACACTCATTTGTAAAATGCCTATAACAAGAAGTTGAAACTACATTTTATTAAAATTCAAAAAAACCCAACCCTAGGATCTGAGGTGGAAAAAGAATGGTGGGTCTCTAGGAGCCTAGATAGGACATCAACTTTTTGGGGCACTATGAAACATAAATAGCGTATATAATTTTTAAATATAACCTACTTGCCTAGTTCAAGAAAATATAAAAAGATATTTTGGAAGTGAAATGATCAAATAATAATGTCATATATGAATTATAAATTAATATCCATGCATGATATTAATACACATAATGTGGCACTTAAAATTTATCGATGTATGGGTCCACCACGCAATTATGATTAATTAATAATTTGGCCTACATCCAAACCTACTAATGAATGTTTATGCTCATTATACCGTAACTTTTGCATATTACCTAAATTTCGAGCACTCTTGAGTCCATTATGAATATTATTTCGAGCTCTATAGTATTGGCTGGATGAGCACACCAAATAGGTATGATTGTTTAAAACATCAAAAACACAAGGTAACAACTTGGAAAATGCATCATTTAAGACCTTATTAGCAAGATCTATGACCATTTTTTAGACGATGTCCAAAACATTCAAGATAGTGTTGAGATGACTCTTCTATGGCAACCTAGATTAGTCATCCCCCCTTGGGAAACAATGGTCCACATGCATAAAGTTCTTATATCAAATGGCGGAAAACTCTATTGGATTTTATTCCTATTGAACCACTTTCCCTGGTGAAGAAGCTTCATTGGTTTGACAAACCAATAGGTTGTATACTCTCATGGTGGTGCTTTTTGTTTTACTGCCCATGATCCTATTCAATATAGCTTGTTCAATACAACAAGGGCTTAGCTATGTAGTGGCCAATTTCTTGCCACCTTTGATGTGTCCAATAAAGATTAGAAGTACGGTAGCAATAGTTCCACAATAGAAACGCGGTGTAAACGAAGGTAAGCTAGCAAGTTGAGTTCAAATGCATTCTCACCCACTAATGTGGTGACATTGTAAGGTTCATGGTGTAATGGTCTAAGTTTCCTATTAGGACATGTAAGTTGCTCCTTCTACAAGTTGAACCACATTAATCACTACCTTGTATAGGTGTGGAACCCAACATTGATTATGGTGTTATTTATACCTAGAATTGGTTTTTTATAAAAAATAATGCACATGTTGTTAGATGTACTAGATTCATTCAACAAATTTTAAAGCTTAATTTGTCTCCTTCTAAAGTTGGACTCTTCCCATGTTAATGCATGGTAACTAGGGATACACAATTTAGGGGCAATAGATGGAACCCCTAACACATCTTAAACAATTTGTGGCCATTAGAATTTTGAAGAGTTACGTTGTAGATATGTTGAACATAAGGAAGGAGATCATCCCATTGGCATAGATTTTTGGATTTGTATGTCTTGAGGATATCTACAATCGTCCAATTGTTTGCCTTCATTTTCCAATTATCCTGGGGGTGAAAGGAAATGGATTTTGTCAACTTGGTATCTATCATGGACCATAAAATACTAAGGAACCTATTGTCCCTATAAAAAACAATGTTCTTTGGAAACCCAAATGTGCTTGAAGAAAATCGTAATAGCGCCTTCTATTGTAGCACTCTCCTTATAGAGTGCCCAAATTAGCATTTAAAAAAACCAATCAACAACCACAAGAAAATAATCATGGCTATTCTTAATTAAGATCAAATTGATATAAAATCTATGGAGATTGACTCGTAAGGCTTATCTTTAGTGTGTCGAGGAATATGCAGTCATTGCTTCTCGATTGTAGGTTTGGTGATGGCATACGAGGTACATGATATAATATATCTTATCATGTCATATTATAGTTTTGGATACTAGATATACTTCTAAACCACTGCCACTTTCTTCTCCATGCCAAAATGCCCTGCCGCCCAACAATAGTGCACCCCCGAAATCATCTTATTATGCTAACTTAAAGGATCACATAGATGACACAAAATTTAATCCTAGAGATGAAATATTTAAACTTGTTTTCTTGTGATGATTATCTTATAAGTAGCAGTGAAATCAAGATCATTTCCATATAGTTAGGGCCACTCCAAAGTCTCATGTGCATAGGAATTGAAAACTATAGTTAATGCCACATCTGGGTAGGTCGCTTAAGCTAGTTTACAACTCAATTGGTGTTTCCATTCTTCTAATTGATGTTTAAGCGGAATTGTTGAAGTTAGGTACATGACTTACGATGGTGGGAATCCTACAACTTGCCCTAATTTATTTCCTAAAATATAGCCATGATTTCCTCTCGTAAAATATAATTATTTATCTTGTGACTAGCTTGGACAATGGAGTAAATATTCTTATCATAGGTGGGGTATATGTGAACCATATGAGAGACATCTCATTATGATAGGACACTAGATGTCCAAGCTAAGCAAGGACGACATTAATAGTATAATCTAAGGCAATGATCTCGAATTGGAATGGTTGTCGTAGATTAAGGAGAATGAGGGTTGGTGATGAGAAAAGGTGATGATTCATCTCCTTGAATTATTTTTTGTTGTGCCTCAACCTAAAAAACCATGGCCTTAATTCTACCCTCATTTGTCTGGATTAAGGCCAAGCAATGTGAGAGAACCTCAACACAAACTTGTGGTAAATATTGGCAAGGACCAATAAGTTAAAATGTGTTATTAGTGTCTTTATGGGTAGCTAGTTGTGGATAACATGGAGCTTAATCAGATCCACATGCACATCAAACTCATCCGCTTATTTATTTAATTATATGCATCTCATAAAAGCACTTCTTCAAGTTGGCATATAAACTATGTTGTTGTAGGGTGCTCAACACTTGTTGAATGTGCTTTAGATGTTTTTCATAAGCTTTAATGGAGGTAAGGATGTCGTCAAAGTAAACAACCACACAAGATTTTGTGGATGGCCACAAAATATCACTCATAACCATTGTGAATGTTGGTGGTGCATTAGTTCAGTCAAACAACATGACCAACCATTTGAAGGAAACTTTTTTAGACTTTAAGGTCATATTCCACATATCAGTTGGTTCAAACTTCAATTAACATTTGTTTATAACAGGACTTAATATAATATTGTTGAAACATCAATGGCATCTTTGACGTAGTTGATCATGTCATCAATCCAAAGGATGAAGTATCTGTTATTTAATGTGGTTTTTTCAAGGATTTGTAGTTAATATATAGTCTACATATAGCATCCTTATTTTGAACCAGTACAATTGAGATCCCACGGGATGAGAAACTTGATTAAATGCACTTGTTTTGTATTATCTCCTCTTTATGGTGATTAGTCTTAGTATTATCCACTATGGAGTGTCTATATACATCATCTTAGGTAAAGAGGCACTTGATGCCAAATTACTTACACGATTTACTTCATAGTTGAGATGTATGGATGTAGGTGAAGAGAAGATGTCTCTATAATATTCTTCCACCAATTGATCTACATGTCTCTACTACATAGAGTGACCCCTTGCAGAGGACTTGGCAATCATTGATTTTATTTGCTCCTTTGATCAAACCACAAATAACACAAACATATTAATCTAAGATATTATCATCCTACATTATTTAGTAGCGATAAAAAATATTGCGGTAAATAGGGCTACCTTTGGTATCCTATAGAGCTAACATCTTATTGTAATAATTACAGTATGAGGCCTAAACTAGTAAATAACATTGCACCTCCACATATATGATTAACTTAACTAAACATTGCAAACTTCAAGCAGTGAAATGTTACACAATACCTTGTCTTTAAAGAGCTTGATGCCATACTACAAGCAAAATTATTGTCTTATGTGGATGTATTATCCCTGCCTTAGGAAACCAATGGTGTATGGATAGGGTATGATGTTGTTTGCAACTACACTTCTTAATGACCTTAATTGAGATTAGGTTATCTTGGATGTTGTTGTCAACAATGAATGCAAGGGATTCCCCTTCACCCACATCTACAAATGGAAGTGGAACTCTCGCTCCTCAAACTTTTTTAGTTCCTCTACTTGGATATTTGAAATGGCAATGGAAACATTCGGTTTTGTATCAATGATCTAGTTTCCCCTATCATGGTCTCTATTGGTATCAATGATGAATCAAAGTCCAAGGCTTCCAACTAAGGAAATAAATATTGTCTAGCATAACATTCATCATTATTATGCCATGGGATTTTATGCATGTCACACCATTTACATGTATTCTTATTAGATTTCCCATTTTTCTTCTTTGCGTGAATAATTGATTGTTTGTCTCAAGGTTAGCTATATTTACACTGCCCTTTGTATAAAGAGTTAGGATCATCTTTATCCCTATATTGTCATGGTTGATTTTCAACACAAAACTCTTTCTTACTCTTCTACCAATAATTTTCCTCAGTCTTGGTGACATAATAACTCTCCTAGAAACTACATTTATGTGTGGATGTATCTATGTAGGCCATTGCACTATTTGAGAACCATGTATCACTAAGAGTTCTTTCTTTCTAGTTTTGAAATGCAGATGTGTCTCACTAGGTAGTATTATAGTTTCAATTTCAATTTGAGCACAACTTGGAACTTTGTGTATACTTCTCAACATGCAAGTCCTTTTGGAATAAATACACTAAATTAGACATTGTATCATTCATACCAAGTACAATTAACATGTAATTAGGAACTCATTGTAGCTTATAAAAGAAACGAAAACTCATTGTATAATATGATTTATTTATGTTAGCCATTCTTATATGGATTGAAATTTTGACCTATTTTGACTCCATCTTATAAGATGATGCAACCAAGGCATGCAATTGTGTTATAGCAAAATCACATTTGGAATGTTTGGCATATACCTTTTGTGTTGCAATAGTGGTGGAAAAAATAGCTAGGTGTTGCATATATTCCTTCAAAGTTTTATCATAGATGAGAATACTATCCAAATTATACAAGAACATTTTTTAAATAATTTTTTTTTTAACATAAACTCTTGAAGAGATTTTTAATAAAAAAAAGAGAGAAAGTAAATTTTACAATAGGATGGACACAGACTGCTCCCAGAGGAAGACCAATTCCATGCCTCCTTGTACTTCCTTTTTCCATTCTATCATTTTCATCTCCATTTCCTATTCTATGAGTGTTGAAACTCCTTACAAACTGCCCAAGCAGGAGAAGACAAAAGTAGAACATTGAGAGGATGAAGAAGAAAGGTTCACTATAAAGTAACCTAGTTTCTCTCATAAACCTATTGATTACATAATAGGCTACCACAATCTAAGTCCACTCCCTTATTGGACATACTATCTGCTTGTTTATTATTTTATCTCGATACATGAAGGAAATTGATGGATTTGAACTCATTTACCATGCATTTTAGAAGATGATGGGTCTTGGTGACTGTATTCTTTCGATTCCTTGCTATTTTCCTTGCTTCTCCAATAACCATGCACGAGTCACCGAATACCACCAGTTCCTCAACGCCATCATTCCTTGTGATCTCCAATCCTTTTATTAATGCTAACCATTCCACCCCATTATTAGTCTTCCTGCCGGTTCCCCAAGCATACTCTTTCAACTTGATTCCTTCAGAATTGAAATAGACTTCCCCTGCTCCTACCATCCCCAGATTGCCTTTCAAGGAACTGTAAAAAAACAAATAGCTACAGCCCAATTTGTTCCACCAGCATTTGAACTCTTCCAGATTCATTCTTATTTTCCAAGATTGCTTAATTGAATTTTTTTTTGGTTGAGTCCATGGCATATGTGACGGAAGAACTAAAATTTTGGATGCCCAACCTCTTTCTTCTACTGTCAATGCTTCCTTGTTGATGTTGTGCATTCCCCTCGTGAAAAGAGCTTCCACCCAAAGAGATTTTGCAGCTGTCGCAACTTTTCCCGGACTGTTCTTTTCCCCCTCAAAAATCTCCTTGTTTCTCGCTGTCCATATCTTCCAACATATCTATCTTGGAAGAGCTTCCCAAGCCCTCATAAAGTCTGGTTTGTTGATGAGCGATCCTTGGTAGTAATCCTTCCAGCAAGCAAATAGATCATCCCAATTTGTTGGCAAAGTCATCTCGAAATGCAAATCCTTGTCAGCTTGGTGCCAAACCTCCCTGGAAAATTTGCATTCTAAGAATAGGTGTGCTATTGATTCCTCAGACTCCTTGTAAAGAATGCATCTAAGCGATCCTTTCGTTCCTCTTTTCCTTAAATTCTCTATTGTTAGAGTTTTTGTATGGGCTATGATAATAATAAAAAAACACGTTGATTTCAGGCAACTCATCTTTATTCCATATCTTACCCCATTTCATGTCTTTGTTGTAACTACTGCACTCTATGCCCACTACTCTGTATCCATCCTTCACCGTATATCTTCCAGCTTTGCCCCAACAGCGTTCATCCTTCAATGCACGGTGGACAGGAGAAGGCATCACTATGATGAGGGCGTTGTAATCCGTGTTGAGATGACCAAGCTCCATCTCGTGCCAGCTAGACCACCTCCTGGTGCTCGTCCAATCTAATATATCGAACAACGAATGAATATTCAAACTCTCCATACGCTGCATTAAATATGGGAATGTCTGCTCTAAAACAACAGGGGGAATAGAAGAACATTGATCATGCCAAATTTTAATGTTTTTACCATTGCCTGGTGTCCAATTTAACTTCTCTGTGAGGATATGAGCCGTGTCTTTACACAGCTCCCATATCGGTGAGCCTTTCCTATCCATGCTAATATTGTCTAGACATCTCCTTCTGGTGCCTATTAGATATTTCTTTTGGATGATTTCCTTCCACTAGGCTCCTTCTCCAGTTACAATTCTCTAGTGAATTTTATCTCCAAGAGCTAGAGTCATTTTGCTTGGATCTCATATTTCGGCTCCACCATAGATTTTTGGTTTACAAACAGTTTCCCAATTCACCAAGTGGAATTTTTTGAGATTGTCTGATTTACCTCTTGCCATAGAAATTTTATGATTTATCTTGTAAACTCTTTCATGATTTTTTTTGGATCTAGTGAGATCGAGCAAGAGTAAATATGATAAGCAAAAAATATAGAATTGATAAGGATAAGCTTTCCAACGGGATTGAGCCACCTTATCCCCCATGAATTGATTTTGTTCTTGGTATGATCTATCATCCCTTGCCAGTCATTAGCCCTTTTCTTCCCTTTGAAGATTGGGATCCCAAGGTAGTTAAAGGAGTTCCAAGTTGCAATTCCTTCAAAGCCAAGGGTCCTTGCTATCTTTTCCAGTGTTCCCAGAGGGAAATTCCAGCCGCAAACTTTGGATTTGATTGAATTTATTTTACCATCAGTTGCTTTAAGGAAAGTGGACAGAATTGAGTTGATTCTCCGATAAATTATGACAGATGCTCCTCCTAGTAGAATGGTATCATCCGTGAATTGCGCATGGTTGGCAGCTCTCACTCCTCTGGTTATCTTCATACCTTTCATATCTCCATACTCTTGCAGAAGTTGTAGCTTTCTGCTCATAGCTTCAGCCACCAAGAGGTAGATGAAAAGGGACATCAGGCAGCCTTGGCAGAGCCCCCTAGTTTCCTGAAATAATTTGGTGGGTATACCGTTACTAATGGTGCTATCTGCGATCTGCTTATACAAGCTTTTACCCAATATACAAATCTTTTGGAAAATCCAAACTTAGACATGATTTCAAAGAGAAAAAAAGTGATTTACCCTATAAAATGCATTTTCCATGTCCAGTTTGATGGCCATACCTTGTTGCTTCCTTTCCACACTGGAGTGTATTGATTCCTGAACGATAATGATGTTGTCTGGGATCTGGCTCCCTGCTACGAAACCTCCTTACGAATATGAGATGAGGCGACCCATGATGTTTTTCATTCTTGAAGCTAAGATTTTTGACAGGATTTGGTAAGAAGTGTTGCATAATGAGATTGGTTTGAATCTATCAAGTGTTGAAGGACTCTTTTCTTTTGGAATCAAAGCCAGGAAGGATGAGTTAGTCCCCCCCCCCCCAATATTGTCTTTTTCCTTGTCCATTTTAGCGGTTTTTTTAGATCTTCTTGTATTATATCCCAGGATGTTCTGTAAAAATTAATTGTCAAAACCATCTGGCCCCGGTGCTTTATCAACATGGAGTGACCAAATTCCATTTCTTATCTCATATTCCATAATGGGCTTTTCCAGCTCCTTGTTTTTTGTATCTTTTATAATCAATGGTATGCCATGGAGTAAATCCATTTGTGCTTCCAGATCTGTCTCACATGATCTGTATATAGCTGTTGATAATGAAAGTGGGCATGCTCCTTAAGATCTTCCTTCCCTGTTATCTTGTTTCCATGATTATCCTTCAACTCCTTTATGGCATTGTAGCTTTGTTGAATCTTGGCCAGCTTGTGAAAGTACTTAGTATTGTTGTCTCCACCCTTCAACCACGTATGCCTAGATTTTATTCTCAATACCTCCTCTATCTGTCTTGTTTCCTTTAGTATTCTGATATTCAGCTCTCTCTCATGCTTCAAATGCTCTGAAGACACCTCTTCCACTTCCATTCTGATTTGCATAGCTGCTAATTCCCTTTGTAGGTTGATTTTTTGCTTATTTGGATCCTCAAAGCTATCCTTCACCCATTTATTTAAAGTTGCTCTCACTGTTCTTAGATTTGATTCCTAGATGTAACCGGGGGACCCGAAGTGTTGGAGGTTCCACTCCCTTTGAATTAATTCCATTATTTTAGTATCATGCAGCTAGCTCGGATTAAATCTGAACGAGATGGGCCCGGGATTGGCTAGAGGGGTTAAGATCATAGCTAATGGTTTATGGTCTGACACTACTGAAGGGAGAGAAAGAGAGGTAGGGAGGAGGTATTTCTGCAAGAAGGTGGAGCTTAGCATAAATCTGTCCGGCCTTATCTCTATGTGCCCTATTCCAATTCTTTTATTGCTCCAAGTGTACTTCCCATTCCTCAATGGGATTTCAAGCAGATCCAGATCCACCATCAAGTCCTCCATCTTCTCGCCAAATGGATCCCTGACCTTTGTTCCTCCTCGCTTCTCACTTTGTGTCTTAGTGGCATTGAAGTCCACGGGGATGATTAGATATTTCCCGTGCAGCTCTTCCTTTAGATTGTTGAGATCTTCCCAAAATGTTATCTTATCCGTGTAGTGTGTTGGCCCGTATACATTACATATGTATAATGGGATTAGGTCCTCCTTTCCTAAATTTCTGTCAATATCTAGTGATGGCTTTCCCTGATAGATTTGACCAAGAATTTACCTGATATTATGGTGGTTATCCCCCCCAGATGCTCCTTTAGAGGTTATGGCTTTGCCTGTGTTTTTTTCCAGAAGTGACATGAAAGTGCCATAGCCTCCACATCTGGAATTTTTGTCTCTTAGAGCAGCAATATGTCTAGCCTCTCAGATTTGATTATCTCCTTTATTGCTTCTACTTTGCTTAGGCCTCCCAGACCCCTGCAGTTCCAAGAGACGATTTTCAACATTTCTTTACTGATTGAGATCTTGCTAGAGATCTGTCGTCTGTTCTTGATCCTCCTAGATTTTTAGTGTTATGGAGGAGCTTTGTTTCCTCGAGACTTCTCTTCCTCCCTAGCTCCATCTCTCTTTATGCTTCTTGCTCTGTTAGGTATCTTTGTGACTTCCTTCCTCTTGTGATTGGTTGTGAAGCCACTTCGTGTGTTTCTTGACATCCTTGTGAGGGAGAATGCTCTGGAGAGTATCCTTGTGGCGTGACTTCACTGTTTTTTACCATCTATGCCCAGGTTCCCTTGGTGTTGTAGACCCTTCCGGAGCCTTATCGCTCCTTTCATTTCTTGGAGACATAGGAGGGATTCTCATGGTTGCATGATCTTCTTCTTCTTCAATTTCAACTGTTATTGTTTCCAAATGCGGGATTTCACCTTCTTCCATAAGCAGTGCCTTGAATTGATTATTGTTCGAGGCATTTCCTGCTTCTTTGGGCTTCTCCTTGCTTGTCTTTTGCTGCACCTCATTTGCTTCTGGAGGAGTTTTTCTTCCCCTTTTTTATTGCTGCCAGCCTTCCTCTTGATTTTTTTCCAAGATTTCTTGAACCACCTTTAGACAATTTTTTACAAAGTGTCCGTACTCATGGCACTTCTTACACTTGAACGGTAGATGCTCGTAATCCACCTTTTGCATGTGTTCCCATCCGTCCATGTGTAAATTTACTACCTTTGGCAGTCCTTTCTCCATATCTACTTCAACGTAGATCCTTGCATAAGAAAACAAAGAGCCCTTTGGTTCCGCTTTGTCAATGTAATTGTCGAGAGAGTTCCCTATAGGTTGTAGTGTTTCATTGTTCCAACAGTGCAGGGGTAGGGGTGTGGGAGATAGACCCAAATCGGGACCGTTAATGGCACATCCTTTTCTGGATCGAATGAGAGGCTCCATCGGTTTAGATATAAACCACAAGGACCCATGAAACAGGGACCGCTCCTGAAGATAAGATCTCTGTCAACTTTGCTTTCAAATAAGAAGGAGAAGAATCCCTTTCCACAGAAGTAGTGTTGCATCCCCCCATATATCAAGGGAATCCAGTTCTTATTTATCCAGACCTCCATAGTATTTGGGGAAGGCCAGATCCCCGTGAACTAGCATATCGGTCCTTTCTCACTCAAAGCAAGGGCTTTTAGTCTTGAAGTTACCGACGTGATCTAGATCCTAAGGGCGGCTGCTCGCTTCACAAAGTTTGCATCGCTGGATTCCGGGACGAACAAAGATGGGGGTGAAGTAGTGGCCACCAAATTCTTGAAAGCTTCATCTAAGAGTCTTCGACGTTGCTCCGGGCTCAGATTCGGAGGTGGATCCATTAATACGACTTCCCTGGAAGATCCCGAAGTCGACTCAATTGCATGCTACATATCTGATCAACACCACGCGGGAGATGATCCCTGCATACACGATCAAATATAGCACAAAATGGTTCAGGCTTGTGGTCTTCTGGATCAGCACATAGATCATGGGATACAATTTGGTTCAAAGCTGGTTCTTCCAAATTTTTTAAATAAACTTACCAAAGATACTATTCATCATTGCTTGGATGGTTCTTGGTATATTATGTCATCCTAAGGGCACGAAACAAAATCAATAGTTAGTATAATAAGTTCAAAGACAATCTTCTCTCGATCCTCAAGTTATATTGGTATTTAAATGTATTGTAAATAAAAGTTACTTTTGTAGAAAACATCTGCACCACATGGTTTATTCATCGTATCATCAATTATAAGAAAGAAAAAATTATTTGTGATGGTGATGTTACTAAGTGTTTTTTAATCCATGTATAGATGACAATAACCAACTTCCCTATTTTCTTCCATTAAAATATATAGATCTAAGTACATGCTCTATCTAGGGGCAATGATCCACACTTCCAATAGTTATTCAATAAGGATTATGATTCCAACCTTTTGAAAATGAGGGGACATTCATGAGTGTCGTGGTTGCAAAAATATTAGTGACATGATCATTGAGTGTATTATGGAAAACAGTTTTGTATTGGTGTAGTGGCTTTGTAGAATATAGAGGCTAGATCTTAGGAGTTAGGTTGCTGACTATTAATACACAACCTCAAGCAGCCACAACATTGGTAAGTTAATCGGTTGCTAAACCAACACAATTATGGATTCCCAACTCAACGTGTTGTTCGTTTTCCCTTTTGACATTATTTGCATAGGTAGTTGGCATCCATTTTGACCATCTACCCTACTTTTTGTACCCGATTACTATACCTATTGCCGTATTATAAAGCTAGCATGCATGTCAAATACCTTGAGGTAAAATGTTATTAAATTATATTGTTTCCTTCGTTTTTGATAACTTGGAAATGTTTTGGACTAATCTTGGCTACGAAAAATGTTTGAATTCAGTTCTCATCATAAAAGTTTAGTTATTGTCGTTCTATTCAGTTCCTATTGTTGCACTCAACTCTGGTTGCATCCACCATCGATTATCATGGTTCCATGTGCCTAGTCAAGATTTGGTCATATGGGTTTTGAATCTAGAGGATCCTATGTGTTGTTGTGTTCACAACATTTCATCTTGGATGACCTATTGGAGTGTGGGTCGTTGGTCAAACATATAGTTAATTATCCTCTTCCACGCATACCAAGAGCTTATTCGGGGATCACAATTTTATTGGTCTCATCCTCTATGTACTGCACGTCATAAAGGATAAGAAATCGAGCTATCCATGCTTGTTTGTT
Organism: Pseudotsuga menziesii; assembly: GCA_001517045.1. Lineage (NCBI taxonomy): Eukaryota > Viridiplantae > Streptophyta > Pinopsida > Pinales > Pinaceae > Pseudotsuga > Pseudotsuga menziesii. Next base: position 348,799 of record LPNX010083982.1, read on the forward strand.
CAATATTTGTATTATGACTCGATCTATGTGATCCACTTTTGTAGTTTGACCACGATCCCATGATACTTGTATTCCTTTTTTATTTATTCTTTGTTATGGTTTATCTTCGATAGAAATCGATGGATCAACAATATATATGTGTACATGAAATCAGACGAGGAAGATGTAATGTAGATTTAGATGGACATATTATATATCCATATCGATTCTTTCATATACTTGACTATGTTGTTGAATTTCCTTTTTAATATATCATGTTCATGCTTTGAGATCTCATCTTGTGTATGTGTATAATTTGTTTTTAGAGTGGTAATCTCTTAGTAGCGTGAGGCTGATTTGGAGGCCACCAATTCTTGGTGCATGATGCCATTCATTTCCAGTAGTTTTAGATTTTTCATTACAATAAATTTTACATTTTGTCTCTATTAATTTAAACTTAGAATAGTTGTTTTAAATTAAATAGTGAATCAACATTTATTTTCCAATGTCATGTGAATCTTTGTAGCGGATAGATATTTTATTAAAGATTAGAAGGACAAGCTGCATTATATTTTGTGAGTCACAAGAGTGTTCTAAAGTTGTATGATAGAATGTAACTTGCTTCATCAACCCAGTACATAAGCAATATCCCCAAATATGATTTTAGGGGCAAAATATAGCCCAAGGGTGAAATTAGAGGGGTCTCAAATATATAAGGGGCAAATTTTTAATATGAAATGTGTGTGTGTGTTTTTTAAAATTAAATACATTATCCCTAAATTTATTTAACCCATATCAATGGGAATTTGGATCACCAAGGCCACGAAGGCCCGTGAAAGGGTAAACTAGAATGTCACCCTATCAAATATGGTTGAAATCGGGGAGTTTGCCTAGTATTTTTGGTAGGAAGGGCACGAAATATTGAAATCACCTAGTGTTTTTGGTAGGAAGGCCAAGAAATATTAAAATTGCCCTTGTTTTCTGATAATGGTAGGTAATACAGCTTGTTTGCCGCTGATATATGGACCCTATCAGCTAGTAGCGTTTGGGCAGTCTCGCCAATATGAACCATTGTACCTTATCATTTACCATACCATTGATTTGAGGTTGGGAAGTCTTGCCAAGTCGCCAATATGGACCTTCACAGTTAGCAAACCCTCAATATTAGGTAACAAGTTGGGTAGTCTCACTATTATTAACCCTAGCCTTGAATTTGTCCTGAAATTTTTATTTTACCTTCCTTCTTTGGCCGAATCGTCCATTGATTTTCGTTAGTGGAGGTTTCTATGAATCTATAGTGGTTTCAACCCCCAATTTTTTGGGGTAAAGGTTTTTTAACTCTGAATTGGTCCATATATTAGTAAAACCTGGACTCTTGCAACAAGTTTATCCCTATATAATGCGACAAGAGTCAATAGAAACCCACACCGAGAATCATCCGATCTTTCGTATTTGCATGAAGCTTGGTTTCTGACAATGGTTATCTCTGCATTTCTTCAAAGTTCATTGTGGACCGTGGTTTGAAGTCTTCACAGAGGTTAGTTTTCATAGAACCTGATAATGTGCAATGAACATTATCATTATGTGTCTGTAACTCAAGAATCAAATTTAAGTTTCTCTTGAATTTCAAATTCACGTGAGCCAGTTTGGTGATAATTTTTCGATTCCAATTTCCAATCATGTTTTTTTCTTGTCAAAAGTCTGAATTTGAAAGTATCAGTCTAAATAGGGTTTATAAACTTATAGCCAGTGAAACTCAGCTATATAACTTCTCCAAGACTAAAAAAAACTAAGTATTAAGGCCAAATGCTAACCCAATTAGGCATAAAATTTTGTAATTGTTCAAACTTCAGTCTGGGCACTCGAGAGTTTTTGTGTCTTGCAAGTTTTTAACATTTTAGCTCTTTATTTAGGCCCGAAAAATCTTGAAGTTGAAGTTGTCTTTGGGAATTTGGTCCCTTTGTTGGATTTTATTGGGGCACAATGAATCTAGATTTTGATATGGAGGCCAAAATCCAAGATCTTTTTCTTGGGATAAGTTAAAATAAAGTGGATGATAGGGATATCCACAGGAATCTTCATTGTATGAACTCTTAGATTGATGGCTTAGTTTATGCTATGCGCTAGCTCATTTCCCATGTCCCTAGGCTAGACATGCGTTTGGACAATGTGGAGCAATCCATACATCAAATATCTATTCAAGTTATTGGTTTAGATATTCGTCTATATGATGTAGAAGACAATATTAGGGTCCAGAAGGCTCAGGTGGATATTATTCAAGACACCATTGATAGGTATGATGATATTCTTGTGGTTAAACAGTCTTATGTTTTTGTTTTTATTTTTGGGGCTCAAAGGGAACTGAGGGATCCTTTGTTGGACGACATGCTGCTAAAATTAACATTTCAGTCTCGGGTGAGCAAGAGAATATTGAAGGAAAATCGGATGTCAATCTTGAAGAAAATTCTAGAGACCAGGTCAGGAACAATTTTAATAGCTCCATCTAATTTTAGTGGATTATGGTCCTTTTCATCTACCAGTCTCAGGTCAGGTTGTTAGACTTAGTTCTACAGTGGTATGTGAATTTACTGAAACATCAGACAATTTTTTTTTACTACTGTAGTTGGGGTATCTAGACTTTGCATAAATCCTTTAAATTCTCTTTTTGGACTTATTTACTGTATCTATTTTTGCTGTATCCGGTTAAATATTTTTGCTTTTAGTATTATATAACTTCGCACAAGCAATGTTGTTGTGGGTCTATTTTGTTTTTTTCTTTTGCACTTCAACTTGGAGAGGAAAGGCTTGTATGATATGTTCAAGCTTGTATTATCTTAAGAGTCTAAGACATATCCTTTCCTTTGTATGTGTCCATGCCATATATTGAAGTGTATTTTCCGTTTAATACAACTGAAAAGCTAGCCCTTTGTGATGGTTTTCTGTTTGTACCGATGTATTAGTCTCATCCATCATGTAAAGGTTCTTAGCAATCTCTTTACTACATTGGTAGTTGGTCCCATATTTGATTCAACTTATTCTTCCATAGTTGTAGGTGAGTGTGATTGTTGTCTATAAACATATTTACTTGTTGGTTTTTCTACTTTCTCCACTTTATTTCTTTTAACTTCCTCCACTCCCCTCTCAGCTACTCCACTGATGGTTGTAACATCTACACTTCTATTACTCTTTCAGAAGTTGTTATGTCTGAGAATTTATGTAGTGCTCTAGAAGCTAGAGTTAGGCCTGCTTTTGATGCATTGTCCTGTGTGTGAATGGTATTTGAAACTTGTGTTCATACATTGATATATGGATATGCCTGTGGTTCTTCGTGTTGTTCTTCTAGAGCTAGATATGAGGTTAAAGGTTTCTCATCTGCACCTATGGTTTTGGGATTTTTTGAATTTTTCCCATTGTCTTTTTCATGTTCTACATCCTTGTCCTGTGTTATCATATCAATGAGAAAATAATTGGCCTCTTTTGTTGTAGCATTAGTTGGAGATCTACTAGATTCTTTATCATGTTCTTCCACTACTACCAAGTCTACTATTTTTTCATCGTCTCTTGTTGGGAGGGTATCAACAATTTTGGTTGTTGCAATGCTCGTTGGATTACTATATGATTCCTTATGTTGTTGTTCTGAACCTTGACACAAGGTGGACACAAGACTATTTGATGTTGGTCAATGTACTCAATATGTATGGTTTTCGACTCTTTTATAGTTTCAAAACCATTACTTTCAAGTTCCACATATTTTGCATTGTCTATTACTTCATCAGTAGTTGGAAAATCTATCTCTGTTATTGCATCTCTGTCAGGTGTTATGTTGCATTCTTCATGTGGCTCTTCCAATATCATTGTTTGCTTTGCTACCACTGCATCATCCTCTATGTAGAAGGTCTCAATAAGTTCTGGTGTTGTATATATATGGCATGAATTGTGTTTTCTTCATAACAATTTTCTTTCAAAATTAGAGATGAAACATCTTCGTGTTTCTCAACATCTGTGCTTTCGTGTTCTCTTTCCTTTTTTAACATCCTTGCATTCAAATTCCATAATTTATGCCACTTCTGCTACTATTTTAGTAGCTAGAACATCTTCCTTTCTTATTGCATTTATGGATGAAGTTATGCAAGTTTCTACTTGATGACATTTTGTCTGTGTTGTTGTATGTGTTCCATTTATAGTGGCAAGTCTTTCAACAATTTATGTTACTCCATCAATATCTAGAGTCGGATATGTTTCTTGAGCTTGTTCCTGTATAGCTAGAGGAGAGTGTGATTGTTCCTTGTTGACACATAGACATGTTGGTTGTGTATTTTCCACATTGTTAATTTCAAGTTTTGTGGCTTCAACCTTTTCTACTCCACTAATAGCTATAGAAACTTCTAGTTTTGTTTCAGTCGCTAATGTATGTGATTGGTCATGCAGTTCTTTAGAAGGTATCATTGGGTCCACTTCCCAATCATTTTCCTTCTTAAGAATAGCCTCAGAAGTTTCATTTGCTTCATTGACATTTGAACATGGCTATGAATATTCATGTTCTTCTTCTAAAGCTAGAGACAAGGTTGGTTGTAGCTCAACATTTGTGCTTTCTTCCCCTTCTGCATTTTCGTCCATATTCCTTTCATGTTACAAGCCCTTAGCCTCTCTTGATGTAATAGAGAGTAGAGCATCTTCCTCAATCCTCACATTAGCATCCAGATCTCTACTGGATTCTTTGTGTTTTTCATTTGTTGTTGTTGTCAATTCTGTTGCTAGCGCCTCGTTTTCTGTTGGAAACATCCCATCAACTTTTGTTACTGGAACAATAACTAGATTTATGTGTGATTCTTTTATTTGAATAACCAATGATGGGTACGAGATTGTTTCCTGTTTGTTAAGGCTTCTTCTTTCTAGTTCTTTTTTATCTTGAACATCAATTATGTGTTCCATTCATATTGTCAAGGCTCTCAACAATTTCAGTTACTCCATCAAAACATAAGATTTTAAGAAAGAACAAAAGAACTCAAAACATGAAAGCTTCAACATCAATTACAATATCCAAATGTGAATTGACGAAGAAAAGAGAAAATATAGAAGCAACATTTTGATGAATTCATGTATGTTCATTAGAGTAGCAAGGCATGATCATGAAGTCGCATGTTTCACACAATACATAATGAGGCATCCTAGGGTCATAGGGTTTACTAATATGTTCTAGTATATTCATTATTATAGGACTACATTATGATCACATAAATATGGGTTATGAAAAAAACCCATATATATTAGAGGTGTTGTGCCAAATTCTGCCTCATCAATATAATTCACTGTAGTGGTGAATTTAACCTTGCACTTGCATTGGATGTACATTTCCTTATCCTTCTTGACCACTCATTGAGCCTTGTTTGTGACCAACATCAAACATTGTAGTGACGAGCTCTATCTTAATATTTATCTTAATAGATAATAGTTTTTTCTCCCTAGTGTGACTAGGATGGACGTTTGACATTACAGAATTAACTTTGGTCATAGAATTGGGCATTGATAACTCTTTTCCTCCTTGCATTTTCTATGCACACTTTAGGATCTTGTTAACAATATGGAGCCTCAAATAATCCTCTTTTGAGTGTCTACACTTACAAGAGGATTATATCTCAACATTTGTGCTTTCTTCCCTTTTTGCAATTTCGTCCATATTCCTTTCATGTTCCAAACACTTAGCCTCTCTTGCTGCAATAGAGAGTAGAGCATATTCCTAGCCTTCCTACCAAAAATACGAGGTGAACTCCAAAATTTAAACCATATTTGACAGGGAGACATTCAATTTTGCCTCTTTCATGGGCCTTCGTGACCTTGGTGATCCAAATTCCCATTAATACGGGTCAAATAAATTTAGGGCTAATGTATTAAATTAAAAAAAAAACACATTTCATATTAAAAATTCACCCCTTATGTATTTGATACCCCTCTAATTTTTCCCTTGGGCTATATTTGAGACTCCATGTGTGCCAAGCACCCCAACAACTGCAAACATACATCCCTAAGTATCACACTTAGGTGAAGCTCTCTTAAAGTGTTAGGCACACATTAGAGAATCAGATGCATGTAGTATCTATGAGAAGATGTACAAGAATTACACCATATGTGCGACGAGTAAGAGTCGAGGCTAGTGAGCTACCTACACATGAAGGTTTACCTAACCTTGCATCTTTTCTGATAGAGTTTGAAGAAAAATTTACAGTCTCAGTGCTTGTTCACCTTGGACTTTGTGGTGAAATATTTGTCCACTAGATGGTGGGGTACGCATAAAGAATCTATCTCTGAATGGTCATAATGTAGAAAAATGATGGAGATAAGATTTGGAGAAAAGACTAGTTATACTGGCCGTAAACATACATGATTGACAGATCACATCGAACATATTGAGTATTGTCGCACAACATGGAAGGAATATCCGTGATCGGAGTGGGTTCATCACTTCATACATAGATTGGACATGATACCAAGGAATTGGTATACATTAGTTGAGATGTGACAAGGAACTTTTGAATGGGAGGAGTTAGCTACTAGATTCACACATACATTTGACTTCGCATATGACCACCCTTCGATTGATGCTGCATTGCAAGTGATGAAAGCGAAGATATTTGAAGATATCCCTGTCACAATCACAAAACTCAACCAGTGTAGCACGACAATCTACCACTGGATGGAATTCTACAAGGTGACGAGAGAACCTGATGACGATGACCCGCTCAACATAAATATTCCAGAATCTGAAGGTATGTGCGAAGTGGAAGGACTCGATATTTCTAGTGACCAATTCCTGAGTCCACTCAAAGTTAAGGAAGTTAATATTGGCTCCCTGGAGAATCCAAAGTTTGTCAATATCAAAGATTATTGGGATGATGAGAGTGTAGGGAAGATCATAGACTTATTGTATGAGTTCCAGGATCTGTTCCTTACGAAATTCAAAGATGAAAGGAATTGTCGAAGACATGGGAGAAATGAAAATACATTTGAGGCCGGACGAAAAACCATTCAAGCATCCACCATATTGATTGAATTCACGGTATAAAGCAAAATTCAAAGCAGAGTTGGACCGAATGTTGGACGCAGGTAATATAGATCTTGTTGTAGAATCATAATGGATCAACCTGGTAGTAGTACACGACAAAAAGGATATTGGTGAATTAAGAATTTGAATCGACCTAAGAAAATTGAACGACGCTTGTCTACATGATCCATTTTTTACTCCATTTACAAATGAGGTACTCGAAAGTGTCGGCGGTAAAGAAATTTATTCATTCACTGATGGTTTCTCTAGTTACCATCATATTCAAATCGCAAAGGAATATTGGCATAAGACCACCTTTGCGATGGAGTGGGGGTGTTTCCAATACACGGTAATGCCCTTTGGACTAAAGAATTCCTCTATTATTTTTTCCAGAATAATAGTTATTTCCTTTAAATAATTTATCCACAAATTTCTTGAAGTCTACTTTGACGATTGGAAATTATTTGGTTTCATTAAGGATCATATTGAGAGCCTTAGGATGATGCTGGAACATTTTCTCCAGTATCAAATTTCATTAAATTTAAATAAATGCATCTTTTGTGCCCCATTTAGAATTATGTTGGGCCATGTGGTCTGTCGTGATGGAATGTTGGTCAATCCTACTAAAATTGCAATCATCCTTGACCTACCACCATCGACCACAGTTAAGCAATTCCACGCCACATTGGGACACACAGGATACTACAAAAAAATATCAAAGGATATGCGGAGGTGACTGCTTCGATGGAAAAGTTACTAAAGAAAGATATAAGTTCCAGTGGACAGAAAGTTACCAAGAGAGTCTGGACACGTTGAAGAACAAGATGGTTACAACATCTATACTTGTATTTCTAGACTGGAAGAAAGAGTTCCATGTACATGTTGACGCGTTGTCTATCGCAGCTCGATGTGGTACTAACAGATCCTGGTGAAGGGTCGATCAACTATCCTATAGCCTTCACCGACAATAAATTATCCACAGCGGAAAAGAATTATACCACGACGAAAAGAGAAGGCCTAGCAATGGTATATTCTCTATAGAAATTCAAACACTACTTATTGGATGGACATTTTAAAATGTACACATACCATTCAACATTGAAATAATTGGTCAATAAGACAGTTTTTTTTTTGGGGGGGGAAGATTTGTCGGCGGCTTCTCCTTTTTCAGGTATTTGAATTTGAGCTCATTGTTAAACTTGGTCGATTGAATTTGGGACCAGATCATCTATCGAGGTTCGAAAGTGGAGAAGAACCCGATAACTTCGACGATAGTCTCCCTGATGCACAACTATTTGCAATAACAATGTTTGGTGATCAATATAGATACATCATACAATTTCTAAGTATGGGTTATGCGCCAATTGAATTTACCACTGCACAGAAGAAATAGTTGGTTGTCTAAGTTGCAGACTTCCAGTTGATTGCTGGACATTTATACAAGATGGGCACGGATGAGATTCTTCGTTGATGTGTTTTGGAACATGAGCAACCGATGATATTGAACGAGGCACATGTTGGATTCGCAGGAGGCCATTATGTTAGAAGAGATATCGAGAAAAATATACTGTAAGCGGGATTGTGGTGGCATACTATGCATGAGAATACTGTCGAAGCTGTGATGTCTACCAGTGAACAAGAAAGTCGCCGTGACGAGATGAGATGCCATTAGTACCACAAGTAATTTTGTAGGAATTTGATAAATGGGCCATTGATTTTGTGGGTCCTATTAGTCCAATAGGAAAGTGCACAGGGGAAAGATACATAATTATTGTGACCGACTACCAAACCATATGGGATGAAGCAACACCAATAAAGGATTGTACTACTGCGAATGTTGCGAAGTTTCTATTTGAAAATGTCATGACGACATTCAGCTGCCCAAAAATTTTGATAAGTGACCAAGGTACACACTTTGTTAACTAGTTGATTGAAGAATTAATGGAGGAATTCTAGATCCAGCATAGGAAGACAACACCGTATCACCCTCAAGCAAATGGTGATGTCGAAGCATTTAACAAAATTATGGAAAATGTGTTAATAAAGATTTGCAATGTCCAACGAGATGACTGGGATCAGAAAATTTTTACAGTTTTGTGGGCTTATCACACAACCTATAAGAGATTGATAGGCTGAACTCCATTTCAATTGGTATATAGACAAGAAGTCTTCATGCCAATGTAATACATTGTACCTACCCTAAGGATTGATGTGATCACAAAGATGACATATGTTGGTGTTGTCGAAGAAAGAATGTCACAACTAGTAGAATTGGAAGAAGAACGTTTTGTCATAGGATACCATCAAAACGTTGAGAAAGAACGAAAGAAATTATGGAATGATCGACAAATCAAGAACAAGCAATTTTAGGTCGGAGGACTTGTTATTCTGTATGAAAACAAATTCTTCAAGCATCTAGGTAAGTTAGGAACACACTTGTTAGGGTCGTATGTTGTCATTCAAATCACTGTTGGAGGCATAGTGCAATTGCAGAAGTTGGATGGACGACATGTCAAAGGACTGGTAAATGGAAGTTGGATAAAGCCCTATCAGAATAGCTGTGACTGATTCGTAGAGAAAAAAATAAAAAATAAAATAAAAATAAAAATAAAAAAGAGAAAAGAGAGAGAGAGAAAAGAGAGAAAAGGGAGAAAAGAGAAAAGAAAACAAAGAAGAAAGAAAGTAAGATTTTTTTTTTACTACAGGAAATACGTTGTCACGAAAGCAAAGATCGTCGTAGAGTGCTAGTAAATCGCATGCAAAGGAAAAGTGTTGCATACTCTGTGTCTGTCATAGGTAGAAAAGTGAAGGCAAAGACACTCCATCTGTTGTAGGAATTGGATTATGTCGAAGGAAGGATATCTGTCACAAGAAAAGGTAATGTTGTCATAGGAGGAATTTGAGTCACAGAAAAGACAACTAGCGATCATTAAGACAACTGACGTTCATTAATTTGAAAATCCTGAGAGATTTTGGCTGCACACTTTTAGTCACTTGCGTCATGATTACATAATAAAACAATGTGACATGGGAAATTGACAGATTGTCTAGTGGTTTCCGTATGATGATTCAGACAGTTGGCCCACGTGATGGATTGTGTTGTCACCATTCCAGTGAGTGGCCGTGTGTGTGAAGGTTTGACTGATTGAACAAGAATATGATATTAGCATTCACCCTTCAATTTCATTTCATTTTGTTGTGTTCGAAAGAGGAATCACTCTCTGCAAATCCAGGGGCCGAAGTAAGTTTTTTTGTTCACAAAGTATGGATATTTCGACTTCCAGTACCATTGCAGTTAAAGACTCCGTCGTTGAAGCTAAGTTACCCACGCTCATTATGGCAGACACTGCCAAATATGTTCCACCGCAAGAAGGGGTTGGACTGGAAACTGAGCAAGTTCCAATCATCCCTAAAGTAACGTTATGACCCGAGCTGCCCAGTTCGTTAGTGAAGAAGCGTTATGGTTCCCGCAAGAAGAAATATGTCTCAACAATAATAATTGAAGACGCAGAAGCATCGGTTGAAATTTGAGTACGAGACGATATTCCACCTAAACCGCCAGATACACTCGGGGATAGATCCACCAAAATGAAAAGTATCCATTGGTAAAATCCGTTGGACCGAGCCAGAGTTCGAATAACGACAAACAATGACACAAGCCTACAACATTGCCATCAACTGTACAAGAAGCTCAAGATATAATTGGCGATGCTATCTAAAGGGAAGAAGATGAGATGACATATTTCATTGAAGATGGAGAAGTGTTGATGAAAATGTTCTTCTTGTGGGGAGGAAGAAGTCAAAGAATAGAATGTCCAGGAAAGTACATGGGATTTTGTCTTCAAATTTCCAAGAATCCTGGGATATAATCGTTGATGTCGATGAATTTTTCCCTCTCGTCGATCCTATCGCTCCAAAGCAGTAAATTTTCAAAACCGAAAAAATAAGAAGGAAACCAACAACAGAGGCTGCGAAGAAGATATAAGAAGCAGAGGCACTGTGTGCCAAGGCCATCAACCAAGTTTCTCATACTTGGGAAGCACCGATCAACGATTCAAAGTTAGAGAAAGTCGTAGAGTAGTTGTGCACTGTTGAGATGGAAGAAACTTAGCTGAAGAATGAGATGAATAAGTTACCCTTGGCAGAGAAAATGGCTAAGGCTATGGAAATTAAGAAACTTCAACAAGAAGTTGCAGTGCTTTGAACTCAACAACAACAAAGGACTGACAAAGTTGCAGGATAAAGCTGAAAGAGTCATAGGAATCCTTTAGCCTGTACATCAGAAGGTGCGACAAGCAGCGGAGGCAACATGGCTCGTAACGTTAGAACACCTCAGTTCTGACCTTGTTGAACAATTGCAAAAGGCAGAAGAAGACTTGTGGTGCGAGACAAAGGATATAGTAAAAATATTTCAATGTTTTCAAAGCAAAGTTGTCACACATGTGGAATTTTCAGAATATCTTTGTGTGGATCGAGACGAACCACTGGTGAGTGTTGGGGGCTTGTTGGACCTAGGGAAAGATATGCATAATTCGGTTAGAATTCTGCCCAAGAAGGTAAAGAGTCTGGTCCTAGGAAGAAGAAGTTGCGACAGAAGTAGATGAAGGTAGAGGAGAAGTTGCGACATAAGAAACTATGGAAGGAAGAACAAGGTAGAAGAAGCATCCAGAGAGGAAGTTGCAATGGAGGAAGACAGAAGTAGATAAGGAAGAAAGAGCTAAGGCAAAAGAAGTAGTTGCAAAGGAAGTTGCGACATCAGAAGAGTTCGTAGAATAAGAGAAGATGCGTTAGAAGGAAAGGATGCGGCAAGATCAGTTGCGACGGAAGGAACCATGATAGAGAAGGAGTGCAATAATGCAATGGATGGAAAGGGACAAGTTGGAGAGATCGTTGGTCTAAAGTCAACTAGAGTCACACATTTTGTAAGGAATAGAAGCATGTTTATATTTTGGGTCGATAGTGCCTACTAACAAGTGTAACTAGAATAGGAATGAAAAATTGTTGGTTAACAGAATGAAGTCAGCTGAATGCGACATGTAAAGAGTTTATAAAAGAAAGAACTCAAGTTGTATGCGGGATACTTACTTAGTGACTTACCTACTTCCTCAATGTATTTGTGACTTGTTGTTTTCCTGTTACTTGTTGGTTTAGTTGTTGGTCAGCCAGTTGAGTCATTAAGAAGAGTAGTTGATCCAGGTTGTGTGCAGATCGACAATAGAGTCGAAGAGAAGAGTAGTCGATCCAGGCTATGTGCGGATCGAAAGTAGAGTCAAGTAGGAGAATATTGACCGATAGAAGAATAGAAAGCATGAGAGGAGAGTGAAGTCTGTATAGAAAAGAGAAGAAGATATAGAATAGAGTCTGTAGTTAAGTGCGCAAACAAAAAGGTACCATATATTTCTCATGCCAGATGAAGAGCGCCTTTGTGGTTTTTCCCAGATGGGTTTCCACATTAAATATTGTGTCATTGAGTAGATGATGAATGTGTTTATGTCGCATGAATGTATATGAATGTATATGATGAATGTACTTAATCGCATGAATGTATATTGTGATTAAGTGTTTATGTATTTTCTTATGAATGAGTTTTCTTATGCACGAGACGCATTATTGATAGATAACCTATGTGTTAAGCGTATATTGATGTTATAATCCATGTGACAGATAAATTAAGTAGCGTCTTATCTGCGCACAGTAGATTTAAGCAATACACTCGCCGACTTTGGTCGAGGGAGTTGGTAAGGTTCCAAGGGAGAATAAATCTCCACCCAACTACGGAAACCTGGTTCTGGAAGTTACCCATATGAGATACCTCGGGTGAGACTACATCTATGTCACAAGTGCTGCCGATTGATTCTTAATATGTTAGGCTGATATCTTGGGATTTTTTACGTGCAACAAAAGGTATGCACCTGGGTCGAAGGTAAGAAAATCCAACAACAGTTGCATTCATTTCTAGTTGGTAATTATGACCAATATTACTTTAAGACCAACTTGTAACATTTCCAACGCATAAGAAACACAATAATAAATAACAATTTCCTTATCACCTTGTAAAACAACCACATATATTAGACAATTTTGAGTTCTTGAACATTGGAATACATTTAAATCGAGAACATCCAAGAATAGTTAAATACATAATAACAAAAAAGAAATGTAAACTTGGTAAACCAATTCACTTATTTTTAACATGTGGTGTAAGAACTATAAAACATTCACTGCTATAGCAATATTCCAATCACTAGTTCATTTTACAATGATGAAATGAATTATGACCCAACACAAATAAAAGGAATCATAATTGCTTATACATGCAAAGAAACATTCAGTGTAGATGATGTCACACTGCATTCTGCATTTTATATGCCATTTAACAAATCAAAATATTTTCCACTAAATAGTGAAAAACTGGCTACATTAACAAAACGTTTGTTGCAACTTCGAGTATTGCTCATTGATGAAGCAACTTTGATAGGAGAAACATTCCTCTATGAAATTGATAAGTGTCTACGACAAATAAAAAACACACCAACATCTTCTTTCAGTAATGTTGATTTAATACTTTTTGGAGACTTGTACGAAGCACAACCATAAAAGATTCAATGATTTTTGAATAACCAATGATTAATAGCCAAAAAATACCATACTCATTTTGGAAATATGAGGTCAAGTGCAATGAGTTGCATACTACAATGTGTCAAAAAGATATAGGATTTGTCGAAATCCTCAACAAAATTAGGCTTAACAAACAATCAGATGAAGATGTCCAATATATAAATGCTCATTGTCATTAACACCACCCATAGATGCATTATATCCATACATATTCTATAGAAACAAAGATGTGAAAAACATGATGACCGAATGCTTTCACTAGTCAATGGATAATTGGTCATCCTTGATGCTACTGATGAACATGAAAACTATCAAGACTCAATGATATCTTATGAGAAAACAATAGCATTGGCAACAAGAATTCTAGTGAGGAAAATTATGTTAGTTGAACTATATGCGAAGAACTACAACATGGAGGATGGCCTAGTTAATGGTGTTGATGTAATATTCAAAAGTTATACAAGAAAAACGTTGACCTATATGTTGTTTGGATAGAGTTTGTAAATCCAACAAATGGGAAAGATCAAAGAAATAAACACTGTGCATTCTATCAAAAAGGGATTGAATGAACTTGGACACCAATACTACGAATTGCAAAACCAATTCCAAGTGCTAAAGTCAAATCTCAAAGAACTATTTGAAAGTAGTTCCAATACAACTAACATGTGCTAGAACAATATATAGAACCCAAGGTCTGACTTTAAATAGACTTTCATTTTATCCAACTTGAGTGACAATACATGGACTTGTATATACAACAATATCTAGAGTAAAAACCATTGATTCGTTGTATATGCTTAATGAGTTGTCACAAAATAAATTATGTGTGGAAAACAAAGTGCTAGATGAAATGAATCACCTAAAAACAAATGCATCATGGATAGTGGAAGAGATACAAAGGTCAATCTACTCTAAAAATACTCTCAATATGTGCATTGAACACATGTAGGCTACACAATAATCTTGAGAAAATTGAGAAAATTGTACAAGAAGAATAGATGAAAAAATATATGGTTGTTTGCTTGCAAGAAACTCATTTACAATCTACACCAATGGCTACTCAATTAAGCAAATTCAATTTCATTGTAGCATATTTTGTGCATGAAATTCTCACTTGCATTAAAAAACAATAGAAATAAATGGAACAAAAAACTATTGCAATAACAAAGTTGAACTCATTGTGTCAAATGTACATGCTCAATAGTGAATTTGCATATTCAACATCTATGTTGCACCCTCTGGTTCTATTTCAACAATAATTGATATAGTTACACAAGACAAAATCGAATCAGTACAAGATGATTCCATCTTTCTAATAATTGGAGACTTCAACATTGACATCCATGCAAAGAATCAAAGAACCAAATTGCTACAACACTATATGCAATCACTAGAAATGCAAGAGACAACACACAACTTTGTGCAAAAAGGAACATGTCACTTATTGATCACATTTGGACAAACCTACGAATTGAACAATGTAAAGTCCATATATCATATGCATATTGGAATGACCATGATATAGTTCATTCCTTTCTACACTTTGTATGAATACTATCAAGAGTAAAAATTATTGATTCATTGTACTTGGGAAATGAAACGTCACACTAGATTCATTGCAATTGGTCCATGCCCCACTGCACTTTTTGTGAAGTTCCCATCATAATAAATTCTTTTTTTAAAGTTGCAACAAAAATGACATAACTCTATGTGTAACATAGTTGCATTTGAATATCAATACAATCACACCATTTTTTGTTATCTGAATATCCATCGACAATAATAGTAACAATGACACTCACAAGAATAGAGTTAGTACAAAATGATTATATGTTCATAATAATTTGTGGATGAGATCTTGACATCCATGGAAACTATTAAGAACATAGATTACTGTCATAGTACATTCAATTATTATAAATGCAGTAGACCAATCAACAATAGAACAATAAATAGCAAATCACCTCTAAATTTTAACATAAGCTCAAATAAAGGGTTTCTTTCAGAGCTCAACCTATTTTTGAACTCATGCCTCACCTTGTTGCACCAAATTGAAGGTAGATTTGCCTTGCCCAAAGATATATTGTCTGAAAACAAAAGATTATAGTTTGCACATTAAATGATTCTCTCATTAAGGAACAAATGGCTTTTTTCTTTCCTCTTATCCTAGTTACATATTTTCATCACACTTGACATGATGTGCAACAATTATTTTGCAATGGTGCTATGAAAAAATTGTTTTAAAAGTAAACCTATTCATTGCTTGCCCTGCTACTAGATTAAAGGTAAATTTGTTCTCATATACCCTATCTAGATTTGGTGTGATACTAGAAGGTCTACACTTGTGATGCAATTTTTGTGTGACAATGACTTAAAATCATTACTTTATGTATCAATTTTACCCTACTCTTTATGCTTTCCACATGATATATTTCTATCACTAGAATAAAAAAGTACTTTCCTAGTAAAGTTATGAAATACTCAAAATCAATAACATGTAAGAAATGCCCCTTATGTGATTACATAAATGTCTTTTAGTGCTACCCACAGCTTGCTCTATGTCTTTACATTCTTGAAATATTGTCTTAATGTAACAATTGCTTTTGCTATCCACAACAACATGAAAAGAGAGATTGAAGATGGATACAGAAAAGAAGCATTACAAGCATAAGTCAAAATCCAAAAGGTAAATATTGTTAAATCAAAATGAGAAGAAATTTCATTTGATTCTTTTTTAGTTAACTTGTGCTTGGTTGCTTAATATAGGCAAAAAGCAACAACATGCAGTACAATAACTGTTGAACAATTGACCAGTAGTAAGATAGGAGATGTCTTTGATGCCAATGTGATTGTTACATATAGAGCAATGCATGACAAATCAAAGAAAGCAAATGGATTTTGTGTTCAGACTTAACATATTATAATGACAAAATGGCAGTTACTTTGAATGTATGTGGTAGTCTCATTGAGAAATATCAAGAAAAACCTCTTCCAAGAAAAGGCAACAGTATAAGAAATTTCAAGATCACACCGAAAACCAATTATGACCATGGTGAACGTGAGTGTATATTGGTAGAGGATCATCATACTCACATAGAAAATATAGCATTTGTTTATCATGAATAATACTTCATACCAAACACAACCATTAGAAGACTCCCAGTGACAACAAAGCCGTACACACTTGGAACAATTGGTGCAATTGTAACAACTGCAAAGAAATTAAGCACGCAACATGTCCTCGAAATCAGGGATGGAACTCAGAAAACGACAGGGCAATTGTAAAGCTATTTCTACCCATGCATGTAGCTCACAAAATATTAGTTTTGTTTTCCTTCTATCCATAACAAACAAAAAATTGTCTATTGTTAAAATGTAGATACAATTATTTCCAACATTTCCAGCACAGTTTGCTGCAATTGAAGAGCAAATTTAATAAAAAGAGTTCCCTATTTTGCTATTCAAAAGTGTGGTCAAATGAAAAGAGGCAAACCAACAATCAACATTCATCACACCACTAAGAGCAGAAAATGCATTGAATGATATGAAAGCATTACTGAAGTCCACAACTCAACTCAAGTGAGACATTGCAACCATATAAAAATATGTTATATTAAACATACTTTTATAAATAAATTTTGACTGACAAGTAACTTTCGTTATAAATAAATTTTGACTAACAAGTAACTTTCAACAATGTCAAATAGGTTCAAAGCACATTGCATGCATAAACTTACATTCCAAACCTTTTCATCCTACATACTCAAAATGCAATTTAGTTATAGAAAATTTTGGAACAATACAAGGGACAATGGTATAGTGTGCCAAATGTAGCGCTTAAGCTCATGTCAACTATTTACATCAGCTAAATTGTACCATAATTAACATATAAAATGCAAAAGTATCATGTAGACTAAAAAGTGACAATTTAAGCAAATTATTAGTAGATTTGATAACACCATCCTATGAAGGTTATTTTAAGGACAAATGTAGATTTGATAGCACCATCCTCTGAATATTATCTTAAGGACAAATCTACCTATTGCATGTCTTCTTTGTTGATAAGAAGTTTATACTCGATCATTAAAATATAATTTTTGATGTAACTCACAAAATAATAAATTCTTTATTACATCATGCAAAAGGAAGCTTCAATGGAAAATGCAGGTTTAAAACGATTGTTTTTTTCAAATTTTTTAGACTTTCAATTTCGCAATTCACTTAATGCATTCTTACAGTTACTTTTATTATGTAATACATGTGAAAAAACAAAAAAAACACATAGATAACCACAATTTTGTAGCATGTTTTCTTATCTAAGACCAATAAAGTACAAAAAAACACTGAAGTGGAGAAAATTTTGTAAAAGATCATTTTTCAGTACAGAAAATACTTCAATGTTTCTATCATAGAACATAGTGACCTGCACAATTTTTTTTTGTAATAGATCCTTTTTCAGCACAGAAAATCCTTCAATGTTTCTATCAGATAGCACAGAGACATGTTTGAATTATGATGTATTAAATATTAATGTTTGAATTATTTTGATTACAATCCCTTTCTTATGATATGTTTTCTTTCGTTAGCTGTTTTTATATTTTGATTGCTTAAATAATCATTTGAGAGTGATTATGACCTTTGAACTTTAAAGGCTTACCAGATTTTAGATTTATTTGTCTATTTTAATAACAGTAGTGCTTAGCCCATGGAGTTATATTAATTTGTAATAGGTAATAAATAATTGAGATTAAAAATTGTGGATAGAAAATCATCAATTCAAATACTTTGTGAATACTTATTAAAAAAAAACAATAATGTTAAACTTGCATTCAAACTCACACAGCCTTCAAAACAAGCCTCACTGCAGTCCTTTGAATTTAATAAAACATCAATTTACATTGCATTTATTCTTGTACAGCTAGAAATTATGGCACTGAAATTATAAAAATTATGCAGTTTTTACTTTTTCTACTGTGCATTGCAACAATTAGTACCAAGTAAAATTCAGTCTTAATTCTTCTCTGAAGAAAATGCACAAATCTCGTCATCTATTCTAAACACTGCTTTACTGTTTCCAGATGAGACTATCAAAATGAAGTTGATGTTTCCAGATGAAACTATCAAAATGAAGTTGATGTGCTCCAATGAAATTTGAGGGCCTCGAAAAAAAACACATTGATGCATAAAAAATAGAAGTGGGTATACCCAGCACTTAGTTTCATGTCCTTCACTGAAATTAACTATTTGCTTTGTCATCTCTGAACTCTTATAGCATGCTTGCGAATTACAGCCCCTTTTTCCTAGCTTCAAATCTAGTCTTGTTTTTATCAAAATAAAATCCATTTGAAGAAAAATGCCAGAATGGCACAGTGCTTATTGAAGTCGTGTGCTAAATTGAAGATTCTAAACGATAATACTTAGTTTGGTGGGTTACTTTAAGTGGTTGAGTGCTGTGCAATGCTAGCAGAAGGTTTGGGTCAAATCTTCAGATAGCTATGCAAAGGCCTCACTTGATTTCCCCACCAGGTTAGTGTGCAATTAACTGTTCTTAAAGAGTTTACCTTGGATACCATCCTCTAAATGAGAGAAAGTGCCTTATGGTTTCCATAAATTGTTCCTGACAAAAAGTTTCATATACTTCTTCCTTGTATTTAGTATAAATTCATTTATAGACTAGAGATCCTTTCTAACAGTGATCTCATCACTGATATGGTTTACATTTTCAGTTTTTGAACCTATTATGTTTGCACTGATTAACATATAAAAAGCAATGAAAGCTATAATGAAACATAGTACAGATGTGTTAGACTAGTTTTATTTTCAAACGGTTGATGTGGCATCGGAGTTATTATACTAGCTTATCTTCCCTATCTTTTCAATTTTGTTAAAAGTGCCTCACCCCACTACATCCTGAGGACCATGAAGTTAGCTTATTGCTACCGGGTTGTATGCCTGGCAGTGCTTTGATCCCAATCTTTCAGTTATCCGATTTGAGAAAAAACAGAACCGAAATATAAGGTAAGCTTAAATCTGCAATATATATCTGACATCAAGAGCTACCGCTATAACCTAATACTAACCTAATACTATATTCAATAGTATAAGTTAATGGTATTTTCTCAAGCTCAGATTTTACATTCCCTAGTTTATCGTTAGCATTGGAAGCTGCTTTGGCAACCTTGGATTCAGATTCTTTTGCCAAAATTATCTCCTTTTCTAAATTTTCCACGATAGTAATAGTAACAGCTAACTTAGTCTCCAGATACTTAGTAGCATCACTTTCTTGCCTCCAATTGCGGCCTACTTTGTTTTAATGCTGCTGCAGCTTGTTATGCTTCAGCGTCCTTTTCTGCTTCAATGCAAGCCAATTTAACAAGGACAAGTGATTCATTAGTTGTAGCAATCTCCTTCTTAAGTTCCTTCACCATCCTTGTATTCATTTCTGCTCCAATTGTTGCTTCTTCTGCCTGTTTGACTGCCAATGCCTTTGTTTCCATGGAAGTTGCAAGTTCTTGTTTCACTTTTATGAGCTCTTGATTACCAGCATCCAGTTCATCAGTGACCTTAATATGATTTTCTCTTGCATTATTAAGCTCTGCTTGTCAGCCTGTATTACTCTCCTTGGACATCTTGGTAACTGCACGTTCTAGTTCCTCTGCACGAAGCCTAGTTATTTTAGTGGCTTCACTGGCCTTTTCTTTAGAGTCATTTTCCTTCTCCAGTTTCTGAGTTAAATCTTTCACAACATATTTGGCCTCTTCCAGCTCAAGCAAAAAAGAGCATCACATTCTTCAGTTGTTCTTTGAACTGAAGAATGTGATGCTCTATTTTGCTTGAGCAATTTGGTTCTTTGATTTCATTAGTTGTAGCAATCTCCTTCTTAAGTTCCTTCACCATCCTTGTATTCATTTCTGCTCCAATTGTTGCTTCTTCTGCCTGTTTGACTGCCAATGCCTTTGTTTCCAATCTCTTGCATTATTAAGCTCTGCTTGTCAGCCTGTATTACTCTCCTTGGACATCTTGGTAACTGCACGTTCTAGTTCCTCTGCACGAAGCCTAGCTATTTTAGTGGCTTCACTGGCCTTTTCTTTAGAGTCATTTTCCTTCTCCAGTTTCTGAGTTAAATCTTTCACAACATATTTGGCCTCTTCCAGCTCAAGCAAAAAAGAGCATCACATTCTTCAGTTGTTCTTTGAACTGAAGAATGTGATGCTCTTTTTTGCTTGTAGCAATTTGGTTCTTTGATTCATTAGTTGTAGCAATCTCCTTCTTAAGTTCCTTCACCATCCTTGTATTCATTTCTGCTCCAATTGTTGCTTCTTCTGCCTGTTTGACTGCCAATGCCTTTGTTTCCATGGAAGTTGCAAGTTCTTGTTTCACTTTTATGAGCTCTTTATTACCAGCATCCAGTTCATCAGTGACCTTAATATGATTTTCTCTTGCATTATTAAGCTCTGCTTGTCAGCCTGTATTACTCTCCTTGGACATCTTGGTAACTGCACGTTCTAGTTCCTCTGCACGAAGCCTAGCTATTTTAGTGGCTTCACTGGCCTTTTCTTTAGAGTCATTTTCCTTCTCCAGTTTCTGAGTTAAATCTTTCACAACATATTTGGCCTCTTCCAGCTCAAGCAAAAAAGAGCAAAACTTCATCACAGTCCTAGGATACGAGTGCACACAAGGACCATCATACCACCTCACTGCACCACAAAGATGCACGCTGCAAAAATATTTTCACAAGTTTTTTATTCAAGAAGAAGTTTTCTCTTGATATGAAAATGTGATCTTGATTTTCCTGCTTATTTTGAGGGGGGGTTTCCCATGAGGTTTTATGAGTTTCCTCGGTTTTATTTAGCAGTTATTTTTTTACATTTAGATTGTATGGGTGACCTTTGGTCTTAGTTGCCAGGTCCCAGGTTATCCAAAGTTGGGATTAAGGGGGAATGTTGGGATTATTATTAATCCCACCTTTGACCACATTGTCTAATTCTATATTTTCCTAGCTTAGAATGTCTTCATCACTCCACTAGTTCATGGGGGACACACCTAGGGGACATCTGCCACTTACTACACCTAATTGCATGAATTTAGAATCCCAAGGGACCAATCCCTATAATTTAGGAACCCACTATGAGTGCCACCAATAGTCTCCTTCAGTTGACATTGGTAGGTAATCAGTCATGTTCAATTATGTTCCAATTACTATCAGTTAGATAACAATAAGTTAGCTTAACGCCAGTTTGCATGATTGAAGGGAGTGTGGGAGCCTTTGTTCACCTACCCTCATCAGTTAACTAACTGTAGACTAAGTCGGTTATCGAGAGTTGGATTGGTGAGCTCCAATGGTGATTTTCTCACACTTAGTTAGCTCTGGAGTCAGTCTGAGTTGGTAGATTCGAATCCTATCTTGGGCATTCCAATTCTCCTATATGTACAACTAGTGTATACCATATTATTTATTGATTCGTGAATATAATCATATTATTCCAATTTTGTCTCTATGTGTGTACAAATTTTCCATGAGGAATTGATCAAACTATGCTAAATCATTCTCTCTCTTCTGCAACCCTTTCTTCTCACTTGAATTCATGCAGGCTGATGATCCTATGCTTCATAGATTTTAACACAAAATGTCAGTGATTTCCCTGCTATTGAAGGATGAAAGCACATCCAAGCCATAAGTTTGAACATTAATACACTTCTTCTTATGTGTTTTTGTTGATATTATAGTATTTTAAGATTCTTGTGTTTTAATATTGACTGTATTTTAAGATTGTTGTATTCTTTAAAGTTGTCAATTGAATTTTTCTAAATATGCCTCATTTGCATGTCTTTGTTAAAGCAATTCGAGTATGAGTCCATATTTTCAGCTTAAAATTCAGTAATTTCTCTAAATAAATTTAATTTGTCTATGGTAAAAATAATTAAATGATATATATTTGCTCAAAAAAATGCACTATTCCTTCCCCAATTTTGTTGTTTGGGCATGACTGTCATTTTATTGAACAGGTAGACCCTGAACCCAACCAATATACTTGTATGCAGATGAAGGCAAATAATATATTTTGTTGCTATATTAACACAATAAATTTGATATTTGCTTGCAAAGAAGGTTACATTCTATAAAACTAGTTTGTGAATTTGCAAAAGAATTTGGAACCGTGTGATTTTCAAGAAATGGAAATAGATAGAAGTTTAAAGAAACAACTTCTCCAAAGCTTACCATGCAGATATACTCAGCTTCAATGAGCGAGGCTGAAGCCAATTTTTACATCATTCATGTGCTATGAATTCCTTCACTATTTCCCACAACTAGTTTTTTAGTTCTGAGGGCTTTCGGTTCAGGGACTACATTAGCACAATTCCCTTTTCTCTCTCATTCCCGGAAACATATGGGCAAAGAATTATGCGTCTTCGAGCTTCTCATAACTTTCCCATAGCTAGTAGTCGCAGAACCACATGCAAGATTGTACACGATTCCACCATTTTGGGGTAAAATCCTCCAAGTGTCATTAATCCAAGGAAATAAACAACAATGAGTTGGGGTTCAACCTAGAATTAACTAGAGAAGCAACGACCATGGAAACAACACATGAGACCCTGAACCTCAACACTTTGCAAGAATCGAGAGCCCCAAAACTATCTGTTATAAAGAAAGATAGTTTTTTAAATAAAAACTCTATCCATTTTGATTTTACTATAAGCAACCAACAAACCTGCAGATGAAAGGCAGCGGTTTCTATGAATAGAATCGCTTTGTTATTCCCTTCCAGGTGCGTTCCAATCGAGGTCACCATAAGCCAAGGTAATTTTCTAAGCAAGCAAGGGAAGTATGTCTACAAATAGAACACAGACAACCATACCAGGATTGCGTAGGCGTCGAGGTCACCATAAGCCAAGGTAATTTTCTAAGCAAGCAAGGGAAGTAAGTCTACAAATACAACACAAACAACCATATCAGGACTGCACATGCGTCAATATTTACAGTACACAACGACCAGGAAACCCATGCGTCATTGTTTACAGTACACAGCTGCCAAGAAACCCATGTTATCGTACGTTGTAGACACCAGTCGCCATTAACTTTTCCAGCATCATCGTGGACATGTGTCAATTGAAATCCCCTTGCGTAATCCCGAGGATGACGTAGCCATTGTTTTAACCAATAAGAGCTCAGATAAATACTTTTAAAAAATGGTATTTAATACCAAAATTCTGAAACATTGCGCAAACTATAGGAAACCAAAAAAATCGACCCTTGGATTATTTGCCCTGCGCAGAAACAATATATCCCCTTGCTCGAAAACAATATATCCCTTGTACATAACAATATTTCTGCTAATTGGAACTTTTTTTTTAAACTCTAAATGTGCTCTTCTGCAAAGCTTTTGATCAATTACAGTCAATTTTACTCAACAACAAAGAGTTTCTTTTTCATTCATAACTTTCAGTTGCCAATAGAGATATGCCAAAACTATATTTGGGTACACTGTTATCCTATGCTCCTACAAACATAACATAACCAACCTTGGGAGATTCTAGAATTGAACCAAATCAAAAGTATGTTGTTACTTTTCTTGTAAGTGGATATTTTTAAGAACTGCATTGGAAAAAGGCATTGCTTGAGATCTACCACCCTCAAATCGTGTAAGAGGAGAGCCCAAAAATTCCACGTGAGAAGGTTATTTCGTTGGAAATGATTTATGCTCAAGATGAGAAAAAAAAACAATTATAGGAAAGACTTCTGAGGATTGCAAATTATGTGGGTTTCCAATAACTCTAAGAAAGCACAAGTGATGAGAATGAAATCACAAAGTTTTTTAGACAACATCATGACCACTCTTGCAATTTCAAACAAAAATATATATGTATTTGCAGCTTTAGTGATCTCAAGATGACACGGGTTGTCCATATTAATGCATGTAGATCAATATGTTAACAAAAATATACATGTATTTACAGCTTTAGTTATCTCAGGATGACACAGGTTGTCCATATTAATGCATGTAGATCAATATGTTAATCGAGATGGTCAGCCATTAATAATCATTATCCAGTTCCTTCCCAAACTTGATGACCTAATTTTTGGAAAATGGCATAGAGAAAAAGTAATACTCTCTTATTTTGTAGTGGGATATATTGAAAGACATTAAACCTAACTTTTTTTGATCTCATAAATATTGATTTATAAAATAAATTATTTTACGTAATTAATAAATAAAATTTAAAGAAATTCAAAGAATACTAATGTTAACAATAATATCAATATATATTTGTAAATTATTTATTATTTATTATTTATTAGTTTTTTATTATTATTTTATTTAAGAAACAATTTTGCCATTTATTTTACTTGTTTCCAACATCTTGAATGACTTTGTGAAATTATTTGAGATTTGAAAAGAGTTAAGGCAAATGATCAATGTATAGATTTACAACAAGATATATGTTTTTTTTAAGTGAATTTCATGTAGGGGGGTTTTGGTTTATAGATGTGTAAGTGGTATGAATTATAAATGTTTTACATATTCATCCCCCCCAAAAAAATCTATACTCATGTATTAAATATATGTAGGATAAATAAACAATGTTTGGATCCACCTAGAATCAATATTATATGGCAGAGCCACCACACCAGTCACTCCAACATCAACAACAGCCAACGCTCTAAACCAAAATACAACCACAAGGAGACAAATCCAAAGATAACATACCAATAGTAAATTACTGATCAAATACAAGGGAGTACGAAAACAATGGAATATCAACTTTGAAACCCACAGTCCCAAATGCATCACATCTCACCAATGGATATGAAAAAAAAATTCAATTTTTTTTCAATAATTAGGGACTATATGATAACAATAACAATAACATAATAACTTCTATCATCGCAATAATGACAAAATATACATCGGAGCCGATGCTAAACAAGATCTAAAAAGTATGGAAACCAGTCAAGTCTTGTAAGAAACCCCGCAACCCCTATGGAAAATAGGATCTAGAAAATATAAAATGATTCGATAACATCAAAAGAAAGATGACTAAGACAAGTTGATGCCCATCCCATCACTGCTGGAAAATTTGGACTTGCTCTTCCTCAGTAAGGATACCATCAACAAAACATTGACAAATTAATATATCCTCCAAGTCCTGTAAAGTCTATTTGGAAATATTGTTAGCTTCTTGGTTATGTTCCCTAGATCTACTAGAAAGCAATGTTTGTGAACTCTTCTATCAAACACATAATTCTCTCCTGTGAAAACTCTGAACCAAAACCTGCAGATCACAATTGTTATTTCCCGATAAATTATGATTATAGAATCACTAGTTATCTGTAAACAAACAATATTCTTTTGTCCAGCCAAAAAAATCAACATCTATAAAGCCAAAATTTTGCTTCTCGTATTTGTTCCAACCACACAACTTAGACTAAGTTTGAAATGACTAGAGTCCACCATCCATAACACCGCCCCAACTTTACCACGACTAGCATTACCTTATGAGGCAAATGTTTTACATATTCAATTACGAATTTTGTATGTTATAATGATTATTATACTTGCCGAAGGCAATGTATATTGCTTTCTTCAGTGTTGACTTGACTGCCTATTAACAACGTTGACTAACTATTAGTTTGATTTTTGCGTTTATAATTTATCCAAACTTCCCACAAAGTTCCCATATTCATGATTTCATATGTTGTCGATACCCTAACCTTTATAATTTTTGGCTTCGCTGCTATTGGCTCAAATATTGAGGGTCTTATTGCAGAGCCAGTGACAGACTACTTGATTCCTACGCTGAGCATTGCCACCGCCTTCACATCACTACCACATTCATTATTGCCATCGCATTCACCCTTGCTGCCACCGCCTTACGCCAGGATAGAGAGCATCGACCCTGTAGTCTATGGATAAATGTGTTTTTCAACAAGTGTTTTCAGTCATTCAGGTTGTTGGTGGATCGATTCCTGCCCTTCTAGCCACCGCCTTCACCACTACTACCATCTCCGTACGCCAGGATAGAGAGTATTGATCCTGTATTCTATGGATAACCGTGTTCTTCAACAGGTGCTTTCAGTCATTCAAGCCGTTGGTGGATCAATTCCTACCCTTCTTGCTAATATCTTTGTTATCTTTGTTATTGGTCTCGTAGATGCTACTGATGCTTTCATTCCATCAAATGAAAATACTGGTATTGGTGCTTGCAGACATGAATTCCTATAAGGAAACTCTATTTTGAACTAGTATTTTAAATTATTGGAACAAAAACATAATCTTTTCAATTATTGCATTGCATTTTAAACTACTGGTAAGCATCATAAATTGAAATAAGCTTATGTTTCCTAAATATTATATGGAATTTAGAGAGAAAAGGTTTCGTAGAATTGGATTTACCTGTATACACAGGATTGCAGTTGATATACTATACCATTGAACGAGGTGATTCTCGAAAAGCACCTGTAAAATTATGAATATCTTCTAGCTCTAGTTCCAATGTTTTAAAACATGCTCAAAAGATAAAAATACACCCGCCAACACCAAAAATTGAATTGAATTTCTCCTTCTTGCCACAATAGTGCTACTATATGCACCATGAAAACCATAAGGTTCATGTATTGGGATGAGTTGAAGCATAAAAGCTTCTTAACTCCCGTAATAAATATAAAATGCCCACATATATTCGAAAGCTCACATATTGATAATGAATAATAAGATGATATAATAATTAAAAAGTACAATGCTTGGGCCTTTATATAGGCCTACTAATACCTTCTTCTCATTGAAACGTTACGTCTTTTTAATGTAAATGATTTAACTATTATTATTTTATTATATTATTGTATTATTATATTACTTATTGTGGATTATTTAATGTTATGTTTGTTACATTGCCTTCCCCTTAAGGGAAGCTTTGTTTAGTGAAGGACTTATCAAATATTTTTGTTCATAACATCTTCTCATGTCTCTCTGAACCTGTAACGTCGTCACTTGACAAAACATGGCGATATAATTTTTGAATCCCTGAACTGAAATGTTGCATTTCCTGGGAAGTGATCCATCTGATATTTATCTTTATTGGAGCTGATTGTTGGATAAATTTTCCTGTTTTCTGTTTAGGTTGTAGATTTTGTGTTCTTCTGCATATGAAATCATAACTTCCTTGTTTATGTTCATTTTGACCCTGTCATTGGTCAAAATGACTTTCATAATAGGGGTGTCGATAAGGAGTTTTGATTGTTTGCTTTTATGTTGGATTGACTTCTTTTTAAACTATGATGAGGATCGAATTTGTTTTTGTTTCTTCTTCATCAACTGGAATTTGTTTTTCGGAGAGTCTAGATGCTTCCTTCTAGATTTGTACACTCTGAATCTCCTCTAGCCTTTCGTCTTGTGACATTTTTTCCTTTTTTCACTTCTTGATTTGTTCCTCTAATTCTCGATTAAAACTTCTCAGGTGTTGGTTTTCTTCCTCTTTATTCAGTAGCTTTCCTTCGGTGTTTTCTTTTGATTGTTCTGTCTTCTTGACACCTTTTAACTCTCTGATTTTCCAATTAATGTCTTGTCATGGTTTTTTAATCGATATATTTCTTCAATGTTATTTGATAACGTGCTTTTGACAGCTGTAATCTCCAACTTATGTGTCTTTTTAGTGCCATCCTCTTTCTGATGGAGTTCACTAATCTGTTGTCGAAGGTGGCAATTCTATGCTTCTAGGCATCTTATTTTTCTTCGAATTTGCTTGATTTCGTCATCTTTCTCCTTGATGATTTTGTTCGAATATTTTATTTCTTCTTCCAAATCATTATTGCTTCTATATGGTGATTTGTTGTTATTTTTTTACTTTTTCATCTGGTCTTCTAGGTTTTGGTTGTGAACTTTTAAATAAAAGATTTCTTTATCCTTATCTAATAATATTTTCTGGAGTTCTTGGTTTTTATCTTTTAAGCTATGATTCTCTTGTTATGCTTAATGATTTTGCAATTCTTGTTTCATAATCTCTAATTGAAGATCTTTGTTCCTCGCTTTTTTTTTCTCTAACTTGTCCAATGTTGCTTGTAACTGCAACTTGATTTTTGAATATGTAGGTGCCATCATTTGTGATTATGTCTTTTGCTTCTTTGACGAGTCTTCTTTTGACTTTAACTTCTTTGTCGAGTCTTCTTATGACTGAGGCGATAAATAGTTTTCACTAGATCTTGACTTCTTGTCTTCGTTGATTCTGTCTTCTTTGATTTTGTCCTCTTCTTATTAGGTTAAATAACATTTTCCTTTTCGGCAAATAATTATTAGTATTGTATTAGTTATTGTTGCTTATTTAATGTTATGTTTGTTACATGAGTATTGAGTTAAATGTATATGTTGGCATGTATTGGGCTCTTACATCACTTCGTCCCTTCTAGACTTTCTAGTACCTTCCCATTGTGGACCGACAAGAGAAGGTCGTCTGAAGGACAGACAACGAAGGAGGAACTGAGCTCCACAAACTCTCTATTGAACTTACTTATGGTTATCAAATGAAAGCTAGAGTAAAAGGGAAGTGGTTTTGTAATTGGTCATCTTTCAAGCTTGAATCAAGTACCTAGTTCAAACGGATCTTACAAAATTTATACCCTACTACCAGATCCACCTGTGGCAAAAAATAGTCTGATTTGCAACATGCCTTTGACAAACCTAAACCAAGGAAATTAAGGTGATGGTAAATTGTATGCTTTCATCCTATATTTTACATAAATTCTAGGGTTTCGTTTTAGTGATTCCTCTGGTTGGTTTTCCCTTGCAATGTGCAATACCAAACTACATACCAACGTGGCCAAACCTTATGTTCAGGTTTAATACACGCGTGAACATTTCAGTTTCAAAAACCTACATTAATGCAACATGTAGCCATCGATGCTTCAAAACACAGATACTTTGTATATATGTCCAATGGATATTCAAGCTCAAAGATCGATTGCTTACCTGCTTAAATTGAAATATAGAGAGAAATCAATAGAGTTTTACTTGAACAAGGTCTATGACAATCCATGTTGAACAAAGGTACAATCATAAGACCTTCATTGTGCTTCTTCTAGATTACCTCGCTGGCTTAAAACGACTTTTATTGATCATTCTTGAATTGTCTGTGCATTCCAGTCATACCACCTTTCTATTTGAAATTTGCTTCTAATTCCAAGACCATGCCTCCATGCATAGGCCCCAAAAACAAACCTTTGGTCTGGATCAACCAGGGTATGGCACGCATTTTTTGAACAGAGATTTGGTCTAATAAGGATCTTCTCCGGGGATTTGGTTTGGTACAACTATCTCAGATAGGAATACTCTACAGAAAACTCTTGGTGTGGCTAGGATCATCTTCAAATTCTCATTATTCACTGTATTTTTCCAATATTAATAACAGTAGTTAACAATTCTCCTTTATAAAACTAACAACGATTTAAGCTATTGTCCCTTATTTTTAAGCTCATGGTGTTTTAACTTTTTGAAAAAGAACTATCTCTATGGTGAGAGATAAATGCAACTTTGGGAAAATGACACGTTACAAGTTTAAAAGATTTTAAATTTTCATAAAATTAGACGTGTAAAGTACGAATTCAATATCATTATTATGAACATATTATGATGGAGATATATTTCAATATTAGTGTTTATTTTTTCACTTTCATATCCACATTTGAATGTAATGGCATACAATAATTATCGACTATCTCCATTCAAAAAGTGGAAGATGCTCTTCTTTAAACCACAACCATGAATGAGATTAAAAAGCCATTGATGTTGCATCTTAATTTTATACTATGTGTCATAGTTAGAATTCTTAAAATATTGTTTATGATTAGTTATAAAAAAAAAATTTCAGAAGAAAAAATCTTGTTCTTGGTATTCACATTGAATCAAAGGACATAATACATAACTGGTGTGGCACCAATACAGACATCAACAATAGTGATGATC
Source organism: Pseudotsuga menziesii (assembly GCA_001517045.1). Lineage (NCBI taxonomy): Eukaryota > Viridiplantae > Streptophyta > Pinopsida > Pinales > Pinaceae > Pseudotsuga > Pseudotsuga menziesii. The sequence goes on from LPNX010083982.1 coordinate 379,390, forward strand.
CGAGCCAACAGGAAGAAAGGTCAAGACCATAAAGGTCTATACTCAGCATACAATGATGGAGAATATAGAGATCCCTGAAAAGACAATCAACCATCTATCAGAGAGCAGAAAGAGAATCCAGAAGACCCCTCCAAGAGGACCATCATCATAGATCATAGACGGATTAGAAAAAGTTCCAAAACCAGTACCATAAAGAGAGAAAGAGCCAGCTCTGGTACTAAAATAATAAACTCAGAAGAGTTTGTAATCTCCATACATAATGACTGAATCGTCATATAACTCAGATATATGACATTGGCCCGAATCTAGATCTAGGGCCTCTTTGGAGAAGCCATCCACAATCTGATTGTACTCTCTATATATGTGTTGAAGATCTAGGCCGATAAATTTTGGCATCATTTGTCTAATGGTCTCACACCAGTTATTTAGAACCAGGAAAGTCAATAATGCCTTGCCCAAATCCCAGTTAATAATAACTGATGAATCTCCAATGATGTGCAGATATGGAAGCCCCAGGTAGTCTGCCCAATACAAGAGAACCCACAAAGCCAGGAGTTCAGCTTTGGTATTGGTACTCGATCCACATCCCAACTTGATGTGTAGGGTATGGAATTTACTGATAGAAATGAACACCCCTGCCCCCCCCCCCCNTTCCTCTGCGAGACAGGAAATCTCTAGATAAGAAGACTAATCATGTTGGTAAGAACCCCCAGAGATGTTTTGGAATCTTCAAAAATGATCCGATTTCTAGTTTTCCAAATGCACCAGAAAACAAAAAAGGGAAGATAGTGTTGCCTGGGATTGAACCTTACCCAGGTTTCCAATAGTGACCCAAGAGAAGCATCAGAGACAGACCATTTGCAATGAAGGGAACAACTCAAAGCTGCAAAAATGGATCTAGTCACCGAGCATTCCACAAAAAGATGATGTATAGAATCCTCCCCCGAGAGACACAAACCACAACGACCTGGCCCCTACCAACCTCTGGCCATCAGATTATCCCATGTTAAGACTCAATTCTTTTAAGCTAGCCATACAAATCAATTAATCTTTAGGGGGAAAGATAAGTCCCATAGCCTAGACAGTGTTTTTTCCACGCAGGGGCTCAGGAAAGAACTGACAATTAGATCATAGGCAAGGGTTGCAGTCACCTTGCCTGATTTTTTGTTGTGTGCCCATATCAGCGAGGCAGGTTGCTGTCCCAAACTAATACCAACAAACTGTAGGCCTGAGATATAGGCACCCCACACAAACTTCGAAGTTCCCCCAAGTTCCAGGTCATCGGCCGATAACCATAGTGAGGGGGAGTCCACAAAGGGATGCCACGCATGCTATAAAGAAGTGATCTCGTAATCACCCAAGTAGCTAATCATATCAGGATCAAAATAGATGCAAGGAGAGACACCAATGATAGGGTCGACACCAATACAAACATCGAATCCATTTCCTACTTTCCAACTAAGGCATTTGCCGATCCAAGGAAGGGCCTTGGTAAATCCATTCCAAATAATGGAGGAATTCCTGAACGTGAAATTTTTTCACCTAAACCAATCTACCAGAGACATCTCTTTAAGGTACTTTGCTGAGAGAACATGATGCCTGAGCCATTAAGGGCCTTCTAGAAGCTACTGAGCCTTAAATAAATACTGAACCTGGATAGATGCTTTATGCCCCAAACCCCAAAAGCAATAGGCTTGGCAAACATCTGCCAATCCACAAGATGAAAACAAAATCTATTCTTACAGGAGCCCTAGAGAAAAGAAAAGATTCGTTGATGCATCTTATTCAATATAGAGATAGGAATCGGGGCCAGGCCGAGCCAATAGACAGGTAAGATTGTAAGCACATCCCTGATAATTCAAGTCTACCTCCAAGATAAAGTAACTTGTAAGACCAGTGCCGAATTCTTTTATCAAAACTTTTCAAGAGCCAGAGCCAATCCTTAACCCCATAACCAAGCGGCTTGATATAATACCCAAGATACTTGAACCCCTTATGCATGGGTTCAGCAGTGTAAGGAAGAAATAGATGAATATTTTCCAAAACACCCGCCTCCAAAGCATTGAAAAGAAAACTAGACTTGTCCACATTAATACACATGCCTGAAGCAGCACAGAAGGTCTCAAGAATCACCTCGAAAGCCATCCATTCCAACACAGTACCCAGACCAAAAAGAACAACATCATTGACAAAATGCAAGTGAGTAAGGGTAAGAGAGGTAGAAATCTTGATGCCTCTGATCAATCCACCAGCAATGGCATCCTTAATGAGCAAGCTGAGACCTTCCATAACCAGGATAAACGGAAGAGGTGAAAGAGGGCAGCCCTGTCTGACACCTCTCGAAACAACAAAGAAACCCAAGGGTGATCCATTTATGAGCAAAGCAAAATATGTTGAAGTGATACATCCCATAATCCAGTTAAAACCCTGGAGGGGAATGCCAATCTGCAGCATAATGAGTCTCAAGTATGTCCAGTTAACCCGATCAAATGCTTTTACCAGGTCAAGCTTGAGTACCAGGGCACATATTTTCTTTGTTTGGATAGTATGTAAAGCTTACTGAGTAATGCCCACCGGTTCTATAATCTGCCTATTTTTAAGGAACCCAAACTGTTCAGCGGAGATTGATCTATCCAGGAAAGGCTTGAGCCGCTGAGCAATGACTTTAGATATCAACTTATATGACATATTACAAAGAGAAATAGGCCTAAAGTCAGCAAAGGTGGCAGGTTTTTCCTTCTTAGGGATTAAAGAGATGAAAGTGGAATTAAGTGAGGGGGAAACCCTCCCAGAAAGGCGCGAGGATTCCATAACAGACAACATATCCTTTCCCAATAAGTAAAAAAAACTCAAGTAAAACTCAACAGGCCATCCATCTGGACCTGGACTTTTATCCTTTTTGAAGGATTTCAAGGCCCCCTCTACTTCACCCCGAGTGACCTCAGATACAAAACAATCTACATCTTCTCTGGAAAGGAAAGAAGGAAATAGTTTAACCACTTTCAACTGATCCACAATATTAGTCTGCTTATCATCCTTAAAAATGAGGTCAAAGTGTTTTGTTCCCATCAACTTTTAAGTGATCATCATCCTCAACCCAATCTGAGGATTCGTTCTGAAGGGCCCAAATAGTATTAGAGTTTCTGCGAGTTGAAGCAATAGAGTGAAAGAACTTAGTGTTGGCATCCCCCATGACATCCCATTGAATTCTGCTCTTTAACTGCCAGGTAAGCAACTCATGTGCAATAATGACATTCTTCCTATCGCAGAGGGATTTCAGTGCCAGGGAGTCAGATGGAGAGAGTATGCCAGAGGGATAGGTAGCAAGAAACTTACAGATATTTCCATCAATCTCCATAGATTCCATCTTCATGAGCTTTGATCTCTCTTTTGTGTAGCTTTTTACCCTTACTTTGAGATTCCTTGGTCTCGAAGATAAGCTATCCATACCATCCTGAGTCGAGAGAGAGGCTGAGGAGGACCAGCAGTCCCTAACAAGATAAGTGAAACCCTCTTCCAAAATCCAAGCATGATTAAACTTAAAGGGGTAAGAGGGCACAACGAAGGAGGCATTCCATTCAAAACAAATAGGATAATGATAAGAGACATCAACAATAGTTGACCATACACAATGACGATGAAGGGAGTTCACCAAATCAGTAGAGAACAAGAATCTGTCTAACCTTTTGCTTATACCTTCAGTGCCAGCCCTGCCATTCTTCCAAGTAGGGCCTGCACAGGTAGGAGCAAGGTCAACCAAGTGATGTTACGAGAGCAGCTGGATAAAAAAAAAGGTGCAAGGGGGTCCAAACGGGCATTGCAACCCCATACTTCACTCGCAAAGAGTGTGAAATTGAGATCCCGAGCCAAGATTAGGATAGAGAGGGACAAGAGGCCTCCTGCCTTAACCCTGCCCCAGAATAGTTCACGATTAGCATAGGTACCACAATAGTTGAGGATCGAGGGGAGAGAGAAGAACCCCGAAACTTTGCTTTTACCAGAGCCCTAGCCACAGTTTCATAAGCTTTGCAACGAATAGAATGAGGGTTCCATCCTGTCAGTAAGCCACCCGAGAGGCCAGAATGATCAAGTGCACAAAAATCCTAGCCAGAAAGAAGTTTAGAAAAAGCAAGAAGTGCTTGATAGTGATTGCATATAGTTTCCTGAATCAAGACCATGTCTGGAGCTAGAGAGTGGAAGAGATCATGGAGGGTTTTTTGTTTGGCTAACCCCCCGAAGCCACGGATATTGAGAGAGAAAATCTTCATCAAGAACCATCCTAGGAGGGTGACGGTGCTCTAAGAACCCTGGGGTGTGGACCAGCTATGCCTCTAGCAGCTTCTTTGATACGGACAAAAAGAGGAGTGTAGGAAGGGGCTTCTGGCTCTAGGTTAGAAGCAGAAGGAGGCTTTTTCCTTACCTTGCGGATCGTAACATTTCCGAAGCGTATAGAATCAAGGGGTAGGGTTGATGGAGAGAGAGGGGGCTTGTTAGTAAAAATAGATAAATACTTCATAAGATCCGGATCAGAAAAGGCTAGTGAAGAAAAGGGACTAGCATGAGATCGTGACTGAGGAACCAAAGACCCTGCCAGAGGAGGAAATTCCTCTGAAGTGAAGAGGGGATTCGCAGGAGGAGGAGAGGATGGTAAAGGGGGTTCACTAAATAAGGGGAGCTTTAACCTTATTACTAGGTTAAATCCATTGTGAGTAACATTAACTAGAGTGTGTTTGACATTACAATTAATCATTGTAAATAGCAACTCTTAATCTTAATTTATAATAAATGTGTATATATATAAATGCCATGCATAACACTACTCGTATAGGTATAGACTAAGGCAGATCAAATTGTATTTAACAGGACCGGCCAGCATATGAGTAAGCATCAATAGTTTCAGTTGATGACCCTGAGGCGAGGAACAAGTCATTCAAGGTAAGTTCCTTCCTTAACTTTAATTATGTCACATTCATTTCAACTCATCACATCATTGGCTAAGCTCTCTAAGCCACTATGTAGATATAAAATTAATTATTTCTTATAAACATTACTAGTGACTATGATTAACAACTCAAAGGTGGATTCAACCTCATAATTAACATATTAAAGAGAGTTGTCATGTTGTATAAGACCATTAAAACAAATGGATGATCCATTCCAGCTCGTGCATAGTCTTGATCCAATGCAAAAGTCAACCAACATAAGAGACACAAATGCAAAACATTATGGGCAAGGTCATGGTAGACTATGTTCATTCAATTTCATAATAAAATGCCAGAAAGGTCGTGGTTGCTCCAATTTCTAAGACTAGATAAAGCTTTTTGCATCAAACGCTTCCCTTTGACTTCCATTAACGACGTGCATGATGTATATTCCACAACCTCTCGACCTAGACCGTTAACAACATCTAGATTTACACAACACAGTAATACATTATGCCCAGTGAAATTAGAGTAACTTTTTTGTAACCATGTAGATGCATCGATGCATGTAACCAAATATGAACATCCTAAAGACTACATGTAACAACATCTGGATTTACACAACACATTAATACATTATGCTCAGTGAAATTAGAGTAACTTTTGTGTAACCATCTAGATGCATCAATGCATGTAACCAAGTATAAACATCTTAAAGACTACATGAAACATGTAGTTGGTGCATTATGATATGCACAATTGATCTCTCCTAGTTAGTGGTTATGAACTGCTCGGAGATGGGGCCTCATATCTACTATTTGTAATAACTATTATTGTACACAAAGAAAACTATTATTACTATTTGTAATAACTATTATTATATACAAAGAAAACTATTATTATATACAAAGAAGTTGCTCGACGAAACAAAAAACTAATTTAACGACATCCAAATTGCCAATGTCCAAACTCATGAGTATCAACCCACTCAACTAACATACGCTTTTACCTACGAGTCCAACCTCGGCAGGTATCCACTACCTTGCAGCCTTGTTTATATCTACTGCTAAGTATCCTTGTTTATAACTACTTGAAAGTGAAAGTGAATATGAGTTACAATCCACTTATACATGTATATTGTAAATTTTAGTGAAATAAACTTTGATCTAGTAAGATATATATGAACGATATTATTATAATATACTAATATGTTCGAGTACTTTTTAATGTGATGACAAATACGATTATTGTAAAAGTATAACATCTAAGAACAATGGAAGAATTTTCTTATTATTGATTTTAAATAGTTCACAATTCAAAGGGGGATTAGGTAGCTAGTTGAGAAACCAACCTATTAGTTGGGCTAAGGCCAATCCTAACATAGATGTACGAGTATGTTGAAGAACATGTAGATTTTTATTATCATCGAATTTAAATAGTTCACAATTCAAAGGGGGATTAGGTGGTTAGTAGAGAAACCAACCTATTAGTTGAGTTAAGACCAATTTTAACATAGGTATACGAGTATGTTGAGGAACATGAACATGTTTTATGTCCGAATATTGGATTTGTTAGGGGTCATATTGAGGTTGACATTGCCCAAAGCAACATATAAGTAAGAGTTAGAGGAAATATAAGAGCTCGATAGGGAAAATGGGCCACGCACCTAAATCTATGTAGTAGTGGACCACCTTCTAGGTGAACATCGTTGTATAATTGTGGAATCTTTGTGTAAGATAAATGATGTTCTATTTCCATTCTAATAGATTATGGTGCAACTATTGGCATTATTTCATACTTTGCATTAGAAAGATGTGCTTTGATGGTATGTGAACAACACAACTTTTAAAAGGTTGAGATGGCCTAAGGGGAGGAATAACATAAAGCTCCTCAATAAGATAAAGGCCCTCAACTAATGGAGTGTCCCATATAGTTAAAAACTTGGGTTACACAAATTAACTTATATATGGCACTTAACCTAGGTTGCTACAATATGATACTAGGAACAACTTTTAAAAGGTTGAGATGGCCTAAGGGGAGGAATAAGATCAAGGTCCTCAACTAATGGACTGTCCCATATAGTTAAAAACTTGGGTTACACAAATGAACTTATATATGGTGCTTGACCTAGGTTGCTACAATATGATTCTAGGAAAGGGGTGGTTATTAGGGCATATTGTTGTCATCAATTGATGTGAGAGGGTAGTTAGGGGTATTAATGATGAAGGATCCTTAATTAGGATTCACAGAATTAAGGAATGTGTGTCTCTGAGACTTATTTCAACAATAGAGGTTATAAAGCTATGCTCGAGGGAAGGGTGCCATTTGCATGCCATTGAAATTATCAAAGAAGAGAACAAATATTGGTTCATAGGTACCTAGTGTTACTCAAAATTTAAGATGTATTTCTCTATGAACTTATATGGTTACTGCCAAAGAGATTAGAGATAGACATCTCTGTTGATTTAAATCCAAGGTGAGAACCCACACCCAAGACACCATATTGTATACATCAATAATGGAGATGAGAGTCTTGCATCTGTAGCTCAAGTAATTGATGGATTTAGATGTGATAAGACCAAGCATGTCACCATGTGGTGCACTAGGATCTCTATGAACAAGAATGACAAAACCTTGAGGTTATGTGTAGATTATTGTGGAATGACCAAGGCAATGATAAATAATAATTATGCTGACATGCTAAGGATTGATTAATGCTTTGAATAGATGAAAGGGGCTACAATGTTTTAAAAGATCTACTTGAGGTTAAGGTACCACCAAATTTAAATAAGAGTAGGAGATTTCCAAACACTTCATTTCAAATTCGTTTTGGACATTTTAAGTTTGTTGTGGTGTCGTTTCGACTAACCAACACACCTGCAATGTTTATGAGTTTGATGAATGGGGTATTTAGAAAGTGTTTGTACATGTTTGTTTAAGTCTTACTGGATGATATTTATATTTATTTGAAATTGGAAATATAGCACCAAGAGCATCTTAGGTGCATGCTTTAGTTTCTAATAGAGAATTAATGGTATGGGATGCTATCAAACTGTTTTCGCTTCAAAAGTAAGATTTGGTATCTTGACCAAATAATCTTAGGAGAAGGGACTTCAATAGATTCGAGAAATATATAAGCCATTTCAAAGTGATCAATTACAAAATATGCACACGAGATAAAAACCTTCATAATGTTCATTAGACATCGTTTAAGGTTCGTAGAAGGATTTTCTCATATAGAAAATCTGATAATGACTCTTTAAACAAAGGGAGTATTTTTGAGTCGATGACTAAGTGAAATGGGGTATTTGTCAAGTTAAACATTTACTTACAAGCATAACAATCTCGAGGGTACAAAATATCGATAAAGGTTTTGCAATATGCACATAAATGACCATGGATGGATTGTGCATGGTACTAATGCAACAAAAAGGAGTGAACACATATGCTTATAGAAAGTTAAATGATCATCAGAAAAATTATACTCATGATTCAGAGTGATGCAATTATCCTTTCCCTTGAAGATTTGAAGACATTCATTGATGGGTTAGACATTTTAATTTAACATCACAGGAGATGGATGGAATCCATGAGAGAGTATGACTTTAAAATATTATATATAAAGGGAGGAGAAAATCACATGATAGATGCCTTAATCAATCGATCATTGATTTGTATTTGTGATCACACTCGAAGTGGACTCAAGGGATCAAGAATTATAGTAAGTGTTGAAAGACTTGGTATCTAACAATTAATCCACACTTCAAAACATGAAGCGAAGTTTAACGGGTATATTTTAGATATAGATAAATTTTTGAGATATAACATGGCCTAAAACATCACCATTAACTCTATTTTTATAGATTTTTTTGGGATGAAATGACTGTGGAACACCTACAAATCAACAGTGTTAGCTGTGTTGTGATTTAATTGTCATTGAATGCTCTTTCACCATGAATTTGGTCGCTAATTACACTTGACTAAAGTGAAGTTTATACCTGTCCTCTAACCGTATCTGGCGTTACTTTATAATGGTCAAACAAGTTTGCAATTAATCGAAGCATCAATGAAGGCATCTTCCTCACCCTTTCCAGTGTCCCTTTTCGCATTTGGCACTCATTGTTTTGTTCCAAAAGAATGCTCCTCTACCAGGTTGAATATCCAAGATCAACAAAGTTTGAAGGAAGTGTTGTTGATTTTCTACTATCTGTTATGGTAATTATTTTAATGCCAACATACCAAATTTTAAAGAGGATATGATAAAATAGTAGCTTCACTCACTATTTATCCCTAACTAAAAATTTCTTTACTGAAGGTGATCTTATTTAACTTTTACAAGATCAATTTGAGGTCCTGTATGTGTGAATGCTCTTTGGGGTTTTCGAATTTTTTCGTGTGGATTCCCCTTCTCTTTCACTAGTAAAGTTCCAGGTATTAAACCCTCAATCACTATATTGGATTTTACCCAAACCATTTTTTTGGATTATAGAGGTTGTTGCCCCTTTTTTCCTCACAAATTATTCTTTTGGGTTTCAAAACCCCCAGTCACTCTATCGACCTTTACCCAAAAATTATTTTTGGTTTCATATTTTTCTTTACAGAAACGGTTATGATATATTAAAAGGTGGTATAAACACAAAGATAGAACCAAGATACAAAACGCCCTTATGGAAGCGGCAAAGTGAGTTCAGCAAGTCTGGAGTTACGCCCTTATGGTAGCGGCAAATAGATTCAGATAGGTCTCAAGAAACGCCCTTATGGAAGAGGAAAAATGAGTATGGTAACTCTCAAGTTTCGACTGAGCAATAAACAAATAGTAAACTAGCATATAACCTTTTCACCCTTTAACAAGACCCTACTTCCGGAACGAAGATTCATCATAGAATGCTAATACAACCTAGAGATACGAAAGAAGTTCAAATGCATACGATATTCCAAAATTGAAAACGACGAGGGATAATATAAAAAACATTTCAAAATTAATTGACCTATCCCTAAATTCAGTTGATTTTCTCTTTAGGACGAGGCAGGGAACTTGGTTTTATTGCAGCTTCCACCTTTACGACTTTCAGAGCCAGCTTGTCCATCTTTATCTCCAATTCTGCCATCAAACCAATTACAACAGTCTCAGAACGCTTAACTACACGCTTGAACTCCTTTCTTAGATAGACCAGATATCTGTCAATGTTCTCTAGACGTCTTCTACCCTCAGTGTGTATTGTCTCCATCGTCTTTTTCAGGTTCTTAATTGCTCTCTTAATTTCCTGAATGTCAGACTCCACATATAAGGCAAGGGGGGCGAATCAATGGACTCAGAAGACGCTTCCATCATGAAGACCAGAACTCCCTTGCAACCACCGCTTCTGTAGCTCACCCTCATCTCCACCACTAACTCGCTCCTTCTACAAATCAGCCAAATCATACTCCCTCTACCCTTCTCCTTTCTCATCCTTATATCCTTGCTTCTCGGGAACATGAAACTCCTGCAACCTAATTTCATCATTTGAGCCATTAAAACCTACACCACCTCATAGTTTTCACAATACGTCAACAAGACGTTAAACCTTCCGTGCATTGGAGGAGGATCTTCCTTAGTACAACATTTAACACGAATGTTAAGCTCCGTCCTGTACCCACGTGCCGACGCTGCTCCAGATGCTTCACCATAATGAAGGCATGTGTCTTGGATGTGAATAGGAAGGAGCCCCAGACCGTGGGCCCATAAGGCCTTTAGTCCCTGGACCCCAACCACGGTCCTATGGGGGAACACACTTGGTTTGATTTCCATTTAATAGAAGTGAGCCAGAGTTTAGAGTTGTTCCAAGGATACGATAGAAATCAATTTTGTGGTAATAATGAGCCAAGATCTGGATTTTTTTTATCAGTTGTCGAAGATGCATCTGATTTGGGAGGGCCTTCTCAACTATAGCTTGGATTACAATTCTAGAGTCTCCCAAGACTATAAGCTCTGTTTTCCTCTAATTCTTGGCAATCGATAGACCTTTCCAAAGGGCTAAGGCTTCAACAATATTGTTTGTTTCCAATCCAAGCCCCCATGAGAATTTGGTTTCCATTTGTCCATCCAGATCAATGGGGACCCCGCCCCCCCCTACCGCCCCAATTTTTGGATTCATATTACTCCCAAATCTGGACACAGTTATTTTCTATCAACTTACATACTTATTTTCTATCAATTTCTATGCTAAATAATCAGTCTATGTTGCACTACTGGCTAACATTTTGTTTTCCTTTCAATTAGTATGAATCCCTAAAAATGATGAAACCTATTTTACTTCAAATTTAATCAACAATGGCTGACTTAGACTACAAGGGTGAATACCTGCAACTTAGGCACATACATACAACCTAGTTTACTTAAAATTTAATCAACAATAGCTGAATTAGGCTACAAGGGAACATACCTACGTTAGCTATAGCTAAATAGTGCTACTTGAGCTATGAACCATCCCTTTAGAGCTACACGATCAAAGAGGAATTGCCTTCAAATCTTCCAAATGAAATATTTTACTCTCATCCTTGGGAAATACCTTTTCTATCACCCTCTCCTTAATGCATTGCTTCAATCAAACAAAATATAACCTCAATCATGCGATGCTTTTCCACATGGAGAGTCCCATATCCAGTATATCTATCAGCAAGCCCAATTGTGAAATGTTTTAGCAAAGAAATAAGGACTTCAACCAAGGCCAATGACCTTATTAAAGCATTGAAATGAGGCACTTATGATGGGTGCAAAGGCATTTCGAAAATCAAGGTGGCTTTGAAGCAACTATATGTCGACAAAGCTAGATTGATTAAAACCAACTACCTTTAGACATTGTTACAAGAGCTGGTGTTATTACAAAAGATCGTTGTATGCCTTTTGACCCCATTTCATTCTACATTAAGGCACTCCCAATTCTTGTTTCAGCCTTCCTATGTTTAGCAACGTTCTAGTTACTCATAAAAAAAATTACTATGAAAAAGATTAGATATCTCCTTAGCGTAGTCTTTGTTCTGTATTTTTTGCACTAAGTTTATTAATATTTAAATCGTTTTACTTTTAGTATTTTAGTAGCGTTTCAAGGTTTAAATTGGACTAGTGAAGTAATAATAACTTCAAATTTATAATCTCATTCTTAAAATTATAATTTCATTTATTAACTTTTATCTAAACATTATATTCTTATGATTTAAAATTATAACTTTATTAAATCAACGCATTCCTTTTTGTTTTGTTGTTTTGAGTCTCTATTGTGTCGTAACTATTGTGAGATTGTCTTGTTGTTTTGAGTCTCTGTTGTGTCGTGACTATGGTAAGACAATGATTTTGAGATATTAAAATTATTTATCTGGTTCTACACAAATATATTATAACATTATTTATCAAAATATTAACAAGAAGCCATCTTTTCCACTCTATAATAAAGATAAAAGATCTGCAATTTTACTGTGAACTTTGACTACCAGATCCATTTTTAAATACAAGGGCTACGCAGTAGGTAGTCCCTGCCACTTAGTTTAGGGATAGCTAAATTGCATTTCAAGATAATGTAGATAATATAATATGGATAGCAAGCGCTTGGATTGTCACCCTTATGGATCCTGCTGCGAGCTCGATGAGTGAGGTCGAGAGAGGCCGAGAGGGGCTGGGAGTGATCGAGCTAGTTGTGTAACGTTGGGATCGAGACTTCTCTAAGTGAGATTGAGGTCGTTGGCAGATTTGGATCTGCAGAGATCTGCATGTTTATGCATGAGGATTTTCTTGCTAGTGTTTGAGGGTGTGAGGGCCCTTTGAATAACTTGGGATGGATCTAATCCCGGAGGATCGTAGGCGGTCTCTAGATGCTACCTTCGGGGCTCTTGTTGCTGCTACGCCTCCCGTTCCTTTGGCATCTGATGCAGGGGATGGATTTGTTAAGAGGGCCAACGCTCCAAGAATATAGATCATGTCGGTTGCTTCTAGGTTGAAAGCTCTCGCTCTGAGCGAGAGAGGATTGATTGAACAATTTACAGGTATTTGGCCATCGCCAAAAACACTGGATTACTGGATCAAAAAAATTGGATGCCATTGATCTCTGGAGGACTGCAACATTGCTTTCACGACAAATGCTTCTTCACCTTTTTGTTTGAAATTAAAGATGACAGGGATCTAATCTTCAGGAGTGGGCCTTATTTCATGGGACCTCGGGGGTTATACCTAAATCGATAGATCTTATCTTTTGATACTATAAAAGGATGTGCCCTATGCTATACCAGTTTGGGTGTGCCTTCCACACCTCCTGATACGTTGTTGGAATGATGAAACACTAAAAGCAATAGGAAACTCTCTTGGAAAAGACATTGATAAAGCATAACCAAAGGCCCACTCTTCTCTTGTGCAAGGATCTATGTAGAGGTCGATCTAGAAAAGGGGATACCTAAAATTGTAAGCCTATGCATGGACGGCTGGGAGCATGCGCAAAAGGTCTATTATGAGCAAGTGTCGTTCAAATGCAATAAATGTCATGAGTATGGCCACTTTGTCAAAAACTGTCCATCGAAGGCAGTACATGAGAACACAGAAGGAACTCAAGAAGAAGGCTGGAAGTAAGTGGAAAAAGGAAGGAAAAGGGCATCCTCAAACCCTGAACCAAGGGATCCATAGTCAGAAAAAGAAAAGGAAATAGCGTTGGGAGAAAAGGATGGCACAACAGGCAATCAGTTCAATGTTTTGAATTCAGAGGAAGGGGAAATCATCATGAATGAAGCAAACTTGGTCTAAGGCATTACAGAAACCCAGGACCCCTTAGAAAATATCCCTTTATCTTCTCCAAGAGAAGATCAGACATACACAACAATGGGGGATTCCACGATGCTTGGCGGGTCTTGGGCAGAAAGGGTAAGACAAAGTACAGTCTCCTCCTTTGCATCACCCGACTCTTCTTCAATTGGGTCACAAGAGACTCTCGAAACAACCCCAAGCACTAGAGGAAGAAAGTGACAAAGATATCACACGGAGTAGGAAGAAGAGAGAGAGATGGAGCTCGGAAGGCAGTGGAGTATTGAAGAAACAAAGCTCCTTCAAAACACCAAAAATACAAGGAGATCGGATGGAAGGCCTAAGGAAGGGCCTCAAACAAGCAAGAAGTAATGAAATTTATCTCTTGGAATTGTAGAGGGATGGGCAGAACAAACAAAGTGGAAGCCATAAGGGGCATTATCAAATCAGAGAGGCCTGACATCCTGCTCATCCAAGAGACAAAAATGAGTGTTGTGGAAGTGTTGGCACTTTCACACCGCTCCTTGACAATCAACCAAGGAAAAACTATAAGCTCCAATGGCGCCTTAGGAGGAATAACGACTTTTTTGTCAAGTATGTTATCAAAAATGTTAAGGAAAAACAAAACTTGCTCCTCACAGAGTTTCAGGAAAAATATGATTCAAATGATTACTATGTATGTAATGTGTATGGTCCAACACATCACAGTGACAAGCAAGCATTCTAGAGCAGTCTTGCAGCTTTAAAAGATGATCTGAAAGGGAAAGATCTCATAATTTCCATAGACTTAAATGATACCAAAGCACAATTAGAGAGAATAAGGGGCTCCAAAGTAAGAGACCCCTGTGAGGAAAACATGGAGTATTTAATTTATGAGTTGGATCTGCTAGATCCTCAATTAAAAAATGGAAAGTATACTTGGAATAATAGAAGTCTGGGTGTGGGATACATTGCGACTATGCTAGAACGATTCTTGGTAAGCACCTATTTTCTGCAAAAATACCTCATCCATGTTTCCTTTGCTTTACCTTCTGCGGTCTCGGACCACAAGTCGATATCCTTGACACTCTCCACCTCAACAAATCTTGGCCCCATTCCCTTTAGATTCAACTCCTCTTGGATTCATGAGGAAAAATTCATGGACATAATCAAATATGTATGGAGCAGGTCTTGTGGTGGCTCTCCTAGCTTTATTTGGGAGAGAAAGTTAAGAAAGGTTTGGTTTGAGCTGAAAGAGTGGGTGAAAATAAAGTTCAAGAGCCCTGGTAGTAGGAAAACGCAATTGCAATCTGCACTGGCAGACCTGCAATCTAAGTTGGAGGGTGAGGAAAGCACCCCTCTCCTTATCAGTCAGGAAAAAGATCTAAACCAAAAGATTCTAATTGCAGCTAGAGGTGAGGAAGAGGATTTGAGGATAAAATCTAGGCAACTTTGGCTAAAAGGTGGGGATAGTTGTCACATGCCCCAATTTTGCAAAATAATATTATCTTATTTTGATTTTATTCCAATACATTATGTTAAATTTAATGCTAAGTTGTAAATGATGACTCAGCAGAGTCAAGGATATTGAATGTAATTCTGAATATTTTAATTTTAAATAAATAAAAGTGGAGACAACAGTTTGGGAGAGCTGTTAAAAAGAGTGTTACTGGTCAAGTTGGTGGAGGAGACTAGGTGGAGAGAAAATAGACAAGTGGCAGCATCCTCAAACACTTCCAATGTTGCAGGTGGAAACCTCCCTACATTTGGGGTCATGATTCCCCAAGAAAGTGGGATCAGAGCAGGTGGCTCAATTAATGACAACTAACCCAAAAAGACCTAGGCAATCTTAATAAAAAAGTCCATTGAAGAGAGCTGAGGCTGCTCATTCCAGGAGAGGAATCATTCAGGTGAATGCACTTCGAGGAATTCATTGGGAAGGGAATTTTTATGGAAGGTGTTTGAGGGGTAAACTGCAGGAAGTGATCTAATACAACTTTCCAGCTTAAATATCTTGCTGCAGTGTGCAGAGTTGGTATTGAGTCATTGGACTAGTACTTTGTTGTTTGCTCCACCTAGTCCCAGCCAAGAAGACTAAGAACAGGCTTGGGGGTTCTGAGAAGTCGTTGTTTGAGCGCTCTCCATGAGTTGGTAGGGAGGAACGACCTTCCAACGTTGTTGTCATCCAGCTTTAAAAACATGTTCTACTATCTTTTAATTTCTATGTTAAATTTTATATCTAAGTATGAACAAATAATGAATGATTTATATGTTATGTTGTGAACTGTTAAGTTTGAAAACTCTTAGTTGTTTTAATGTTGAATCTATTCTTTGATGAAAAATAATCCTACCTATGTTTTTCCCCATCTGGAGTAAACCAGATCGTACTCTAGCACAGGTAGTGTGTTTAAAATGAATGAAGTATGATAGGAATCTGAAATGAATAGAGTACTTATGTTTTTCAGAGTATTGAAATCTTTTCTTTCAGTAGATAGTTGTTTCCAGAAAGAATATTAATCTGTTTAATAGGGTTGTTGTTAGAATTAGACCGTGTAATAAAAATACCAGAAAAAGAATAGGATCATATTATTTTACTAATAGCAGTATATTTAAGTATGTAATTCATTCTTTTACACAGTACCTTCTTTTATAAACTATACATCTACACTGAAATAGAAGAAATAGAAATATTAGTTGAATGCTTACTATTATGTTAAGTAAAGATGTAAATATAATTCTGTTAGTTTATATCTTTTCTTAATAATAATAGCTATTTTTACCTGCAACTATCTGAACTCTAAGTAAGTATTGGTAACCTAATTAAATTCTGAAGATAAACTAATTTAAGATAAGGAATATAATAAATAAGAACTTAATAACTCTTACAGTATTCTTTCTCTTAGAGTTAAAATAACTAAAAGACAGTAGTAACCTATGCATAAAATATTATTAATAAGGAACTGTCTTTACACACTTACAGACAAATTATATGTAAAGGAGTATTGACAGATATGAAAGTTCTTATTTCTTTCACCAAGTTTACAAAATAATCTTATTAAATAAACTCAACTATTATAGATTGTTCTCAATCTTTATTAATAATATCTTTATGTAAAAATAAACTTAAAGGAATATAGTATTTACAAACAATATTATTATTAATACAAATAATAATATTATTAACAATAAACAGTATTGTTTATGAATTAGTAATTCTTTTAAACAAACTGAAGAAATCTTGTGACAGTAATCGAATTTAACAAAAGAGCAATACAGAAATCATCATTATAAAAGTTAAATAGGATAAACCCTAGCTCATGTTTCTGAGCATAATCTATCTGTATTCTTATATACATTAGTAACCTAGGTTAAACCATAAGTTAGTTCTTTTAAACTATTAAAGAACCAACTAAATTTATACACAATAATGAAATACATTACTGATCAACATATACAAAATGTACTTATAAAAGAAACTGTGTCTTTTTATTTTACTAAGAGTATGTATCTATAAAAGTAAATGACAGGGTTAAAACCCTTATAATTATTACAATTACAAATATCAAAACATTTGAAGTAATAAACCAAATTTATTTAATTATGTAACCATTAAGTAACTAGGTTAATATAATTTCTCACAGTCCTTTAAGGACAAACAGAAAGACTGTGTAATTATTATAAATTGGAATAATCTATTTCAAAACGAGGGTTTCCACAGGATAAACCCTAATTCATAACTCGTAAACTGTGAGTAAAAACAAGCAAGAATTAAATTATGACTATAAGTATCAGTCTTAAAAACCTTAATTATAAACCCTTACAGAGTACAAAAACTCGACTTATAGTCAAGAAGGGTAAAAACCTTGAATTTTACATAGAACTTAATATAAAACATCTATTAAACCAAAACAAGTTTAAAGACAGAACTGTCTTTACAAGAACTATTATTTTAAACATGCAGTAAAGCCAAACATCAAACTAAATGCATTGCTTAGTTGAACCGAGTCTACCCATCGACTAGCGAGGGTTTGATATTAGGTATTACAACAAAAAACTTGTACAAACAAACAACATAACTCATGGAGAGATGAGGAAGGTTTCCCCAAAACCCCGGGTGATTTCTTTGACCACCTTGTTACAAGTAGGGTGAAAACCCAACACATGGACCACGGGGCTTACCCAAACAAAGCCACGAGCCACGGCATTCATTGGTTGATTGCTTGTTTTCTTCACCGTGGGTGAGCACCTGCAAGGAGTTCAACAGACTACTGTTAGTAAGTAATTAACTTAAGATTTAATGTGCCTTTGTAACAACATTATACCGGCTGCAACTTAAAATAGAAGTGAAAACAAACTCTTACTTGTCAATGGAAACAACGAACAGACTCGTAGAAGCACTGTCACCTACAGGATTTGCAAAGTGAAGACTCAACAACCTGCAAGATAAAACCTCATGCAACAGCAAGCCATGAGGATAGCAAGAGAAACTAGGGCAGACAGCGAGCCACGAGGACAACGAAGGGAAGATTACACAAATAGCAAGTCAAGGGCAACGATAATCTCCACAAGTTGCATAGTGAGAACGCAGCCACTGAGAATGGCATTTAAAAACTACACACCGGTAACAATGCAACATTGAACCAAGACTCAAGACAACCAGAGCAGAGGAGGACCGATGACTGCCATGAAAGCCAAGTAGAGTAGCCTCAAGGGCTAGCGCAAACTGCGGCAAAGAAATGATAAGGGTTAGGGTTACAATAGTGTTTTATATTTTTCCATGCTTGGTCAGGAGACAACCACGTGTTCAGTAAATCAAAACCATGCAAGGGATCGTTCCCTATAGTGCCTGCATAAGTCGAAATCCAATTATTTAATCATTGGGAATGAGGGGCAAAAACTATAATATAACCAAATTATTGCTTATCATTCAACACGACGCTCATCATATGAGATACTAGGTCATGGTTAGAACATCAACGTTGTGTTTACGTTGACCTAGCATGGAAGTTTCACTTTTAAAAAAACCTTGGTTAACGCCCAATATAGTTCATACATAATACCCACTCTATTCATTAACCATACAACTTATATATTATAATATTACAAACATGATTTGGATGGTTGCATTTTCTTATTTCTAAATGTTATCTTTATTATAGATAGAGATCAAATGTTTTATGGGAGAGCTCACGCTAATCACCGAACAACTATAGTTTCCCTTTGTAAAAAGACTGTAGATTATACATGGTAAATATCTTGTAATAACAACCTTAGAAGATATAACTTTTATAAATGGCTTAATGTAATAGTTTAGAGAATCATAAACTCTAACTTAAATATGTTTATGAGCATGAACTAATTGTAGATTGAAAGTATATTAACAAAATAGATTGTGCATGTTTATAAGTCACATAAGAACTAATAACTCAAAGGATGGCGGAACTATGAAGTGGACAATACACTTTCATGAAATTCTGTTACATAGTTCAAAGTGACGATACTTTGATGAATTTTGGTTAGGCCTCAACTTGGTTCTTACTATTGTTTCACCATGTCAAGTGGGTAGTAAAGTAGTTACAGAATTAAACAAAATAACTAGAAAGTCGACCTGTTTCAAGAGTATCAATCTCAAATAAAGTGTTTGTAGACAGTAATTTAATTCAAGAGAAGTATCATAGAAAAATTAAGAAATTGAATAAAAACGAACTTACTTGAGTCTAGAAATTATTAGAACCACATGGTTAAACATAAAGTTAAAGTATAGGAAAACATGGATCTCATGTCAGAAGGCATTATGGTGTTAGTCTGCACAATCGAACTTATACTATAAAAAGGTTAACAGGCTGTAAGTTATCTCGCAGAAGCGAATTGTGGAACAATTGTTACACAAATAAGATAATGTATTATTGTATAAATACTGACAAAACAATCATTATAACATTGCAATTTACATAGACTAAAGTAGAAATACTTTGTAACTGAGATTCTAATTCTTAGAGTCACAAACATATCTTACTGTCATTACTTACTTCTGAACTTTATTACAAGAAAAACTGAAGGAATCCAAATGGTTTTACCTCACAGAAGTTGCTTAGAGTTAGCAGCTTAATTACTAAGCTTTATAATTGCAAATAAAATACTGTTGGATACTTTAAGAATTTTTAAAGCGTGCTCGTTCGATCATACCTGTAAACCTGTAAGAACTAGTAATCTTCTGCGTTAGCACAATTGCTAAGTAAGCCCCAGATTCAAAAGTTGGATTCCACCTACTTGACATGAAAAGACTCATCAGTAAACTTGAGTTAAACAATACACAATAAGACTTTATTCTTGTTACAAAAAAATGAACCGCGAGTTAATATAATTAAGATTTAGTGAAACTAATTACTTGACTGTTTTTTTATTGCAAACCGTTAGCTGTTAGTAGACCGCAGGTTTTAGCATTTATTGTTATATCAAAAATTTTAAATTTTCGTGAAAATTTGGGGTTTTGATAATAGTAATATGAAATACTTTCGCAATCAAGCAAAAGCAAGGCTCAACTTCAACATGATCAAATAACTAAGGGATAAATATGGGAATAAGACGGCAGAGTAGGAGGAGATCAAGACACATGTATTCCAGCACTTCATAGATCTATATCAGGACAATGATGAGACTAATCCCATAGCACAGGCAAAACTTTTTTTGGAATACCTTCACTGTATCACGAAGCAGGACAACGAGGACCTTTAAAAATCCATTATGGAGTCCGAGATTAAAGAATCCATTTGGGCATTGCAAGTGGACAAGGCTCCCAGATCGGATGGATTCACCATTAATTTTTATAGAGCAGCCTAGGAGATCATAAAGGAAGACTTGAAAAAAAAATGCTAAATTGGACGAGGAAAAAGGACAAGGTTGGGGGGGGGGGGCACCAACTCTTCCTTCCTCGCCCTAATTCCAAAGAAAAAAAAACCATGACAATAGATCTGTTCATGCCTATCTCTCTTTGTAACACTTCTTACAAAATCCTTGCAAAAATCCTAGCTACAAAAATGAAGAAAGTCATGGGAAAACTAATCTCAAACATGCAAGGAGCCTTTGTTGTTGGGCGACAAGCTATAGAAAACATCATTATTGTCTAGGAAGAAATACACTCTAGCATGGATCGCAAGCGGCAAGGTATGGCTATAAATCTCGATATGGCTAACGCTTTTGATTGAGTAAATCACTTTTTTTTGCTAGAAATCATGTAAAAGTTTGGATTTTCTACAAGGTTAACTATATGGATTAGAGCTTGCATTAGTTGTCCCTGGATTGCCCCACTAGTTAATGGTAGACCAACCAAGTTATTTCAGGCCTCCAGGGGTATCCGTCAAGGCTTCCCGTTATCTCCATATCTCTAGATCCTGCTCGCGTACTCCATAAGCAAAAGGTTGCAGCAACAACAAGACATTGGGGAACTCAGAGGTCTGAAAATTACAAGGGGATTCAGATCTGCAAATCATGCATAATTTGTAGATTGCACAATTCTTCTTGGGGTGCCTCCACGGTTATAGCAGAAAGATTCAAAAAAGTTCTCTCCACTTTCCTCAAAGCCTCAGATGGTAAGATCAACACTGATAAGTTAAAAGTTTATGGTTGGAACTGTCTGCCTGGAAACATGGCAAGGATATCAAGAATACTGGGATTCGATGGAATTACAGATTGGGATTATTTCAGGTATCTGGGCATCCCAATCTTCAAAGGGAAAAAAAGAAGGCAGATTGGCTCGACTTGATTGAAAAAAAAACAATTATTGGGGAGCCAGATGGCTCAATCCAGCAGGAAAATCAGTGTTGATAAAAAATGTTCTCTCTACTTACCCATTTATGTCTGCTCTATTTCCTTTTCTCCCAAACAAATTGTATAAGAAATTAACAAAGAAATTTGAAATTTCCTCTTGCAAGGAGGGAAGGACACCAATTAAAAGAAATTTAATATGATCAAATGGGAAATCGTATGCAGCCCCAAGAACTATGGGGGAGAAGGTGTGAGAGATCCACAGGCAATGAATTTAGCATTGGGTAATAAAATACTATGGAGAATTGTATCTGGAGATAACGCGTGGTGGAAGTAGGCGCTGGAGAAGAAATACATGGACGATAGCAGAAGAAGATGCATTGAAAACGTGGACATGAGAAGGGTTGGGTCCCCAGTATGGTAAATCTGCAAAAAAACAGCCTACCTCATCCAAGAGAACTTGTATTGGGAACCAGGAAATGGGAAATACATCAAAATATGGCATGATAAGCTTGGAAATAATTCATCGGCAAATTACAGTCATGAACTCAATGAACTAAAGTCATGGTTTGAGAGCAAAGGAATATTTACCCTGCATGACTTATTTGATTGGGAAATCAATAGAAGATGGATCGGGTGGAAGCGGCTGAAGATCCCAGCGTGTTTGTAGGTGGATTACACAACCCTCCTCGCGTTACTGCATGGTCACGCTCCTGTGCAAAAAAATATAAAGGATAAACGTGGATGGGGGAAAAAAGGCTTGTACATGGTGAACGAAGGTGTCATAATGGTATACAAGAGAAAAAACATGTATATAAATAACAATAAATGGAATAAGATATGGTGCAGCGATGGCCTCCCAAAGGTAAACACGTTCTTCTGGATTCTTTCTCACCACAAAACTCTAACAACTGAAAATTTGAGGAAGAGAGGGATCGTTGGGCCAAGTCGTTGCATACTATGCAAAGAGGTAGAGGAAAACTTGGAACATTTGTTCACAAAGTGTAAATTTACTCATGAAGTTTGGAGTATCGTGCTTAGAGAAAAAAAAATGAACGTCACTATGCCAACCAACTCGAATGATATATTTTTCAACTGGGAGGACTACTATCAAGGCTCACTCAGACAAAAACCGGATTTTGATAGAGCATGGGAAGGTCTCCCAAGGTTTATATGCTAGAAAAATTGGACTGCCAGAAACAAGGAAATTTTTGAGGGAGTAAATGCAAGAACTAAGAAAGTCTCCATCTCGGCAAAAGCACTTTGGGTGGATTCTTTATCCACGAGAGGAATGAAAAGCATAAACAAGGAACCTTTATCTGTTGAAGAAAGAGCATGGATTGTTGACCTTCTTAGCATCCCTCTACTATCTTTTGGTCAAACATAAAGAAGTTGAATCCTTCAAGCTGGAAGATTAGGATGAGTAATGAAGAGTTCCAAAACCGGTGGGATAAGATAGAAACCAGTTCTTTGTTTTTTTACAGTGCCTCGAAAGGAAATCCAGGGCTGGCAGGCGCATATGGAGTTATGTATGACCACATGGGGAACAAGCAAAAAAAATATGCCTGGGGCATTGGGAGAGCAACGAACAATGGAGCAGAATGGCTCGCTTTATTTAAAGGGTTGGAACTGGGCAGAGATATCGAGATTGAAGAGATAAGTGTGATTGGAGAGTCTTTAATTGTCATTAGAGAAGCAATAAGGATTACTAGAAAATAGAAGAGCCCAACCTCCAAGATGCATCACCTTCTCTTATATCTAGGTAGGGAAATTAAATCAATTTCCTTCCTTCATGTTTTAACAGGTGAAAATCACCAAGCGGACAGGATGGCGAACAAAGGGGTCGGCTTGAGATGCAGAGTTTTAGAGAAGGACAATGACATCTTGGAAAATATTTCGATTCCTTAGCCCTGTTTGGATTATAAAATGTATTTATGCTTATTATTGCTTAGACAGTTTGTAAGGAGGTGTAGCTTCCATCATTTAGGCTTTTCTTATGAGAGTCGTAGGAAAGGAGGAACAAGGAGTTATGGATATTGTCCCGTTTTGGGAACATCCAGATATGTTTGTTGTAAACTTTATATATATATATATATAATAAAATAAAACCTCAACCATTTCTGTTAAAAAAAAGATAATATAATATGGATAGCATTATTTCATAGTCCCTAACATTTAGTTTAGATATAATAAAATTGGATATAAGAAGAGCCACGAGGTGGCAATGTCCCCAATGTTGCTACTTGTTATTGCAACTTGATGTTGTGAGAAAAAACATGTTGTAGGAAGAATACAAGAAGCCACTAATAAAGGGAGAAACTTTCTGCTTTAGGCCATGAGCAATTGATAGAAGTCTACATGAATGGCTTATCCCAAAGCCATGCTTTCTATTATTGGAACACACATAAGAAAATAATGGCTTTGAATCAATCTTAAAAGAATCTTGGGGAATACTTTGTGGGAAATCAATCTTATAAGAATCTTGAATCAATCTTACAAGAATCATAAACAAAAAAAATTCACTTCTAAAAACCATAATATGGATTCCCATGAAAATAACACCAAATACAAGCAATAAAAGGAAACATACATGTGGGGTGGCAGGGGGGGGCGGGGTCCTCATTGACCCTAATGGACAAATGGAAACCAAATTCTCATGGGGGCTTAGATCGGAAACAAACAATATTGCTGAAGCGTTAGCCCTTTGGCAAGGTTTGTCGATTGCCAATAATCAGAGGAAAAAAGAGCTTATAGTCTTGGGAGACTCTAGAATTGTTATCCAAGCTGTAGTTGAGAAGGCCCTCCCAAATCAGATGCATCTTCAACAACTGATAAAAAAAATCCAGATCCTGGCTCATTATTTCCACAAAATTGATTTCTATCATATCCTTCGCACTCATAAATGGGAAGCAAACCTAGCTGCAAATGTTGGAACAACTCTAAACTCTGGCTCGTTTCTGATAAATGTAAATCAAACCAAGTGTGTTCCACCATAGGACCGTGGCTGGGGTTTGGGGGCTTAGGGTCCAGGGACAAAAGGCCTTATGGGCCCGTGGTTTGGGGCTCCTGCCTATTCACAGCCAAGACACGTGCCTTCATTATGGTGAAGCATTTGGAACAACGTCTACACGTGGGTACAAGACAAAGCTTAAGGTTCATGTTAAATGTTGTACTGAGGAGGATCCTCCTCCAAAGCACGGAAGGTTTGATGTCCTGTCGACGTATTGCGAAAATTGTGAGGTGGTGCAAGTTTTAATGGCTCGAATGATGAAATCATGTGGCAGGAGTTTCACGTTCTTAAGAAGCATGACATAACCAGCAACAGCTAGGACCGGACCAGCCTTTGTTGACTAGATTGTCCCAGGTTAAGATTCTGTTCTTTAATAAGAGCTAGGAAAAACATTTGATATTTAGAGGAATGATAAGGTTCCATAAATCATAGAAAATCTGATCCTTCAAGGTGGAAGAATGCAGGGCTGCAATCTGATCATAGACCAAAGATGATGTAACAATTCCATGTTTTTTATTAAAGGACCAGAGGAGGGAGTCGGCCTTATCAGACAGACGGATGCCACCCTGTTGAAGACTTGTGATGTATGAGTTCCATACAAATTTCCAGTCACCGCCCAGCTCAATGTCATTAGTTGACAGCCAGTAAGTCTGCGTTTCATTCTGCATATTTCTGGCATGCTGGAGAGTAGTAATCCTGTAGTCATGAAGGTAATCTCTTAGATCTGTTGGAAAAAAGTGGATGTCATGAATGCCAACAATAGGGTCTATCATGATTTGTACATCCCTTCCATCACCAACCTTCCAACATAAACATCTGCCCAACATGGATATGGTTTTTAAAAGAACATTCCATATAATGGAGGTACCTCCAGTGCCAAAATTTTTGTTTCTCAGCCATGGTCCCAGAGTCTGATGTTTTAAGTATTTGGTTGAAATGACCTGATGCCAGATACTGGTACCTTTTAGGACGCACCAAAGACTTCTCAATCTTAAAGAGATGCTGAACTAGTGGATATTTTTAATGCCCCATCCCCCAAATACTAAAGGCATTGCCAAGGTTTGCCAGTCCACTAGATGAAAACGGAAATTGTTTTTGATGGAGCCCCATAGGAAGGCAAAGATCAATTGCCTCATTTTTTTAGGGATCGATACAGGAATCGGGGCAAGTGCAAACCAATAGACGAAAAGGGTAGAGAGAACCGCACGAATAAGAACTAATCTGCCTCCCAGTGATAAGAACCTGTGTGACCACTTATCAATTCTTTTTTTGAACATTTTTAAGAGCCAAAACCAGTCTTTTACTTGATAACCCAGTGGCTTTATGAAGTATCCCAGATACTTAAAGCCCTCCTACAGAGGCTTCGCACAGTAGGGAAGAATGTGTCTGATATTATTCAGCACCCCCATATCCATCTCATTAAATAAAAACCCAGACTTGTCAATGCTAATACACATGCCAGAAGCATGAAAGAAGGTCTCCACAATGACATCGAAGGCAACCCATTCTTCAAAGGTGCCAAGACCAAACAACACAACAACATCCACGAAAAGTAGGTGGGTGAGGGTGAGTGAGGCAGAAATTTTGATTCCTCTTATCCTACCACTTCTTTTGGCGTCATTGATGAGTAAACTGAGTCCCTGTATGACCAGAATAAAGAGAAGGGGAGACAGGGGGCATCCTTGACGAATGCTTCTTGAAGGAGTGAAAAACCTCGAGGGGTATCCATTGATGAGTACAGCAAAGTTAGCAGAAGTGATGCAGCCCATAATCCAGTTCATGCCCTTTAAGGGGATACCGATCTACAGAAGAATGAGTCTCAAATATGTCTAGTTGACCCGGTCAAAGGCTTTAACCAGATCCAGCTTGAGTACAAGGGCACATCTATTTTTGGTCTTGATAGAGTGTAGGGCTTCTTGTGTAATCCCTATAGGCTCCATAATTTTCCTGTTCATGAGGATTCCAAACTGTTCAGGTGAGATGTGCTTATCAAGGGAAGGTTTTGACCTGAGAGCAATGAATTTTGAGATAAGCTTGTAAGCTAAATTACATAAGGAGATGGGTCTGAAGTCTGCAAAGGATGAGGGATTTTCTAACTTGGGTATTAAAGTCAAGAACGTAGCATTCATAGAAGGCGCCACCATTGTAGAAACCCTAGAGTGTTCAACCGCCACCAGGAGGTCATCCTTTACCAAGTCAAAAAAACTTAAGTAGAACTCCACCGACCAGCCATCTGAGCCAGGGCTTTTATCCTTCTTGAAGGTTTTCAAAGCACCTTCAATCTCGCCTAGAGTGGTTTTGGAATCAAAACATGCAGCCTCTTCACGAGACAAATAAGCAGGGAAGAGTTGAACCACTTTTAACTGGTCAACAATATTAGTCTGATTGTCATCTTTAAAGATACCAGAGAAATGTTTAACTCCAAGGTCTTTTAATAGTTCATCACTTTCGACCCAAGACAAGTCTGCATCTTGGAGGGCCCAAATGGAGTTGTGGTTTCTGCGAGCAGAGGCTATAGAGTGGAAGAATTAAGTATTAGCGTCCCCCATGGTGTCCCACTGAACCCTGCTCTTCAGTTGCCAAGTAAGAAGCTCGTGGGCAAGGATGGACTTCTTTCATTCCCTGAGAGACCATAGAATGGTTTGATTTTCCAGAGACAGAATGCCAGAGGGATGAGCTTCCAGAAGATCCTTAATACAAGAATGGACCTCCAAGGATTCCCGAGTCTGCAACAGTGCTTTTTCCTTCATCCAAACTTTGGATTTCCCTTTTAAAACCCGGAGTTTGTGAGCCAGAGAAAGCATACTATCGTGTGAGGATGATGAAGGTAACTTTGACCAGACCTCCCCAACCTAATCAATGAACTCCTCTTCCAAGATCAATGCCCTATTGAATTTAAAGGGGTAAGGACCAGTAATCAGCACGTTCCATTCAAGACAAATGGGGTAATGGTGAGAAATATCAGCGATAGACAACCATACTCTGTAATGTTGTAGGAGGGGCACAAGAGAGGGCATGAGTAAGAAACGGTCAAGCCTTTTGTTGATCCCATCATCCCCGGCCCTACCATTTTTCCACGTCGGGTTAGCACATGGGGGGGCTAGATCAATCAGGTTATTGTCAGAAAGGAAGTTTTTGAAGAAGGGTGTAAGATGATCCAAACGAGCATATTTCCCCCAAATCTCCCCAGCATTCAAAATAAAGTTAAGATCGCCCGCAAGGATTAAATTAGGAGGAGAAAGAAGGCCTCCAGCCAAGACACGGTTCCAAAAATATTCATGGCCCAAATAAGGCCCGTAAAAGTTAAGAATGGAGAAGGTTTCCAAAGAGCCCTAAACTTGGCTTGAACCAGAATCACATATACCGTCTCAAAAGCCTTACAGCGCAAAGTGTGGGGGTTCCAACCCATTAGGAGGCCTCCAGAAAGTCCCGAGGCATTTGTAGCACAAAACTCCCATCTAGAGAGGAGCTTCGAGAAGGCATGGAGCGCAGGGAAATGTCTACACATTGTTTCCTGTATCAAAATCATATATGGACTCAGGGAGAGGAAGAGTGAGTGGAGGGATTTTTGTTTGGCTAAACCCCCGAAGCCATGAATGTTAAAGGAGACAATCTTCATCATAAACCACTACTTTGGGGGATCGATGCTCTAAGAACCCTTGGAGTGGAGTCAGACCAGCTTCTGGCTGCATTTTTAATCCTAGTCGGCAAAGGTGTATAGGAGGGGGCATCAATAACCAGACTAGTGTCTGGAACAGGCTTCTTTTTTTTATTTTTGAATCATGACATTAGCAAGGCGTATGGAGTCAAGGGGAAGGGTAGAAGGCGAGACATGTGTCTTCACTAAGAAGATAGAGAGTGATTTCATGAGGGCTGGATCAGAGAAGGTAGGTGAAGAGCAAGGGCTAATAGGAGGGCTAAACTGATTCACAATCGGACCATTAATAGTCAAGGGAGGAAAGTCTTCCGGACCAAAAAGAGGAGCTGCATCTGGAGAAGGGGTGATTTTCGGAGGTGGTGAGCAGGGGTTGGGGGTTGCCGCAGAAAGTGGAAGAGGTGGGTCTATGGTTGATGTAGGGAAAGGAGGAATGGAATCAGCCTGACTGTGAGATCCATGGAGTGAGGAGAAGCAGGAACGGGGACATAGGAAAGGGTCGACTGCTGCAAAGATACAGTGGAGGCCTTCACACAAATTTTTGATAATGAAGCACCAACCTCCGCATCCTGAATAAAAAGTAACTATCCCTTTGAAATATCATCAAATATAGAAGGGGGGAGAGATTCATACATATCCAGTTGAGGAGGCGAGGTCTGACCACCAGAAGGAGGTAAAGATGGCCCTTCAGGAGATCCATTTTCGCAGTGGGGAGATCTCGAAGCTTCTGAAAGAGATAACGAGCTTGTGCCATGAAGAAGAAGAGGGCAGGAGCGCCTGAGATGACCCACCTCATGGCATTTATTACAGTGGAATGGGACATGAAGGTAATCCAGTTGCTGACAGAAATTAATATCACCGCACCGAATCTCAATATCCGCGGGGAGACTCTGAGAGAGGTCCATTTCAACCAAGACACGTGCCATCCGTTTGTCAAAGATTAACTGAAAATCCTCGTTTGTGGCCACGAAGCGCCCAATAGTGTTTGCCACCCCCACCAGCAAGTCTCGTCTCCAAAGAGGGAAAGGTAATGCAGGGAGGAGAACCCAGAGGTTTCGTTTAACCACCCTCTACCTCTGAGGGTCAAAAGCTGAATGCCATCGATTAAGCACTAGGGAGCCAGAACCAATCTTCCATAATGATTCCAGGATTAAAAACGCATGGGAGTCTTCAAGAAAGATGAAGACCAGCCATTCTTTTGCCAGAAGACTAATGGTCGACAAATAGGTCAGAAGAGGTTTCTAGTGAACCGTTGCCCATTCAATCCAGTCCTTTTTTCCCAGGCTGCAATACTCAATCTTGCCAATTAAGGCCCGTCGACACAGAGAGCTAACCTTGTCCATATAAACATCGCATCCCAGAACAAAATTGAGCTTTCCTTCTTGTGCCTTTATCATTTTGCTGTGTCGTTTGGTCCATGACCGAGTGTGACTCTCCATATTCCAAGTCAACACCAAACCCCACCACGTCGTCCGTTTAGAGAATGATGGGTCCAATCTTCGCCCTGTAGGCCGACAGGAAAAAAATGGGGGCGGGGACAGACAGTCCTGGATAGTCAGGGGTCAGGCCATAGCGGACAAGCACCCTAGGGCAAAAAAAAAAACAAGAGCAAACCAACCGGAAGAGTAGGGCGAGATATGGAGGTATCGGAAGGTCAAACAGTGTGCCTCTTCATCATTTCTAAACAACGACCATTACACATAAGTGGTTCAAACCCTTCCCCACGCAAGAGTGTAACCCTAACGCAATCTAGACATGGCGGTCAACCTGTCCCAAAATAATCAATATCAATCATCACCCATCACAGGAATCGAAAAGAACGTAAAGCCCCATGCAAGGATTTAATAACCCGCAAAACCCGGACAAAATCAAATCCACACTTAAAAACCCCAATACCACCCTGAAAGAAAAGATGACATACAGACCCGAGCAGAATAACAAATAAATAGTCGTGACCCGACGCAGAAAAGGAGGAGCATGACACTCCCCAATACGGGCCTGTGAACCTGCAAAAACCAAAAATGAGGATAAATTCCCATTTTTTTATTCCATGGTTGGTAATAGTCCCCTATGTTAGGGGAGGGACTCCATGTGCCCGATGTCTAAACAAGAAATAAACATAAATAAAGAGGTGGGACTAAAGGTGACAGGTTCCAAAGCAGAACCAACACAGACAGGGGGCATGCCTAATGAGACCCATACGACGGGAAATCCTACACCGTAAGCCCAGAAGCTTATATGTACTAGGCTACCAGAGAAAAAAGACAAGGACCAGAAGGTGGCAAGACCCAAAAACCAAAACCCTCACCGATAGGTAGCATGCGTGCCGCAACCCCTCACTTCGAAAAACACGACACAACACCAAGACTAGTCCCCGACTATTCTAAGGCCGTCGAGTGTGAGTGAGTGAAGGACTGTATCATAGAGTAGTTTTGTGAAAAACAGAAAAACTCACCGACAATAAGCATATCTGTCGCGGCCACACACACCTTCAGAGACATACCCGCATCAAAGTCCATACCCTGCCCATTCTGAGACCGGTCAGGCCGGCATGTTAGGTGTTCACAGGGCCGGAGTCACAGTAGGGTTTCCAGCGCCGACCTAGACTTCCCTCAACGGGAAGTGCCTGTAAGTGTGTCTTCTTTTCAACGAGAGAGTCTCATTATGCAAACCCACATCACATCTTGCATAGTAGATTTGTTGTGTCCAGCCATTTGCACAAGGGATTCGACACCACTACAATATGACTTGGATGTTTAGATGCATCGCTAACTTTGTGTTTGCATATTTTGAAATGCAATTCTAAATTCTGGTAAGCGATTTATATATATCCCTTTGTCGAAGACATAATAATATAATATAATGTAGATAATATAATATGGATAACATTATTACATAATGCGTGTCATTTAGTTTAGATATAATAAAATTGCATATGCATTTCAAAAAAGAATATGGTATAATAGAATGTAGATAATATAATATGGATATCATTATTACATAGTCATTATCATTTAATTTAGATATAATAAAATTGCATATGCATTTCAAAAAAGGATATGCTATAATACAGATAACATGAATAGTTTTTGCAATAAGTTTCATTGGTTTAAAGGCTATATAAAAAGTAATTTTAACAAGTTTGATCTATTAAAAATCAATGCATTATATTTCCATATATGGTAAGTTTAATTTTTATTTATTTTTACCATATAGTGTATGGGTCATGGGCATAATTTTAACAATTAATTTTATTTTTTTAGTTTTGACATATATTAATTTATATTTTGTAACATTTTGTTAATTATTTTAATAATTATATATTAAATTAAATAGATGAAAATTAAAAATTAATAAAAGAAAAAAAGAAAGAAAATTTTATCTTTTAAATTTTATATAAATTTCAAAATTTTATTAAATTAAAATTCGTAATTATGTATGAGTTATAACATATAAACGAGAAGGCAGTGATGTAAATTTGAATCTAGAACAAAATCTGGTAATGCAACAGTTTTCATTATGAACCGGCGTGAAACTTTGGCTCCAAGAACCTTTCAAATTTCTTGATCATCGCTGATCACTCTGGTTTTCCTGGTGCTGGTGGAACGGTAGTCAGAGGTCTCTGCCTCTCCACTCCTGGTGGAGGGCATTTCATGATCTGTGATGGTTTTTGTTTGCAAGAAGATTGGAAGTAAAGACTCTTGGTAGAAGGTGTGGTTTGAGTTGTGGTCTTCCTGTCTTCGTGAGTGGAGAAGCTCAGTTCTGGTTCATCTTCTAGTGGTCGATTTGCCCAGAAATTGCTCTCTGGAGGTCGCTGCATACTATAACATTTAAAGATCTTGTGCTCCTGATCCATTATTCTCTGTCTTGTTTTTTCTCTAAGAAGGAGGCCTGCGTGAAGCTCTAGAAGATCTAGTAGGACAGCCTTTGCTCCTTTAATTTTGCTAGGATTATGGGTGTAGTTCTCTTGGTGGCTGATTACCTTTTTGACCTTCTGAGGGTAGTATTGAAGTCATGTCGAGTGGAGGGGGCTCCCCCCCTTCCTCTAATCTCAATGCTTTCAGGAGATTAATTGCTTTAGGAAACAAGCGAAAATTCAATCATAATCAGCAGTCCTTTGTCAAGAAGCTTGAGAATATCCCTACGATAGATCTCCCTGTGGATCAACCTTGTCGAACAACCCTAAATATTGTTGAACGGGGACTCATTGGTCAGTTCACTGGGATTTGTCCATCCCCCAGGGAAATCGAAGGGTGGTTTCAAAGGAATTGGAAACCTCTTATCTCAAAAGGCATTTGCAGCAATTTGATAGGTAAGGGTTACTATGTATTTCTTTTTTGAAAACTCAGCAGATAGAGATTTAATCTTTAGGAACAGACCATATTTTATGGGCCCTCAAGGGCTCTACCTGAACAAACGGACTTTGAATTTCGATCTGAATCAAGACATCCCTTATGTTGTCCCTGTTTGGGTTAGGTTGTTGCACCTTCCTCTCCATTGTTGGAACCCTGGATCTCTAGAAACCATAGGAAACACCTTGCGGAAATATATTGATAGAGCTGAACGAAGAGATCAATATACCTGTGATAGAATTTGTGTCGAAGTGGATTTGGAGGCAGGGCTTCCTGAAGCCATTAATTTGATAGTAGAAGACTGGTCCCACATGCAATAGTTAGATTATGAGCAATTTCCCTTTAAGTGCAGATTTTGTCTTGCTTACGGGCATTTTGCTAGATCTTGTAATAAAAGAGTTGAGGAAGAAGCTATCAATGAGAAGGGCGAACAATGGACTCAAGTCCAAAAAACTAGTTCAACAAAGCAAGGAAACAAAGCTAAGGGGCAAAGAGGAGAAATGGGGATGGGTAATAATCTATCCGAGCAGAAACAGAAAGAAAATGGACCAGTTGTGAAGGAACTATCATCTCGAAACAATTTTGAAGTATTCAGCATCCCTGAAGAACAAGTGCTCTCAGTGCTTGAAGAGGGAGAAGTCCCTCAATCTCAAAATCAGCCAAGTGTAGAAGTCAAAGGTATAGAAGAGCTCGATCTTGGCACTCATGTTGATGGACGTTCTCCTAATTATGTAGAAATGGAAAAAAAAGAGAAACCTATCGATAACCCTAGCTCATTCGATGAAAATCCCCTTGAGAGGTCTTCTAAAAAAGGGCGTAATTCTCATAAGATGGTTCGAGAGGAAGAAGTCGAACATCTTAATATGCAAGGAATTCAAGCCACTATTGAAATGTCAATCAGCAGGAACACTAGGGCCAGACCTTCAAAAGGAGGTCCTCTCCCTCCCGGTAATAGTAAATAATGAACATCGTCTCCTGGAACTGCAGGGGGCTGGGAAACTCTTCAAAAGTAGAAGTTGTCAAAGACCTATTAAGAATGGATTTTCCTGACATTCTTCTACTCCAAGAGATGAAAATAGAAGAGGGTAATCTTCTTCCCTTAAGTAAAAAGTCATGGAATAAATTCGTAGGGAAGGCTGTGAGTGCACGGGGCTCATCCGATGGTCTTGCAACCTTGTGGTCAGAGGACCTTTTTTCTCTAAAAAATTCAATTGAAACGCAACACTGGATATTTACAGAGCTTAAGCACATCTCTAGTAAGATATCTCTTGGTATTTTCAATTTATATGTGCCTGTAAATTCTCAAGAGAAAAGAGAATGTTGGTCTTCTTTGGAAGAATTTCTTGCTGCAAATAATCTTTCAAACATATTAGTGGCAGGTAATTTAAATATCACTTTGGATCCTAAAGAGAAACTCGGTGGAGTCTGTGGGAGAGATCCCATGCACAGAGTTGTGGAGCATCTCATCTCAACTTGGGATCTGATGGATCTAAAACCTAAAAGAGGCCGATTCACTTGCAGTAACAATCATTCTGGAGCAGCTCATATTACAGCCAGATTGGACCGTTTTCTGCTTCAGAGTTCTGTTTTGCTGGAAAATAAAATTATTTCCACCAGCATTCTTCCAAAACTCACGTCGGACCATAAGCCAATCATTACTAAATTGGAGGATGAAGAAAATCTTGGCCCCATACCTTTCAGGTTCAGTCCCCTGTGGATTGCAAGAGATGGATTTATGGATATTGTTTCCAATGAGTGGAGAATTCAGGTGAGTGGTTCTCCAAATTTCCTGTGGGAAAGAAAATTAAAAAACATGAAAATTTCTTTGAAGGACTGGATAAAATCTCTTCCTTCTACACTCAGCGTTAGAAATCAAGCATTGGAAAATTTGGCTGCGATTCAATTGCAAATAGAGGTTCCTGAGATCACTACATAAATGTTGGAAAAAGAACAAAAGGCTCAGTTCATTTCTTTTAGAGCATTTAGGCGGGAAGAAGAACTCTTGCGTCTGAAATCTCCCAGTCTATGGTTGAAATCTGTAGATAGAAACACTTCTTATTTCCATCAGCAATACTGAGCTAGACTCTACCATAACCATAACTCAGAAATATCCTGTTCGAATGCTGAGGCCCTCAAAAGCATCTCTCAAATCAAACAAGTTGTTGAAGTCCATTTTTAGAGCCTGTTTAAAGAGGATGGAGAAATTAATTTTGATTTAACTTCTGAATTTCTGTCCAATGTTCCTAGATTGGTGAGTGAGGGGGGAAATGGTGAGCTAATGGTGCCCTTTTCTAAGAAAGAGATTATTGACGTTATATGGTCTATGGAGCCTGATAAAGCTCCTGGCCCTGATGGTTTCTCCTTTCACTTTTATAGAGTATGCTGGAATGTAATCAGAAAAGATCTCGTCGGGATGGCCAAATCCTTTCAAACTAAAGCCAAAGTTCGTGGAAATACCAATTCCACCTTCCTTGCTCTAATTCCCAAAGAATCCAAACCTACCTCCTTCAACCGATTTAGACCTATTTCTCTGTGTAACGCTTCATATAAAATTATTTCTAAACTCTTAGCAAACAGGCTCAAACTTCTGCTCGGAAAACTGATCTCTCCTCTTCAAGGTGGATTTGTTAAAGGGCGACACATTTTGGACAATGTGATTCAAGTTCAGGAAGCCATGCATTCCAGCTTCCACATAAATGAGAAGGGCATGTTAATAAAACTTGACATGGAAAATGTGTTTGACAGGGTACAACTTTCATTATTTTACAAAGTTCTTAACTTTTTTGGTTTCAGTTCAACATTTATAAAACTGATCAAACCCTGTACTAATAGTCATTGGATAGAACCACTAGTAAATGGCAGGCCTACAAATGTTTTCCAAGCTTCCAGGGGTCTTCATCAGGGTTGTCTGTCATCGCCGTTTCTTTATATTTTAATGGTTGATTCTCTGAGTAGAATGTTAAGTGCATGAAAAAAATTGGGGATTATTCCAAGAATCAAGTCAGCTAGTGGAGTCAAAGCTATCAACCATGCCCTCTTTGCGGATGACATGCTGCTTTTGGGAGGGGCCTCATTGAGATTGGCAAGAATATTTAAAGACATCATGCAGAATTTTCACACCATATCAGGGGCTCTCATCAACAATCGGAAGAGCGTTGTGTATGCTTGGAATGCATACTACTCAACTATTGCAAACATTTCTCAAACCTTAGGCTTTGATGGACTTGTCACTTGGGATAAGGTCAAGTACTTGGGTCTTCCTCTATCTCGGGGTCATAATAATCCTTCTCTCTAGATGGAAATTATTAGTAAGTTAAAAGCTAAGATTGCCTCATGGGGTGGTCATTGGATAACTTTGAATGGGAAGCTTGTTTTAATCAAGTCATCTCTCTAAGCTCTTCCAATCTATCAATCCTCTCTACTTCTCGCTCCAAAATCGATTGTGAATCAGAATTCCAAGCTGTTAAGAGACTTTCTCTGGCAAGGAGGTAAAGGAAACTAGAACCATTTACATTTAGTTAAGTGGGATACTGTAAAGAGATCAGTTCTTGAAGGCGGTCTGGATATAAGAGAACCGAGAATGGTCAATCTAGCCATGGGAGGTAAGTTGTTGTGGCAGCTTTTTTCGAATAAAAAACATCCTATCGGTCAAATATTTTGGAAAAAATACCTTAAAGGAGGATATCTTCAGAATTTACAGATGGCTAACACTCCTAAAGGCACTATAATTTGGAATCTTTGCAGAGATGGGCTAGAATTCTTCTCACAACAATTATTTCGAATTCATGGAAACGACAAACAAGGAGGATATCTTCAGAATTTACAGATGGCTAACACTCCTAAAGGCACTATAATTTGGAATCTTTGCAGAGATGGGCTAGAATTCTTCTCACAACAATTATTTCGAATTCATGGAAACGACAAACAATTTTTTTTATTGAAAGATTCATTAAATGGTAAATCCCCTTTAAACTTTGACTCTTCAATCGCTGAGATAGAGGATTGGATGGAGAATAAAGGTTTATTTAGACTGTCGGATATCTCTACGAGGGACAGTGATGGAAAGCGGAAATCGTGGGTAATCCCTAAGCTTCCAGAACGTGAATGTCACACGTTATCCTCCCAACTAAATCTATTGTTAATTAAATTGATTGGATTGGCTCCGATCCACCTTTCTTGTAAGGATGCATGGGGATAGGGATCCTCAGGTATTTACTTGGCTGCTTCAAGATACCATGTTCTTCATTCCAATCTTCAATTTTCTCCTAGTGCTAAATTCTGGAAATCAGTGTCGTAAGCTCCCAGTAGTCAATTTTTTCTCTTGGATTCTCATGCACTAGAGAGTTCTAACAGGTGAAAATATGTAAAAGAGAGGTTTTGTTGGTCCTTTCAGATGCTGCTTTTGCAAACAAGCTGCTGAAACTTCAGCACATTTCTGAACCTGTATAGCTTTTTGCTAATTGGCATCTTAGATACCCGAGAATTTCTTCCACAAGTCATGCTTGGAAAAAAATCTAGCAAGCTATCCCAAAAAAATTTAGGTGGAAAATTTGGTTATCAAGAAATGATTTGATTTTCAATAATAAATCCATGAAACCAGAACTTGTAGCAGTTAAAGCTAAGGCTATTCTTTCAGAAGTGGTGGGTAAATTTCATCTTGACTCCAATAAAAACAAAGTGGAACATAAGTGGCTTGGCTTGAGTCATATGGATAAATATCAGCTGAGTATTAGAAGGCCTGTTATCACTCCATTTTGGCAGGTAAGACGCTCGGAAAAAGATTTCACAGATTGGTGGCAAAGGAAGAATACAGTGTCAATCTTCTTTGATGGTGCGTCAAAAGGAAATCCCGGGAATTCTGGAGCAGGTGGATTAATCTTCTATTCGGGAGGAAGGCTTCAATCTTGCTTCAGTTTGGGGCCAGGCCAACTCTCAAATAATCAAGTAGAATTATATGCTCTTCTAAAAGCCTATCAACTCGCCAAAGAAGATGGGTTCAACAACCTTCAAATATTCGAAGATTTAGAAATCATTATAAAAATTCTAAATTTGGTTTCAGAGTTCTCTAATATCAGTTTGAACGTGACTATGCAAAGGCTGCACTTCATCTTGATAGACTGTGAATCGGTCTCCTCATTTCATATTCTTCGTGAATTGAACAAGTTGGCAGACCTTCAGGCAAATCAAGCATGTCTCCTTCCTCCAGGATTGCTAAGTTTGAATGATAATCCTAGCCTCATGCATCAAATCCCCTAACTCAGAAATGAGAAAATGTGAAAAAACCAAAAGTGTACATTCTTGAAATGATGTAATTGGGTGAAGGCCCATCTTTTTTCAATATAAAAAAAAAATCACAATCGTTTTAGTGAAAAAAAACATATAAACTATTTAATTTACATTAAAAATTAGAATTATTCATTAACATCACAACGGTCACATCTTATAAAATAGCTTAGCCCACTATGTACAACTTATTGAGAAGAACATATGTTTAGCTTTTTGAACAGGATGAAGGCTATGTAATGTAATATAAATACATGGATGATTTCAATTATAATACAAGAGCCACGTGGTGGCAATGTTCCCGACATTGTCACATGTTGTTTTAGGTTAACTTCAAAGCTCCATAAAGCTTAGCATCTGAACCTGTATCGAATCTTTCCATGATCAACAACAAATAAATAAAAATGGTTTGTTTTATATATATAATTTTTGTTTAGGTTTTATTTAAAATTTAACAATGTAAATAGGTTTGACAGCTGATATTAGAGCTCAAGGGAGAGTGGCTTGGATGAGTGAATGTGGGCTCATCAAGGAAATTAAGCCTGTTGTGACGATCCTTGTCATGGCCAAGGCAAGAATAGGTCATTTTGTTGAAGCCCAAATTATTGAAGCAATTGGTATTGATTACATTGATGAGAATGAATTGCTCACTGTTGCAGATGACATGCACCATATCAACAAACATAACTTCCGTATACGGTTTGTTTGTAGATGTCGGAACCTTGGTGAGGTGGTGAGAAGGATTGCCGAAGGAGTTGCAATGAATAGGACTTAAGGCGAAGCTGGCACTGGTAATGTTATTGAGGCAGTAAGACATGTGAGGTCTGTATTAGGTGATATACGGAAGCTTCAGAGCTTAGACGACGATGAGGTTTTTAACTTTGCCAAAAAAATTGTTGCTCCCTATGAGCTTGTGAGGCAAACCAAGCTAATTAATTTTATATAGCTTTTATGTAAAGTTTCCAAGCTGATTAATCTTGTATATTGGTCTTTACATACAAGCCTTCGGTTGTTTTGATGCAAAAGAGAATAGTGTTTTTTTCAAACATATATCTAACTTTTTGGCTGTTTACAAAACATAAAACCAATATAAAAGGTGATTCATAAATGAATATAAATTTCGCTCCTGTTTACGAGGAAAAAATATTATTGATACAAACTAACATTATAATTACACTTATAAATACATATTGAAAAAAAAAAGGTGG
Organism: Pseudotsuga menziesii; assembly: GCA_001517045.1. Taxonomy (NCBI): domain Eukaryota; kingdom Viridiplantae; phylum Streptophyta; class Pinopsida; order Pinales; family Pinaceae; genus Pseudotsuga; species Pseudotsuga menziesii. Next base: position 418,324 of record LPNX010083982.1, read on the forward strand.
TCGCCAGAAAACAATGCATCTTAGTCTAACAAATTGAACTTAGTGAGTCACTTTAGGGATAACAACTTAGTGTAGTCCCAAATTGGACATAAAGTTGATGCAATTATGAACACCCAAATTGAACATAAGGTTGGATGCAAGTAGGGGCATTAATTTGATAGGTTTAGGACATTTGATGGGATGCAAGAGTGACGAAGAGTAAAAGTTCATATTAAGACATTAACGTGCATGCTTTCTTGGGCATTTTATTAGTTGTTATTTCGGATGTTATTTGGACATTCTATTAGTTGTTACTTGGGATGTTATTGTGGACATTCATTGTGGCATAGTAGGCATTTTCAACATAATGTATCAAAATTCGAAATGGAAACATTACAGTATAGTAGTTGTCAAGATCCATTAATGAAATTTTAGAGACAATATCTAGGTGTTGAATTTATTCATTCACATATTGATCCTTGCCCAGAGCTATTAACTCACGAGAACAAATTAAAAATAACATTTACATAGTATCAGAGATCATTTGCAGACAATGTGATCGGTCTCACATTGAAAATATATTGATAGCTTTTGTCCTATATACCAGTGGTTCTATAAACTAATAGTTTTTGTCTTATATACCACTGGTTTCTTTCTAAACGACCATATAACTGTTGGTTTCTTGTTTAATTCTTGATCTTGTATTTATTATGTACTTTAATTCATTACTATTTGGAGCCAGAGTAATTATGCAGAAGGCCTTCTTTCTCCGGGGTCGGGTTTGAAAAACCCTGTACCTTTTTCTTCATCCATTGATCAAATAAAAACTTGACTCGTATGCTGGATTGGAGCTGGAAGGGTACAGCTAAAAGGCAGTGGTTGTACAAATCTACTGTTTAGTAGGGTAGCCGAAAACAAACTTTTTTATTGTGGTTCTGAGAAAGGCACTGTACATGATGCACAAGCGTGTAGTGGGAGTCGGGACAACGATAAGTATAAGGCATAAATGCGGTGGTCTCCAGCTCTGATCATTGCGTCGATCATTCGAGATCATTGCATCTTTAACTCTCCTTTCTATGGCCTTCTAAATACTACCCTCCCACAACTGAATTACTTGAAACAGACGGATGAGGCATTCATTAAGAAACAAATGAAACCAAACCCGGTTGGAGGTGAGGAGGCGAGGAGGCGGGCGAGGGAGATTTAACTGCTTTAGGAAAGGTTATTTATTGTATTATATGTGCTTGCCTGAGAACAACATACAATGGATCTCCCATTCCTAGAACCAAAAATAAAGAATTTGATGGAGTATCTAACCACAGATAGATCTATAGAGTGTGGAATATATGCAATAAAGTATAGAGTATTTGCAACATGATCGGTTCTATGAAAGCTCCATATTTTTTCCCTGGTATGAAAGGTGCAGATAATAGGTCATCTGATATAGTTAGTCAAAGTTTACAATTGATCTATAGGTAGCACCGGGTTTCCAATTCTGGGGAATGACATTAACTGCTGTGAGTGATTTCCTAGTAGAGAGAGTAGTCAAACGAATAGAGAATGGAGCCTGTGAAGGCTGGCTGCCACTGATATACCAATCTGCACCTGAATTTCTCCGCATTGCTTGCCATAAATTAGAGTTTTCCTGCACACAACAACAGAAACTATAATCCACTGCATTCAAATTAATACATTAAGACACCTCACAATTTAGGAAAACAGGTGACAGGATGATCTACGTACTTGCTTTAGAGAGACTGCTCCAAGATCGCCATCTCCATCCTCATATTCAACAAGGAATGCGAACCAATAAGGATTGGAGCCTTCGTTAATTTGGAAGTGAATCTTTTGTCCTGAATACTTGCAAGGTGCTCTGTGGAACATAACAATAACAAGTGATTAATAAAACGATGCATTGTACTATAATCATCATATATTCATAGTTTAAGAAACATGAATGTATCTGATACATCCAGAAGATAAACTTTATATATATATTAATATTAATTGGAGGTCATTTGTAACTTTTTTTTATTACTTATAAGTGGATGGAGGTTGATCTTCACTGATCATAGATTGCGTCAAATCTCAGACTTGAGAATCAAAATGTCTCTTAGACATACTCTCACACAAGTGTATGTGTATTGTCCAGCACAGATTGATTTCATTGGTGGGGGTTGTTGATGTATGAATAACCAGCAGTTTACTTATATCTTTCCAATCTTCCTTTACTTTATACACAGCGTTACACCTTACTTTATACACAGCGTTGCTGGGCTGTAGGTGGCAACAAAATTTGTTATTATTCTGATTCAAATCAAATCTCAAACATTGAGCTCACTCAATTTTCATTATTCAAAATGATTTCTTGCCAGTAATTAGTTTTAACTTTTCCATTCATCCTGATTCAAATCAACGTTAATTCCATATAATATTAGGGATAAATAGCATGTAAAAAAGATAATAAATAATAAATACCGTCTGAACAAAAGAGAGGCAACTCCAACATTACACATCTGCGAAGCTCTATTAGGATCAGATGCCATATGGCCAAAGGCAGTACCACTGATATCAAAGTGTGTTTCTCCATTAGACTATGGGCCACCAAGGCATTCGTCAGTAATCACCACAGTCACTGGATTTGCTGAACACAAAAGATTGTCAGTGCATTTTACCTGCATATACAGACAAACAAATTTTAGAATCTAATCCCTGGCTAATGCAAATTTTGTTATTGTTTTCACCAAGGTCAAGATGGGGATATTCTATTATTCAATTTAATATACCTGATAGCAAGCTCCACAGCCTCCTCCTCCTTTGAACAGATTTGCACTCCCTGCTGATACTTTTGATCGGAAAGGTTTCAGTTTCACTTGGCTGCCATATCCGCATGCACCGCCTGTAATTACAAAGCAAAACATAAATACCATTTTTTTTCAATCAAACATCCATATATCTTGAATTTCCAAAGGACAACAGTCATATTACATATAAAAATAAGTTTAAAAAAATTACTATGTTTTCCCTTACCATCGATTCCATCTCCATGTGGATTGCCATACCATGTACCAGTGGCTTTCTTCCACTTTGTCTTCTATATTGCTAATTTGTATTTTCCAATTAGGACATCTGGAGCAACAACAGCTTTAGAACATAGCATTACACATGAAGTTCCAAACACAGCTACGAAATAAACTAAAGAAACTAGTCTCAACTTCCTCATTTTTTTAATGAAAGTAGTGGCATAAGCTTAAGCTAAGACTAGTTGAAAGAAATCGGTTAGTTAGAAATTGAAGAGTAACCCCATTTTAGAGCAGAAAAGAACTGTAACTCACGCACCTTTGGTGCATGCAGGAGATCAAGTGTAACGCACTGGTTGCTGCATGGTTTTCAAAGTGAGTGAGTGCAGAAGTTTTTGGCCAGCTGCCATACGAGATAGGACAATGACGTAATAGTATTAAGAATCCAAGACATGTGATCCGCTATTGCAGGAATATGAAGACACCGGGACAGCACTGCTGCGGGAGAGCGGTCCACCCCTCTAACAAGTGGATTGGACGACAGGTGGAAGTGAGTTCAGCTGCATGTTGTACGCGTAACGCCACAGTAGGGTTGATGTCAGTTAATTTGCATGTTGTACGCGTAACACCACACCCGATTACCAACAGCAATAACACCCAGCAAAAGTGCAGCTTAAAGGTATCTGGCTCATTTAATTCTAACTCAAACTTTTCATTTTTCAATGCCATTGCTTACATTATCACGCCGCCGGGTCTTGGGGCACAAAGACCCAAGCAAATGTCACCTGCAAAGGACCAATACAAATTAAGTTAAATTAATATTTAAATAATTCAAAAAATAAAAATTAATCAAACTATATCAAAAACATTTGTAAACTAAAATATTTAAATATGTCTCTCCGATTAATGGACCTAACCGATTCATATATATTCCCTGTCGGGAACATAAATATTGCTTACGTTATCACGCCGCCGGGTCTTGGGGCACAAAGACCCAAGCAAACGTCACCTGCAAAGGACCAATAAAAATTAAGTTAAATTAATATTTAAATAATTCAAAAAATAAAAATTAATCAAACTATATCAAGAACATTTGTAAACTAAAATATTTAAATATGTCTCTCCTATTAATGGACCTAACTGATTCATATATATTCCCTGTCGGGAACATAATAATGACTTTTGCAAATGACTAAATACAATGTTTGTACAAATGATTAAATGCAATGTAAAGTTTTAAAGTATCGAGGTATACTTTAAAAAAGTTATTCATAGGTCAAACCCCAATCTAGTATATAATTTATCAAAGCACATTAGAATACACATCGTGTCCCTCGGTACATGGATATAATCGATGGAGTTAAGAGAGCGTTTGAGCAGGCATACCCGTAAATAATTCCACAATAGTCTTGGTCACAAAGATACCTAACTGTCAAATCTATGAATTGTTTATAGCATGGCATATGAAGCATTATTGCTTTGTCATTGGATGAAGTTAATGATTGTTCTTGAAGTTAAATGCCTTTTGTATAAACCCTTTCAAAAATCAAATTATAAATTAATAATTATTTATTTTATCTGTTTTTTAAACTCAATTTCACTCTTTTGGTTAGTGTTGGAACTATTTTATAGGTCTATAATGTTTCTATAAAATATAATATTTTTTTTTCAATTTTAATTGTTAATAATTATGAGTGTAAATTTTTTTTATTAACATTATTTATGCATATTATTAACATGCAATTTCAATTATAATTATTAATGAATCATTGTAATTTTTTTTTAACATTAGTTATGCATATCAACTTGAAATTTATGGTTTAAGAAAAAAATATGATGAAAGGAGGGGAACGACATTCCTGGAGGCATAATGCAACACTCTAGGGTTTACCATCCAGCTCCTCCTGAATCGATGGAGTCGAGGGAGCGCATCTAGGGTTTACATTTGGCGGGGTTGTCACATTTGGTGTGTTGATTAGCAGTGTTGCTTTCTCTGTATGTTGGCCTGTGCACTGTTTTTTTATTGTCCTAGCATGGAGCCCGTCCTCTACCCGAGGACTTAGTACCAACCATGAAAAAAAAGTGGGAATAGGTTATATTACTTTGTTTTATGTCTTTTTTGTTTTTCACGAGTCTTCTAAGTATATCTTCGTCCCCCAGTTCCTAGGGTTTACTGACACTGGAGGTTTTGTTCCCTGTTAAGGGGGTTTTTCCAACGGCTTGTCGGTAGCTACTTTTTGCGAACCTCCAGTGGAACTAAGTACTCAGTCTGGTAGTCTCCACGACTGCGGCAGAGTGTCTTCTCCCTTATTCTTTATTTCGGCTTGTGTTTGACTCTGATGTTGCATCGGGTCTCCGGGCACTTGAGTTTCTTGTTTCTTGCCAAACCCTTTTTCTTGGAGTCTCCGGTAACTTGATTATTACTGTTGGGTTTCTTGTGTGGTATTGGGTTTTCCCGTATGACTTATATTGTGGGTCTATTGGGGGTTTAATTTCGGGTCCTCTTTTGATTATTACCTAGAGACATGTGAGTCTTGTATTTTTATTAGTTATTTTTATCTTATTGGGGATTTTGGGGTTTTCTGGAGTACCTTGGGTACCGGGTTTATGTCGAGGTTTTTTCTCGGGTTCTGTATTGATTCTCGACACTGGGGTTTACCGCCTGTTTTTTAAGTTTCTCTTGGTGGTAATGACATCAGAAGGTACTTTAGGGTTGATGGAGGATCCTCACTATCACCATCGGGCCCGGAGGAAGACTAAGGTTATTAGGGAACTGGCCGCTAAGAAGTGTTTTATCATGGGCCGTGATATCTTTCTAGATAAAGTGGATATGTTGTGAAAATGTGCACTTGTGGGAAGGTTAGAATACAATAAGTTGGATAAAGAGAAGTGGGTGGCATGGGAAACCCAACACTGGAAACCTCTTATTAACTATGTCCCAACCATTAGCAAGCTCACGAATGGTTGGTATGTTTTCCTTTTCTTGGACAAAAAGGATGCCATGCGCATCTTGGAGCAGCTCTGGCCTTTGGGTAAGGGCTCTCTGGTCCTCCGTCGCTGGCACTTGGTTTTTGATCATGTTCCGGAAAGGGTGGTGATTCGTCATGTTTGGGTATTGCTCCCAGCACTTCCCTATCTATTCTGGAGTAGAGATGCTCTGATTGGCATTGCAAATAACTTGGGTCAGTTTGGGGCGATTGAGGATAATTTTCTGTTATCCTTCGACAAACGTATTGCTAGGGTGCTTGTAGAAATGGATGTTTCTGTTCGATTACCATCAGGCATTGACATCTTTTGCAATGATCAACTACATGTCCAACATTTGGATTATCTCCACATGCCCTTTCACTGCCATTTCTGTCAAGAGACGGGGCATCTCAGACATTGTTGCCCCAGTTTAATCCATGGGTATCCTCGTGTATCAGTTGATGCAGCTTTGTTTGATACACTTTCGGTTCATCTCGGTCCCTCTGATCTAGACCTCCTCTCAATGTCACAGGAAGGTATGTATCACTCTGTATCACCAAGTCTTTATGACGATCTCACTAAAGGTGAACTTGAATACATCGTGGATATTGAAAAGATTGTTGTATGTAACCATTGGGTTGGTAACCCTCCTCCTGTATCTGTCGATCCTTCGGTGGATATTGTTAACTCGGGAGGGTTTTCTTCTCATACTGAGGGTTCGATGTCGGGTTATCATTTACTCGAGTCTATTCTACCTCTAGCTCCTTCTTCTGTGGTCTCCTCTGTTGTGGCAGGTTCTTTGGGTCATGGTGGTTTTGAGGTTACACCTGTTAGGGGTTCGATTTTGCTGGCACCTCTTATGGTGGAGGAACTGGGGTTGGACTCTGTCCTCTCACCTGTTAAGGACTTAAGCCTTGCTTCTACTGAGTCTTTGGTGGAGTTTGTATCGTATCCTCCCCCACTGTCACATACCTTACCCGTTCCTTCTTTCTTTTCGAAGGCAGATTTCCCTTCTCTTGATAGGGTTCCCTCCTCTCCTCTGTCTGATTCTCTACTCCCTCCTTTTAATCCCTCCAAAGAGTTGTCTTTCTCGGACACTTCTCTCCTTAAGTCTCTCTCCATTTTCTCTGACAATTCACCCATCTCTCCTTCTACTATTCCCCTCGAATAAATCAGACATGAAAATGCTACCATCAGGAGATCTTGCAAAGTGAAGACGGTCTCTTCTGGTAATCCTGCGATCCCTCTTATTACTCCACCCTCCAACAGAATTAAAGAGGTGGCTAGAACTTGTCACACCTCCATTTCATCCTCCTCCTTTGGGGTACTTAGAGTAGATTCTTCCCCGGGTATGGGTTCTTGATGAAACTTCTTTCTCTCAATATTTGTGGGTTCAGAGGACTTACCAAGATCAAATCCCTCGACAACCTACTATCTACTCTTAAACCCAATATGTTGTTTTTTCAAGAAACTATGTGTGATCACACACATGTCCTCCTCTCTTTTTCCAAACTTCACCCAGGGTGGGAATTGTGTGCCACAGACTCTCTTGGTCTCTCTGGGGGCCTTCTCACGGCTTGGGATCCCTCAGTTGCACGCCATAAGGCTTTTGTTTCTTGTTCAAGCATCCTGGTGAAGGATGTTTTGAGGAATCAGTCGTTTAAACTTACTTATCTCAATTGTTATGGTCCCTATAATAATAGGGTTCCCTTTTGGGAGGCTGCAGTGAATGAGGGAATTTTCAAAGATCCTAATTTGATTATAACTAGTGATCTTAACTTTACCCTCCCGACTACAGAGATTTTGGGACAGAAATCCCTTCCTGATACTCTGTGCTCGTATTTTGTACAACTGTTGGCCCGCATGAATTTGGTGGATGTTGATCCGGCCTGTCTCGACCCCAATTGGAAAAATGGAAGATCTGGGGTGTGGGGTATAAGCAAGAGACTCGACAGTTTTTTGGTAGTTGACTCACTGCTACATCTTTTCACTAGGTATCATTCTTGGGTACATTTTTTTACTATCTCTGGTCGCTATCTTGTGTGTTTGGAATGGGACAATTCCTCCCATATTAGAAACTGTCCTTTCAAGTTCAATAGGGCTTGGCTATAGGTGGAAAACTTCTCGCAACTTGTTACCTCTTCTTGGTCTTTGGAAAATAATTTTCTTGACTATGATGATATGACCAAGTTGGTTATGAAACTGAAGAGACTCAAAGGTGAGGTAAAAGAATGGGAAAAACTACAACGTGCTAAATAGTGTAAGGAAGTTGTGGATCTGGACCTTGAGATTCAACAATTATTATCTTTGTCTCCTTGGGTATCCTCATTGATATGAAGGCTCTTAAGATGGCCTCTTTAAAAGTAAAAAAAGATAATTTATTGGAACATGAGGTTCTCACATGGAGACTCAAAAGTAGGGCTCTCTGGATTGAACAGGGAGATGCTAATACCAAATTATTCCATAGTTTTGCCTCAACTAGGAAAAATCATAACACTATTTCAGACCTTGATTATGGATCTGGTAATATCATTTGCAATATGGAACTTCTTAAGAAAATGGGAAAAGAACATTTCTCTTCTCTTTTCATGGAGGATGGTAAGGCTCTCATATCAAATCAAATTTTGATTATCAAACATTTCCCCTCTTTTCTCTTGGCTGAGGATTCAGATAGCATGGTGGAAGAGGTTACATTGTAGGAAGTTGATTGTGCGCTGAAGAGTTTCAAGAAGGATAGGAGTCGGGGGCTAGATGGCTGGGAGCTATAATTCTTTCTATTTTTATTTGATTTGGTTAAGCTAGATCTTTTGAAGGTTTTCAAACAATCTCGAAAGGAGGGTAAGTTGGGAAGAGCCCTAAATTCTACTTTCTTGACCCTTATACCCAAGTTTGATCACCCACTTTCCTTTGTGGACTTCAGGCCCATCTCACTCTGCAACCTTGTCTACAAGCTCATCTCTAAAATTATTTCCAATAGACTTAAGCCTATACTATCAAAGACCATCTCCATTGAGCAGTTCAACTTTCTCAAGGATAGACAGATACAGGAACCTATTGGGATTGCTAAAGAAATAATCCATACTATTAAGCTTAAAAATTTGGAAGCCCTTGTCCTCAAACTTGACCTTAAAAAGGCCTTTGATCATGTTAATTGGACTTTCTTGTGGCTCATCCTTACCCAGATTGGGTTTCCCTTACCATCGGTAAATTGGATTATGGGTTGTGTATCCTCTGCAAACTTTTCAGTATTGATAAATGGTTGTCCTTCGGATTTTTTTATGCTTCCAGGGGTATCAGACATGGCTTCCCTTTATCACCCCTACTTTTCCTATTGGTGATTGAAGGACTTAGTCAACTCATTGGGGAAGCAAAAATTATAGGAAAAAACAGTGGTATCAAGCTTGTTCCCACTCTTTCCTTTACTCACTTCCTCTTTATGGATGACGTTTTACTATTTGGTAGTGCAACAATTATGAAATGGCAAGCTTATAAAAGTATTTTGGATCTCTATTGTGCGGCATCAAGGATGAGTATAAGCTTGGAAAAATCATCTTTTCTCTGGAATAACTTATCAAATGAAGTATGTAAAAGCATCAGTACTATTTTTCCTTTTAAAATGGAACCTATAGACTCTGGGTTTAAGTACTTGGGGTTTAGGCTCAAACCCTTGGGTTATTGTGTAAACGATTGGAGTTGGATATTGAAAATGTTTGAGAACAAACTTGGTCATTGGACTCATAAATTCCTATCTCTTGGTGGAAAATTGATTTTGACTAGATCAGTCGTATCTGGTATCCCCGTTTATTGGCTGTCCCTTTCCATGCTTGCTAGATCGATATTGAACAGGCTCAGAAGATGTTTCTTCGCTTTCCTTTGGGGTGGCAGTCCTACCAAACATAAAATGCATCTTGTGGAATAGACAAGCCTCTCAAGACCCTTCACACTTGGGGGTTGGAATATAAAAAACTTGGACTGGTTCAACATTGCTCTCAGGAGTAAGAGTTTTTGGAATGTACTTAGAAGCAAGGGTTTATGGAATCAGTTTATTCAACAAAAATACCTTAAAGGTATTCCTTGGGAATGTTGGATTTGTCATCACAGTTTCTCTATTCATAATACTTCACATATTTGGAATGGTTTTATCTGTGTACTTCCCTAGATCAGCTGTATGGTGGGGTGGAGAGTTGGAGACAGTGTCCTTATAAATTTGGGCATATACCCTATTGCTGGTTTGAAATCAACTTGTATGCTCTCCAATGATCTTCGTACATATCTCTCGGACTACGGTATTAACCATCTCAGTCAGGCTCGAAATCTTGGTGACTTAACTTCTTCTTCTTCATATTGACTATTGGGAGAAGATCTGGAACTTGGCGGGGAATGGAAGGAGGAATGGTCAAAATATATTGGGGGAATCTATCGTGAAGGTATCAGACTAAATTCTTCAAAGGATTGTATCCTCTGGCTTTATAATAAAAAAAAGCGGCGAGGCCACTAAAGACTTGGCTTATGATTATATTGCTAACAGGTTTGGTGGGGAACTAATTGGTTGGCAATAGAAACAACTCGTGCTCTCGGATATTCCATTAAAAATTAAATATTTTTGCTGGTTGTGTGTTGGAAATTTTATCAGTACTTGGGATTATTTATGTCGCAGGGGATGGATGGGGCCTAATCGTTGTTGTATGTGTATGGTTGATGATGAGACTATGAATCATCTATTTGTTTCTTATACTTTTGCTCGGGTAGTAACGTTAACAGCCATAGATTAACACTTACTTGGAAGGAACCAACTCTGTTGGAAAATTTTAATTGTTGGGTTGAAAATGCTCATAACCTGTTATATATTTATATCTAGAGCATCTCGAATACTTGCAGCAGGTTCTTGTTTGATGATCATGGCTCTCGTGTGGATTATGTATTCCATAGGATATTGGACTTGGTACTTTCTTATTCGGTTAATGAAAAAAAAGTTTATTCCATGGTTATTGGATTGCCGCCATTGGTGACTTACCCAACTAGATTCTTTGATGGAGCTGCAGCTTTAAATATTGATGGTGTTGGATTTACACTCCATATCAGTCCCACACATTTCTTTCATGTACAGATGGGTTGCGGAGTCAATACAAATACTAGGGCTGAGCTTATGGCCCTTTGGGCTCTTCTGGTATTTGCGAAAACGATGGGTATTCCTTCCCTCTTTGTCTGTGGATATTCACAAGTTATTATAAATTAGGCAAACTCGGTGACATGTATCGATGTAGTAGACTTGAATCACTGGTGTGACTACATATCTTAGGTAAAAGCCTCTTTCCTCTCCATTAACTTCAAGCACATTTATAGGGACCACAATACGAGTGTTTATATCTTATCCAAGGAAGCTCTATCACTTGAGATGGGAAAACATACTTATAAGGAATTTTTGGATGGAGAATCCATCGAAAACAATACTATCCTTTTTCTTTTAAAGGATATGTGACTCTATAGAGGAAGCTTTTTTTCCATTACTCATTTTTTAGTTTTTCTTTGCATATATCTATGAGTTGATATGGATTAATACAACATACTTTTGTATTAGTGAGGGGAACTTTCACCTATTTGAGTTTCCTTGGATAAGCTCTCAGATCTAGTATTGTACTCCCTTGGACTGTGTTGAAGTTCACTTTGTTGAGAGTGTGAGGTTTGTACTGGTCACATGTACCTCTTTCCTCTCCATTAACTTCAAGCACATTTATAGGGACCACAATACGAGTGTTTATATCTTATCCAAGGAAGCTCTATCACTTGAGATGGGAAAACATACTTATAAGGAATTTTTGGATGGAGAATCCATCGAAAACAATACTATCCTTTTTCTTTTAAAGGATATGTGACTCTATAGAGGAAGCTTTTTTTCCATTACTCATTTTTTAGTTTTTCTTCGCATATATCTATGAGTTGATATGGATTAATACAACATACTTTTGTATTAGTGAGGGGAACTTTCACCTATTCGAGTTTCCTTGGATAAGCTCTCAGATCTAGTATTGTACTCCCTTGGACTGTGTTGAAGTTCACTTTGTTGAGAGTGTGAGGTTTGTACTGGTCACATGTATGGGTTTGACTTTTGGTTCCCCCTATTGCCATGGGATTTTGATGTTTTTTATGACAGATGTATATGATACTTGGTATTATATTTATGTATTAGGTTCCTTTGATTCATAATGAATAACAAGGCATTGCTCTTTTTCTCCTGAATGTATATATATATATGATCAAATCCTATTAACGTGAAGTCTATTGATTTAGAATAAAATATGATCAGATTCTTTTGACTTAGCATTTTTGGTTTGAGTATCCTCCTTAAGCTATAACAACATTTGGTGATTCGAAATTAAGTTATATAGTTATCATTTGTTTTTGTTTTTTATGTACCTTGGTAGTAGGTATATATATGAATTGAGAGATTGCATTAATCGAACCATAAAAGAGTGATTTTTTTAAAACTAAATGTTTTCATATAGTTGTAATTTTTAATATTAAATCAATTTTTTTTTAAATATTTATTTTCAATTTTATTGGTTCTGTACTGCTTAAGTTGACCTCGCTTTGTGTAGCCTCAGTGTAGGCGGCAAAGTTAATGTTGATGTATTTGTAACTTCAGAATGTATTCATCTATGTATCTTATGCATTTTAACCCGATGTTTATTCCGGGATGTATCTATATTGTAATTGATTCATATTGTCATGCCCCTGTGTTCCGATCGGGAGGATCAATAATGTAAACAAGTCATGTCAAGTCATAGTGGGTAACCCTCCGATTGTCTAAGGGTTAAAGTCCCCACAGTTTTGGGGCACTAGGGTTATTAGACTCTCCTAGTAGAGGTCAGCCATGGTAGAGTTTTAGTCATGTCAGGATTAGTATAAATAGAGAACTGGAGTCTCTATTTATCACACAACTCATCCACACTCAAGTGTAGCGCATGGTTGAGGAAGGAGAAGACACTGGGGCTAGACAAGAAGAAGATTACTGTTGTCGGGAGATCACTTACTGTTTTGGGGCTTTTACTGTTTTGGTGCTGATTCTATCTTTGAGGAAGTTGCGCGGTTTTCTCCTTTATGGTTTCCCCAAGGAAAAACACTGTGTTCATTGTCTCTTGTGTTTGATTGCTGTACTTGTTATTCTCTCAGTTAAAGATCCTAATAATGCTAGCTTAATGTTGAAAAACTAACATGGTATCAGAGCTAACCTGAGAAGAAGACACTATGCAGCTGCAGGAACTAGGGCTTCCTAGTTTGTGGATCTTCCTCCACAGATTTTCAGCAAAAGTAAGGTGGAATAACTCTCCTCCTTAGGGCGCATCTTTCTGTTGAAGCATAATCCAATTCTGAGGTTTTTCAGTTTTGGACCCAACATTGCTGCCGAAAATTAGGGCTTTTCACAGAAGAGGAATTTTTCAGTAAGCCCAGGTCTGGATTGATCTCCTCCCCAAAATCGAAGTTAGGGACAAATTTCAAAGTATTTGGGTGGACAAAACTCCAGAAAAGCAAAACCCTAATCTGCTCCTAAACCAGCTCTGTAGGATTTCATCTCAAGTTTTAGATCCGACATCTTGACCTGGTAAGATCTAAAATCTTTTGTATTTCCATTTGAGGTTCTCAGTTTAAGATGTCTCATCATACCAAGCTTGATGAAAATCTTGAGGGAGCTGATAACTTCCGAGCCTGGAAGTATAGGATCTCCCTGGTCCTGGAAGAGAATGAGTTAGACTCCTACATCCATGAGGAGGTTCCAATTCTAGAGGGAGATGAGGCAAAGGCCTTACATAAGAAGAAGATGGTTATGTCAAAGAGGATCATTGTTGATTCTATCAAGGATCAACTTATCCCACAGATGTCCTCTCTCAAGACACCTAAAGCTATGTTTTATGCCCTAACCAAGTTGTTTGAAGGGAAGAACATAAACTGAAAGATGACTCTGAGGAATCAATTGAAGAATGTGAAGATTTAGAATGTAGAGACTATCCAGTCCTACTTCACAAGGGTTTCTCAGATCAAGGAACAATTAGAAGCTGTAGATGAAGAAGTGGAGAATGCAGAGATTGTAATGACAACACTGAATGGACTTCCTAGGTCATGGGATTCTTTCATCCAAGGAATCTATGCAAGAAAGAAGTTAGTCAAGTTCAACAGACTATGGGACGAATGCTCTCAAGAAGAAGCTTGGATATCAGCCCGAGAAGAGAAGATGGGAAGTGAAGATCAAGCCCTCACAGTTCACTCCAAGAGGGGAAGAAGAAATCATCATTACTCCAAAGGTAAGAACTCTTATTCTAAGGATAACAATAGAAAGGACCTATCTATATTGAGATGTTATACATGTGATGAAAAAGGAAACCTTTGCAAAAGACTGTCCTAAGAACAAGAACCACTCTCATAAGAAGAAGGGGAACAAAAGAAGACATCATGGTCATGCTACAGATGATGATGAACCATCCAAGAAGAGATCCAGATATGAAAGTGAAGATTCTTCAAGCAAGGATGAATATGTTCTGATTTCCGCTCTCACAGGTAACATTACTCATGGTAGTGATGATTGGCTTATATACAGTGGGGCTTCCAAACATATGACTGGATTCAAGGAATCCTTTGTAAGACTGTGAGAACATGAATCACCTTACAAGGTGAAACTAGGAGATGACTACCAATATCCAATAAAAGGTAGTGGGGGATCTTCCTATAAACTAGACTCGGGTAAGTCTCTAACAATGAAGGAAGTATTGTTTGTACTAGGACTCATGAAGAACCTTCTCTCCATATCAACATTGGATGCAAAAGGAATGAGGGTTGCATTCATAGATGGTAAAGTCATTATGTGGCCTAGAGGAAAGACTATCAATGATGCGGTAGTGATTGGAGAACAAGAAGGAGGATTGTACAAATTGAAGGGCCATCCAGAACAAGCATTGGTCCATGACTCAGTAGAGCTAAATGAACTTTGGCATAGAAGGCTTGCACATGTGCATTACAGAGCACTACCTATTGCAAGCAAAGCTGTTGAAGGTCTTCCAGAAATCCAAGCAAAACATGATGGGGTCTGCAAAGGATGTGCGAAAGGAAAGAACACAAAGAAGACATTTCCAAGTAGCGAAAGCAAAGCAAAAGGAATCTTGGAAATCATCCACTCCGATGTATGCGGTCCTATGTCATCAACCTCACTAAGCGGGTATGCATATTATGTTTCTTTTATTGATGATTTTTCTAGGAAGACACGGGTTAACTTCATGAAGAACAAAGATGAAGTATTCAGCAAATTCAAGGAATTCAAATCCTTGATTGAGAACCATACTGAAAAGAAGATCAAGACTTTTCGATCAGACAATGGCGGAGAATTCACTTAGAATGAATTCAAGAGGCTATGCAAAGACTCAGGGATTAAGAGGGAGTTGTCAACTCCTTATAATCCACAACAGAATGGGGTTGCAGAAAGGAATAATAGAACTATCATGGAAGCTGCAAGTGCAATGCTTCATGATCAAGATCTTCCTATGCATATTTGGGCTGAAGCTGCCAGAACAACAGTGTATGTACAGAACCGTACTCCACATAGAGTACTCGAGAACAAGACTCCTGAAGAATTCTTCTTCAGCAAGAAACCAGAAGTCAGCCATCTCAGAATATTCGGCTGTCATGTGTACATACACATCCCAAAGGAGAAAAGGACAAAATTAGATCCTTCGGGAAAGAAGGGTATATTTGTGGGATACTCTGAAAGCTCAGAGGCTTACAGAATCTATTTCCCATGATACAAGAATATTGACATTAGTAGGGATGTGACATTTGATGAAGACATAGCTTACAACAAATCCAGAAAGATACCTGAAGAAGCAGAAGCACCCAGAATTCATGATACAACCATGAATGAAGAAGCTCAAGAAGAAGATCGAGAATTTGAAGAACCATAAAGACCTGTAGATCCACCTCTGGAGAAGAATCCTCATAAGAGGAAACCTGCTTGGGTACAAGAAATTATCCAAGGTGCGGAAAGATATGGGGCTCCAGAAGAGAATCACAGAGAAAGAAAGAGGACTAGATCCTGCTCCAGGTATGTAGCTTTACTATGTGATTTCATTGATAAAGAACCTTCCAGTTATGAAGAAGTGGCAGAACGAAAAGAATGGAAGGATGCTATGATTGAAGAATATCAATCGATCATGAAGAATGATGTGTGGGGTGTTGTCCCAAGATAAGAAGGGAAGTCAGTTGTAACTTCCAAATGGATCTATAAGATCAAGCATGCTACAGACGGTAGCATTGAAAAGTATAAGGCAAGATTTGTGGCTCGGGGTTTCTCTCAAAAAGAAGGAATAGACTATGAAGAAACATTTGCACCTATAACCAGATACACTTCCATCAGATCAATACTTGCTCTGGCTGCAGTGATGAAATGGAAGATACACCAAATGGATGTCAAGACTGCTTTCTTGAATGGTGTAGTAGAAGAGGAAGTGTATGTAGAACAACCACTCGGTTTTGAGACACATGACAGAGAGTCTCATGTATGCATATTGAAGAAAGCCCTTATGGTTTGAAACAGGCACCCAGGACCTGGTATGGCAGAATTGAAAGTTTTCTAGCTAGTTTGGGCTTTACCAAGAGTAAAGCAGATTCCAACCTTTACTACAAGGTTGAAGATGACAACCCAATGATGCATCTACTATATGTAGATGATCTATTTGTAATAGGTACGGATGGGTTGATTGTTGATATGAAAAGAAAGCTTGCTGCTGAGTTCGAGATGAAGGACTTGGGTATGATGCATTACTTTCTAGGTATGGAGGTGTGGCAGAGTATAGATGGAATCTTCCTTGGACAATGGAAGTATGTAGTAGAGATCCTAAAGAGGTTTGGGATGAGGGACTGTAAGGCTATGACCACATCTATGGCATCGAAGATGAAGCTATTGAGTGATGCTTCATTAGAGTCGATTGATGCTACGATGTATCGTCAGATGATTGGGTCATTGATGTACCTGACGAACACGAGACCAAACATTTGCTTTGCTATGAACACCTTGAGCCAGTTCTTAACAGATTCAAGAAATGTTCACTTGATTGCTGCAAATCATATTCTGAGGTACCTGAAGGGTACAGTTGATTATGGGCTCAAGTACGATGTGAATCAAAAGATTAACCTGGAGGGTTATGTTGATTCAGATTGGGCAGGCAGTGCCATCGATAGGAAGAGTATTTCAGGGTGTTGCTTCAGTATGGGATCAGGTGTGATCTCTTGGTTTAGCAGGAAGCAATCCTATGTGGCACTGAGTACAGCGGAAGCAGATTATGTTGCAACTTATTCAGCTAGTTGTGAGGCAGTATGGCTATGGAAGCTACTGTATGATTTATTTGATCTCCAGTTAGATGCTACTTGTATACATTGTGACAACCAGAGTTGCGTGAAGTTGTCAGAGAATCCAGTGTTCCATGACAAGTCGAAGCATATCGAGATCAAGTATCACTATATCAGGGATATGGTGCAGAAGGGAGCAGTGAAGCTTTAGTATGTTGTGACGGAGGAATAGATAGCTGATGTATTGACGAAGCCATTGGCTAGAGTGAAGTTCGAGTACTTCAGGGAGAAGCTTGGTGTTCTCTAGATCGAGGTTTCCTCTAAGGGAAAGTGATGAGTCCCATAGCCATTCTGACATGGTGAGAGGATTGGTTCCTTCCATGGTCAGATGTAAGGGCTGATTCATTTTGTCATGGTGAGAGGATTGGTTCCTTCCATGACAGATATGAATGCTCAGATCCATAGCTATTCTAACGAGCAGGTCAGATGTAAGGGCTGAGCCATTCTGTCATGGTGAGAGGATTGGTTCCTTCCATGTCAGATGTGAGTGCTAAGCCATTCTGATATGACTGTAGGATTGGTTCATACATGATCAGATATAAGGGCTATTGCCATTCTTTGAATGGAGATGCTTGGTGAGGTACCAGGAAAACTCAGTCTAGGACTGAGGGTCATTCTGATATGACCGTGAGATGTTCTCTCACATGATCAGATATGAGTGCATGGCCATTCTGATGTGATAGAGGGATGTGTTCCCACTTGATCAGATGTAAGGGTTGAGCCATTCTGTCATGGCTAAAGGATTAGGTTCCTCCCATGTCAGATATGAGTGCTGTCCATTCTGACTTGGTGTCAGATATAAAGGCTACCGCCATTCTTTGAATGGAGCTACCTGGTGAGGTACCAGGAATCCTCAGTCTAGGACTGAGAGCCATTCTGATGTGACTGAGGGATGTGTTCCCACATGATCAAATGTAAGTGCAGTGGCCTTTCCATAGATGATAGTAGTTTGGGTTCCTATCATGCTGTTGGTTGTAAGTGCTAAGCCTTTTCACAGATGATAGTAGTTTGAGTTCCTATCATGCTGGTGATTGTAAGTGCTGTGCATTTTCACATATGGTAGTAGTTTGAGTTCCTACCATGCCGGTGATTGTAAGTGTTGTTCCTTTCCACATATGGTAGTAGTTTGAGTTCCTACCATGCTTGTGGATGTGAGTGTTGTGCCTTTCCACAGATGATAGTAATTTGGGTTCCTATCATGCTGGTGGTTGTAAGTGCTGAGTCATTTCACAGATGATAGTAGTTTGAGTTCCTATCATGCTGGTGAATGTGAGTGCTGGGCCTTTCTGATATGATTATAGGATTGGTTCCTACATATCAGATGTGAGTGCTGGGCATGCCTTTCTGACGAGTAGGTCAGATGTAACTGTTGGGCAGGCCATTCTGACTTAGTATCAGATATAAGCGCTGAAGAAGACATACATGGAGGCTAGGCCTACAACCAGCATGAAAAACGGTTGGCTCTGTAGAACTTCCTGTGACGAGAAGAATCATGAGATAGCACCCGTGATGATGATTGCCAGTGATGATCCAGATCAAGTGATGATCGAGATCCAATGATGATGATCCAACAGTCACGATCCAGATCTAGTGATGATCCAGATCCAGTGATGATGCCCAGTGATGATCTAGATCGAGTGATGATATAGATCTAGTGATGATGACCAGTGATGATCCAAATCTGGTGATGATCCAGATCCAGTGATGATGTCCCATGATGATCCAGATCGAGAGATGATCCAGATTTGAAGAATGAAGATGACTTGAAGACGAATATGACTTGAATACTAGGAAGACTTGAGATGTAGATGACGAGATGATCCAGTTGATATAGAGAAGAAGACCAGTGCTGAAAATTGTGTCGAAAAAATACCTTCCCAGTTAAGAGGGAGTGTTGATGTAGTTGTAACTTCGGAATGTATTCATCTATGTATCTTATGTATTGTAACCCGATGTTTATTTTGGGATGTATCTATAATGTAATTGAGTCATATTGTCATGCCCCGATGTTCCGATCAGGAGGATCAATAATGTAAACAAGTCATGTCAAGTCATAGTGGGTAACCCTCCGATTGTCTAAGGGTTAAAGTCCCCGCAGTTTCGGGGCACTAGGGTTATTAGACTCTCCTAGTAGAGGTCGGCCTTGGTAGGGTTTTAGTCATGTCGGGATTAGTATAAATAGAGATCTGGAGTCTCTATTTATCACACAACTCATCCACACTCAAGTGTAGCGCATAGTTGAGGAAGGAGAAGACACTGGGGCTAGACAAGAAGAAGATTACTACTATTGGGAGATCACTTACTGTTTTGGGGCTTTTACTGTTTTGGTGTTGATTCTATCTTTGAGGAAGTTGCGGGGTTTTCCCCTTTATGGTTTCCCCGAGGAAAAACACCGTGTTCATTGTCTCTTGTGTTTGATTGTTGTACTTGTTATTCTCTCAATTAAAGATCCTATTAATGCTAGCTTAATGTTGAAAAACTAATAGTTAACGTCAAAAGTACAACAGTATAGTAATAGTTATTACTTCACAGTAAATGCAACAACAATTTTACTTCATTTTAAAATGAAAACATTAAAAGGTTTTAAAATAAAAACATTTCGTTTTACCTTCACTGTCATTTTTTAATTTATTACTTATTTATTATTTTACATAAATATATACAAATATATTAGTTTTGTTTTTTTAATTTATTACTTTACATAAATATAATAAATATATTATTTTATTTAATTATGGAAAATTTAAAAGTAAAACATTTTGAAATCGTGGTTTATAAAAGATAAAAATTAATTAATTAATTAATTAATATATAGAATCATCCTGTCAGTGAAAAATTTCGTATGAAATATCTTAAGGGCAGCTCCCTTAGATCCATTTCTTCTGCTAATACTCCTCCAGGCACTGCTATTTGGAACTCTTGCAGGAAAAGTTTTGAATTCTTTACCCAACAGCTCTATAGAATTCTTGGAAATGGGAAAAGTATCTTTCTCTCGGAGGATAAAATCTCTGGTAATCCTCCTCTTTCCTCCGTTATTCCGTTGACAACAATTTTTAATTGGCCAACAAATAAAGGACTTATTATATTGGTCGATATTTGCACTTGGGATAGTTCTTGTAATTGGTCTGGATGGACTATTCCAGACCTTCTTGTTGGCTTACTTCCTCAAAAACATCTGCTGCTCTCTTCTCTATCTGGCCTTGCTCCCATATATTCCTCCCACAAAGATCGTTCGGGTTGGGGCCATGATGGTTTCTATACTGCTACTAGAGGCTTCAACGCCCTTCATACTTCCCACAATATGATTCTTTCCTCCTATGATATGGAAAACAGTTAGGTTTTCTCGTTGCCAGCTGAAGGTAAACTTTTTTTCGTGGCTCGTATTAAATAATAAAATTATGACCGGATATTCCCTTTCTAAGCGTGGCTTCGTTGGTCCGTTTCGATGCTGCCTATGCAAAAACATTGTGGAGACTACAAATCATCTCCTTGTTGACTGTGATTTCTCCAGGAAGGTTTGGGCTTTGGTCCTTCAAGGCTTTAATTTCTCATTTCCTCCTCAGTCTTCAGTATTAGCTCTCTGTACAGCTTGGCATGACCGACGACCTTCGAAATCGAGCTCATCTGTTATGCACTCTCACTGGCATTCGATCCTGAAATTTCCCCGGTGAGCGTTATTGTTGGCCAGAAATCATTGCATCTTCAAAGAGCACATTCCAATCATCCAGATCGTTGCCAATAAATCTAAAGTGTGGTTTGCATAATCCATTGGCATACTATCGCCTTCTCCTCCTTCTTTTTGTGGATGAGCATTGGTTCACAAGCTTTTGGGTTTAATTTGAAAAGTGCCAAACTTGTCAATCTCCCAGCATGGAGGTTTCGTGGAAGCAAGGATGCTCTTAACAAAATATGGATGAATTCCTCTTCAGCCGTAATATTCTTTGATGGTGCTTCAAAAGGGAATCCCGGGGACTCTGGAGCTGGTGGCTTGGTTTTATCTCCTGACAGTTTGACTAAATTCAGTTTGAGCTGGGGGCTTGGTTCCTTGTCCAATAATCATGCCGAATGCTACAGCCTCCTTATGGCAACCCAGATCACTAAGGAAAAAGGTTATAAGTCTGTTCAAATCTCTGGCGATTCTGAGATGTTGATAAAAGTCTTAAATACAGTTGACTGTTTCAATAATTTTGCCTTGAATATTATTCTTAAGAGAATTAGGATAATTTTGAAAGGTTTTGAGAAAGTTGAATGCTTTCACATTCTCCGGGACTTAAACAGTCTTGCTGATGTCCTGGCTAATAAAGCTTGTCTTTTTCCGCAATGATCCCTTTGCATCAACGAGAAAGCCAGTTATTTCCATCCAATTCCGTAATGGTGCTTCTTGTAGTTGATTTTTGTTTTTCAAGGGAGATTCCCTCATCTCTGTAAGGTTCTTAGCAGACTCTTGTAATTTCGAATTATGTAATTTGGTTGATTGGTATTGCCAACTTAGACCAGCATCCTTCTTCAAAATAAAATTGACCATTTTTGTTTAAAAATTATTATTATTTTCTAAATTTTGCTAAAAGATAATATTTATAATAAATTAGATTATTTATAAATAAATAAATAAAATTTTAATATTCATTTTTTTTCTATTTAAAAAAAAAATGATGATAGTTAATCACAATATATTAAGATTTGAAATTTGAAATAAACATCGGTTTTACAATCCATTCATTTCTCATCTCATTTCAGTTCATCAACAAATGATATATTTCAACAACATCTTAGAAAAAGAATAAAATATGAATATATTTATTTTGAAGTAATAATTTACTTTCTAATTTATAATATTTCAATTAAGTCCCTCTCGTCTCTCCATTGTATTAGGACCAATCAAGGGAGCATTTAAACATTGTCTCTCCATTGTATTAGGACCAATCAAGGGAGCATTTAAACATTGTTTTTACAGTTTAGAATTAACATAATATTTTCATGTGGCAAACTTTCTAGATGTTGTTATACTTGGAAAAGAGAAAATATTGAAAACTATCATACAAATAGATGGAAATTTTGGGAAGGTGTCGCCTTTGGGAATTAAATCATTCATTACAAGTGACTACTTAGTGGTGTGGAGGATTTAGGAGAGGATTCACATGACAACTTAGTGCAATGGAATTTTTCATAATTCATAATGGCAACAAACATTAAATTTGATTTACATACCTATCTATGAGACTAATTGTAAATCATATGCATCATTTATTATTTGCCATTTTTTAATTTTATATGGATATGTTTTCATGAAGTATTTGAGAATTTTAATGTTAGAGATAAACAAATAGAGAATAAAACAAGAGCACAGGGTCTATTTTTGAGGATATTTGTTGGATACAAATTATTATTGACAAAAAAAACATTTATGGAAATGAAAATCCATACAACAAACTAAGAACTACCTAGCTTGTTGTACATATGGAAATTCAAAAATTCACTTTTGTAAACTCTAGCTTTGCCATAGCGTGTACATTTGATGAAGAACATTGTTGTATTATGGACCCTTTTATCCATGCATCTAGTGTTCAAGTGTAAAAAACTTATAAGCAGTTGTCGAAAACTTATTACCAATTGCGCAGGTACATTGCCACCTCGTGGCTCTTGTTTTATAAATTAATTCTTATTTTATTTTATTTTATTTTTAATTAATTTATTATTACATTTATTTTTATTTTTATTAATTCAAAAATAAACAAATTAAGTTATTGTAAATTAAGGTCTAAATTAAATTATATTATTTATGCGAAATAAAAAATTAAATAAATAATAAATGATTTTTATTTAAGATAATATAAATATAATTTTAATATTTTTAATATAAAAATGAAAATTTTATGATATATATTATTTAGTGTGTTTTATAAATAATATAAATTTCGGTTTAAATTTTTTTATATAAAATTATTATTTTCCTTCTTTTACAAATTTTTATGCCCTGCGGTAGTGGGATATATATGAATGGTTCAAACATATTATTTTTACCGTACATTTCAAATTTTTTTAACTAAATAATTTCATACAGTTCTAATTTGATGTATTAAACTAATTTGTAGTAAAATCTATTTATCTGAAATCCAATTGGTTGTAAAACAGTGACGTGGATCTTGAATTTGGTGCCCCTTAAGGAGGTGGCGCAATATCGTTAGCAACAGTTATGAACCTCTCCATAGTTTTTTGGTTGATATGACTGTAAAGCGAATCCAGGTGGTGGTATTTGAGGACAATCTCGAGATGCACATAGCCCTGGATTTCGTGCTAGCGGATGTGGCGAAGAGATTACCTCAAAGTTTTCCACTTGTCACTTATTACCGCAGTGTAATAAACCCACTCGGATTTTGGGCTTTTGAGGGTGGGTTGGGTTCGTTGTCAAATTTATTTGACAAGCTCTTCAGTTAATGCTTGATCATAGTTGTTGCATTTACGTGCTTGTTTCTGGATAGTTAGGCTTCAATACACTCGACCTCCGCAATTGTTTGGCGTCGTCCACAACTAAGCAGTTGCCTTTCCTTGTTTCTTGGTAGGTTTATTTCGGCTTTGGTTTCTTTTTCTTGATTATACGTGTTGTTTTGTTCTACGACTGTGAACGTGCTCTCTTGTGTGCAGTTGTTTGGCGGTCGGTCAAGCCTGTGTTCGAATATGTAGGTAAATGTCAATCTTTTCTCCCTTTTGTTGCTCAACATTTTTGTTTGTTCGTCAGTATATTTGTTGATTCATTTAGTTTTGTCTCTGCATCCTTCTTCCCGTGCCAGGCTTAGGTGTTGACAGTGGTGGCTAGGCTTCGTTGGTGATAGTGTTGGTTAGCTACTCGTGTCATGCCTGTTTCTTATTGTGGTCTGCTCCGTCCACGGTAAGAGCTCTCTATCTGAATACAGGTTGGAAACAACAAAATATTGAATCGATGGGTGGTTTTTTGTTGTCAACGAAATTTTGGATTTAGGGCAACTTCGGTTTAGCTCTCAAAATCATGTCAAGCTATAATTTTGGTGGTTTATCTTTGTTCAACCATATATTGCCGTGTGGTTTTCTTTTGTTTAGCTCATGTGTCTCGTTTCCTTTCATGCCCTTTCGTAAAGTTAATGAAAGACTTGTAATTTGAACACCTCTCTACTTGTTGGTGCCTATAGCTAAAGACTTGGAAATCTCCCAGGTGCTTCTAGCCCAATTGGGCGCCCAAGATTTTGCGTCTGCGAATAGAATAGCCAAAGCTCACTTTTGATTTTGCGTCTGCGAATAGAATAGCCAAAGCTCACTTTTTCCATAGAGAGATCCTCCAGCTCTCATGTTCAAAAGCTAAAGAAAGACCTTCCTGGTTGCTCTCATGCCAAGCTGGCTGCTCTAAGGCTGCTCTAAGGTCTATCTAGCGTGGAAAGGAACCCCTAGGGTTTAGTATAGTATGGATGGTTGTAGATGGAGTAAGGCAAGAGCGAAGCAATTTTGGTGCAACCTTTTTATAGATAAGATGAATAGGAACAAACTTAAGGAAAAGAGGTCTGCATTGAAAACAGGTCGGCCTTATCTCTCGCCAAATATGCGGTTTGATCCATAGTTAGAGACTGAAAGTTTTCTTATTGGTTTTATCATAATATGTCGTTGGCTCATGCTCAATATGGGTGTTATGTTGGTTTATTCTATATTGTGATATGGAATAAGGAATTAACAAATGTTCTCCTTTCCTTTCTACCGTTAACCAGCGAAACGTGGATAATATAATGGGTTTTTAAATATTGCACAATATCTCTTAAACCTCAAAACAAATAGTGAAAGGATCGCAAGTTTCTTTGTATATTGAATTTTCTATAGGTTTACTCCATAATCTTGTTTGGCTGCCAAGTGGTGGAAACAAAACCAAAAATTGTTTGAGTGCAAACATATGGTATTTGCACTAGTTACGATCTTGATTAAAAGCATTGCAAGCACATAACAGGACTGTAACAGGTTTCATAGGCAAGTAGTGATTTTGATAGCGAGATATATTCGCTTGGGTTAAAGATTGTAGTGGGGCGCTAGAAATACTGCATAGTATATACACAGACCCAGTCGATGGTTATGAAATAAACCCGGGTGGATTCAATAAGCAATAAATATAGCTGAAAATAAAATAAATATTATGGAATTTAGATGGCTCATAAAATAAATATTATGGAATTTAGATGGCTCTACATGTATCACGAATGTCGCACAGAGAAAACACGACAACTTACAGAAAATCAAACCCAAGGAGGGTGAATTACAGAGGGCATGGAAGTGGAATGATGATTTTTTCATTTTACAGAACTCTACCTATTTAAGTTCATCTAGAAATAAAGAAATGAATTTTAGTGAAATAAATTGACAATTCGTTCATAGAAAGAAATCCCAAATGGTGATAGAATTGAATTCCATATCACAGTTTGTAAGTTGCAGATGTATCTATACTATAAAAAAAAAATAGCCACAGTGCTTAATCAACATCATAAGGAAAACTGTTGTTTCGTATGCATACATTATAGAGCCGGGAGTGGCCAAGACACAGAGCTGAATATAAAGCTATTACTAAACTAGATAGAAGGCAAATGATTTATGTTTATAGTGGATCTTAGATTATGGTGCATCTTTAAACCAATCTTGCCCTTCTCAAAGTAGCATGAAAAGTCTTACAAAAAAAATGCTCAAAATACATACCTGGCATTGGAATTTGATTCAAGCAAGTGGATGTAAATACCTGGTCGCATAGTTATTAATATGCAATAAAAACAAAATCGAGTTAACACCCATTCTTCTTATGCTTGTAATAAGGAAAAGGAAATGATAAACCTATAAATGAATCGAATAAATCTTTTGAAATTTTTTATGTTCTTACCAAGTACCTGGTCGATGCTCTCCCCACGTAGCTTGGAATTCAGAGACCCAACGTAAACTAAGACAGTTCCAAACACTACGAGAGAACCCTCCTCGCTCTGCTATAACCGTGGCCAAGATTAGCATGCAAATTAAAAAAAGAATTATTGGATGTAAATAAATGATAAACCCTGTGGTGCAGTGGGTGTACCTACGCAAAATACTCCAAACAATTGGCTTCGCCATCGATCGTTTCTCTTGTCAAAGAAATGAAAAAAAACTCAGAACCTTAGCCTAGCAGTCCTCAATTTTACATGAAGAATCAGACCAAATGGAAAATTGCATAAGCATGCTAAGAATAATCAACAATTAGAATCCCCTGTTGTAAACTAGCTACTGCACTTAAAAACTGCACTTAAAAACTATTCCAGCGGGTTTAGCCCGATTTGATTAATGTATATACTCCTCTGTGTTCATGTTTTGCAAACAACGAATGGACAGATGGTTGAACAAAAGTTCTGACTGGAGTGTAATAGCAAGCCAAATGTCTCCAAGGTTGATGCTGGAGCATGTCTACGCACGAAAAATTATGTAAAAAAACAATGCCTGGCAAAGCCCAAAGAACGACTCAATAAATGAACTGCAGATACATATGCAAGACATGTCGTCATCAGTTTTGGATACATAAGAAACATTAGTGATAGAGTTTTCAAACAACATTTAAATATTTATTTTATCTTTAAAGAACATTAGATATTCATTATGTCATAAAGTTCCCCAGAAACATTAAATATTTATTTTATGTTTAAAGAACATTAGATATTCATTATGTCTTAATGTTCCCCGGAAACATTAAATTTTTATTTTAAGTTTAAGAAACATTAAAGATTCATTGTATTTAAGATATTTATAGTCCTAACTATCATGAACTCCTACCTAGTTCCTGAGCAATCAATAATATGGGGTGCCCTTTTCTTCTATGCTCGTTCTTAAACAACTGTAGAAGCCAAGACTTTAAATCATCTGTGGAAGCTTTCTCGAGGTTTGAATCCCAATAGTTTCCAGTAGAAAACATTGAAACATTACAATATTCAATACTAGATAGGTCTATCGTGCTTGCATGGTATATGTCTACAGTATGCTCATAAATTTCATGTGGCACATGGAAGGAAAGACTGCAAGATTTCCCATATTCACAGTTCGATCTATGAGGAAATGTATTTGTGGGGATACAAGGCATTTTGTCACCCTTCGTAAAAGTTCTGACAGAGGACAAATTCCCAATATAAGGAATGCTACCCCTGGGATTGAAATAGGTGCTATTAGTATAAGGGATTATCCTCTCAGGGTCAAGAACTACAAAGGGTGGTGGCTGTAAGAACCACCATTCCACCTATCAAATATCTCTGGATAGGATACTTTCTGCCATTTGATGAGCAGAATAACAGACAAGAAACACTCCATGACTTCTTTGGGAAAGTCTATGTATTGCTTTGGACAAATCAATGTTTCCCACTATGAAAATAACAATGGATGGTTGGGGTTCATCCATTGACGTGCATTGCCTACCAGAATTACTTTCTCCACAGTTTCATTCCTTCCTACAAAACACAAACCCCAACATAACAAGATTCTTATTTCATTTGAAAACACAGTAATATGGAAAGGAACAATATAGAAGTGAGCTAATTGGTTGGAACATGCCTTTGTCTAATGACTTAATTTCTAAGCATATGCTTTAGTGTTTTGTCCACTCTGTCGAAATCTACATAGGCGTAGAATTGATGGACATAAGTCGTGATTCTGAATGTATAGAGTAAGACATTGCTGAAACCAGCAATACTCCGAGGATAATGTTGTATGGTAATGGGCAACTTTCCATATCCCACCAAATGTAAAGTTTCATCCCAATAGCATGAGACTCCATTGTTTCTCTGTTTTCAAATTCACTTTGCACAATTTGGAAATGTAAACCAATTCAACGGTGCTCCAATATTGAAATCCGGCGAGATACTTTTATTATTATAAATTCGAATCGCTTTGTTACAAGAAAAATTGTAACTGCACAACTTGCAAGTGTGATGCACATAAGAACAATAAAGTCCAAAGATAACATATATTCCCACCTTCGTTTGACATAAATACATCATAAATTTGTTATAAAAAATTCCTCTGCAGTCATTTATTTTCATCGACACCAACAAGCGGTCAACAATGAAGGTTTAAACATAACATAGCATTTAGCATCTGTTTGACATTAACACATTATTAATTTGTAATAAAAAATTTCTCTACAATGATTGGTTTTGATGGACAGCTGCAATCAATACTGCGAACTTCTTTTAGGCCATGTTCCATCTCATTTATGGATCATTAGAGAGGAAATCTAACGATAGTGCTTGCAACGAGGAATAAATGTTTTGCATTAAAGATGCACTTGCAAAATCACATTCTGATTATGCTTTTCAATGCAAGATTCGTGTCAAATTTAATCATGGTTCTCCTAAAATAAATCTTAAAATAACGGGATCTTAAAATTTAGGCACGATTTCAAAATAAATGTTGAACTGATTTTAAATATTCACGTTCAATCTATATGGATAGCGATATAGTACTCTCTCTCTCTCTATAGGGATATAATACATGTCTTAATATATATATAGATATACACACACATAATACGTACTTTTCTTCAATATTTTTTTGACTTTTACCGAGGAAAGGAAAAGAGATTTCAAAAAATTTATTTGTTTGGGAGTCATCCACGTGAAATACTTGGCATTGGAATTCCATTCAATGAAATGGATCTAAATATTTGGTTACGCGGTGATTAATATGCAATAAAAACAAACTCAGGTTAACACCCATTCTTTTTATCCTTCCAACAACGAGTTGATAGAGTTACAACTCAATGAAATACATCTTTGTTCTTCCCAAGTGACTTGAGGGTATTCTCACACGTAGCTTGGAATTCTCTGACCCAGCGTAAAGTAAGACAGTTCCAAATGCTCTAAGAGAACCATCCTCGCTTTGCTATAACCATCACCAGGATTAGTATGCAAATTAAAACGAGAATGATTGAATATAAATAAACGATAAACCCTATCATATAGTAGGTGTACGTGCACAAAATACTCCAAACAGTTGGTTTCGATGTCCTTCATTTGTCTTACCCAAGAAAGGAAAAAAAAATCAAAACCCTAGCCTGTTACTCCCCGATTTTACAAAGAGAATCAAACCAAATTGAAAATGGCATAAGCCTGCTAACAACAATCAACAATTAGAATTCCCTGTTGTAAACTAATTGCTGCATTAATTTATAGACTCCTTTGTCTCGATGTTTTCCAAAGAGCCAATGGAAAGATGGCCGGACAAAAAAATTTCCAAGTGAAGTATAGTAGCAAGCCAAATGTATCCAAAGTTGATTTTGGAGCATGTCTGCGTAGGGAATATTATGTTAAATATAATGCATGGCAAAGCCCAAAGAATAGCTCAAAAAATGAATTGCAGATAAATGAATTCGAGACATATGGTTTTCAGTTTTTCCTGTTTAAGAAACGTTAGTAATACATTTTTCAAGGAACATTAGATGTTCATTTTATGTATAAGGAACATTGGATATTCATTGTATTTAAGGAATTCATACTCTATAATGAAATGAATTCATTAGTTAAGCCAAGAGCGAACAACAAGTTGGATATTAATTGATGTTTTTAACATGTTTCTACCTTTATTGGGATTTAGGGTTTCAAATTATTTCCTAGAAATGTGATCACAAATGTGTTTGAGTGTGTTACAAAGACGTGGAAAACCCATTTTTATTGTGTCCTGCGGCCTGCAATAACAGGATATATATCGATGGTTCAACCATATATATATATATATATATATATATATATATATATATATATTTCATTACTGTAGAGTTCTGTATAGTTCTAATTTTAATCAAAATCTATTTGTTCCAAATGTGTTTGGTTATGAAACGATGACATGCGCTTTGAAGTTGTTTCCCTGAGGTGAGGCAGAGCAATGTCGCAAGCAATTACCTCCATCCACCTCCATCCATGTGGTTAAATTTGCAAGAACTTTTTGTGCTTACCTCCATTCATCTCCACCGATGTGGTTAGCTTTGCAAAAAACTTTCCTACTACTATGAAATGTGGAATCTTAGTATCTTCTTAGGCACCTTGATCACCTTAATTTGGTGTTCAGTTTTTTTTTGCAAGATACCTAAGTGCAAACAATTGACTATGACTTATAGCATTTAATCATCCTCGAAAATTGCACCAACTATATACGAATGGTTGAAATAACAATAATACATATACATTGTTAAGAAACCAAGTTTAGAGTTTTAATTAAAGATCATACCGCTTTTACATAGGTATAGCTCTTGTTCATTGATACTTGGCTTGGCAAGGAAAAATAGAAAAACAAGAACTTTTTTACATAAAGACATTTCCAATTTTATATACATAACAAAATCAATACACGCATAAATTTGCCTAGATATCTAAGATAAATACACCTTTCGCCTATAGATACCTAGGAGAACTAGAACACGTGCATCTAGTTATTGTAAATATAATGCTTTTTACTTCCTTATTCTTTAGCTTAAATCGATTATCTGCTATAAACAATCACAATTTCTGTGGTCATTTTCTTTTCCTTCTACTACTTTTGCTCTTTCTATTGTCTCTTCTTCACTTAATTTTTTTTGTGAATATTTTTCTTAATATATCTTCCACATATAGTTTGCAGGTGCATGTGTTTCTAGTTTCTTCCTATTGCGATACAACAAAGCATGGACAAAAGGAAACAAAAGAGAAAAGAACAAAGTCCCTTTCTTCCTGCTCCTATTGTAAACAAATTTGATACAAACACATATGCAAATTGCAATACTTTAGACACAAAATTTTTTGCACTCAAAAAAACAGAATGGGAAGAAATAGATAGTCATTTAGCTCAATCACACTTGTTTCGATTACAACATTTTCATTATAATGTTGGAGACTGTTTGTTTGATGCATTGGTCGTTCTCATGCATTTTCGATATACATCTATTGAAATAAGAGAATGGGCGATTAATCATTTTTGTGTTTGTTTGGAATGTGAGGATCTTGCTGCACTCGAGCCATTGCAAACAGACTTGGCATCTCACTACTTGCAAGAATTACATGGTGTTTTACATATTGATGAATATCTAGATCGTATGTCTCAAACTACTTCCCAACCAAACGAAAGAAAATTTTATTGACTATGGGGTGACATTTGTTTGTATCAAATGGTTTTCTAATTGGTTAAAAGTACCATTCGTTGTTTGGTCATTAACAAAAAAAATAACATACCTTTGTTTCAATACTAATACAACAGGGTATCGCCACGATCTATTGTTCCATTATCAAATACCAGCAGCTGATCACTTTGAGACCTTGCTTACATATAGGAACCAACAAAAGAATGGACATATGACCCAGCCATTTTTTCAAAATCTTGACATAGACACATGCAAAAAGAAGAAAGTCGAGATTTCCTATTTGCAAAAACTACTTTGTCAACAAAGTTTGCAAATTATTCCTCAACCCAATGCAAATTGGCATGAGTCTCTTTTTGAATCTATTTGCAAATTTGCAACTTTCTTTGACAGTTGTAGTCTTAGAAAAGAAATTGCACAGACCTTTTGCAACTACCTCCTTGGAAATGATAGTAGAGCGACCAAAACACTAGAGACATATATTGTTACAAATATAGCCATCAGGAAAATTTGCTTGCCTATTTGGCAAGCATATGTTATACAATTGGCAGAGCCATATTGCATTGGTCACATAGAAGGGGACCAATTTTGCATTCAATGGTTGTATGAGATGCTAAATAGCAGCAAATACCTATGGAATACTAGCTCTAAAAATATTGTTCAAAAGTTTTTCCCATTGAGAAAATCATCTAAAGAACTATATCTACTACAACAACCTGTCGCAAATTTGCATTCGCATTTCAAACCATTGATTAAGATCGTTGTTGATGCAACGTCTTTACAAGCTTCAACTTCATTAGCTGGAAATGTTGTTCATTTTCCAACAAAAAAACATAGCAAAAAAATGAAAAACTTGGCTTGTGAATACCACAATGAAAGAAACAACTGCATTGACTTGGAACCTCTGACAAAAACACAAAATATGGTTTATACCACAAAACAACAACATGCGATTCTCGACGAGCAGCAAAGAGAATGCCAACAACTAGACCTAAATAAATTTTTCTTCACAATTGACACAAACTATGAACCATTGCAAAAGACCTTCCAATCTTGCAATCTAGATTCCCATGCAAAAAAATTACACTCATTGAAAAAAAAATCGCTTAAAGGGAGAAGCTAGACGTCAAAGACACATGCAAATGAAAAACAAAGAAAGCAATATTTCGATACCTAAACCTCATTCAAGATATGCCCATATACCCATGTGTCATTTGCAAACGCTTACATTTCAAATCCAATATACGTACAATAAGCAAAGCAACAATACTATCAATTAGATATTTTGAATCTCTTAGAAACTTTAGTCTCCTCTCAAATGATAGCAAAATCTGCAAATTTTGTAACAAGGAACTAACCAATGGGAATATGCCAACATATGCATCACCTTCGCAAATTCATCGCAATATTCTACTACCATCTGTGAGTACATTGACATCATTGGAAGAACATTTGGTGTCGCCTAGAACAACATTTTCACATATTAGACAACTTGGCTACATAAGAGCACAGCTAGGCCTCACATGAACAATAATCAATGTGTGAGTTGATTTAGACAAGATTCAACTCGCATTTCCTAGAAACTTGTACGACACAGCGACAATTGTCGTTGTGCTAAAAAGGAAACTAGAGTACAAAAATGCATTTCTATCTAGAAATATCCACCCAAATGTTGTGATGACCACACTTAAATACCTTTGCAAA
The DNA here is from genome assembly GCA_001517045.1 of Pseudotsuga menziesii. Classification (NCBI taxonomy): domain Eukaryota; kingdom Viridiplantae; phylum Streptophyta; class Pinopsida; order Pinales; family Pinaceae; genus Pseudotsuga; species Pseudotsuga menziesii. The sequence goes on from LPNX010083982.1 coordinate 451,495, forward strand.
ACAAGCTCTACAAAGACGAAGGTGTTGTTGTCAACCGTGATTGGGAAAAAATATTTACTGAAACAATACAACGAGAGCAAAACAACTTGTCTCCTCTTGAAGAAACAAAAACAATTGAAAATAAAAATTACATAGAGATGGTATCTGAAACATTGGTGCACGGATATGGAGAAACAAATCTTCTAGATGACTTGAGCAACAAAATAATAGAAATAGCACCATCATAACACTTTAGTCCACTAGGCATCTTTCAAGATAAGTATTCAAAGGAATTAAATTTCCCTACGCTTTTTTTTGGATTTAATAGACCATAAGATATTCTCAATCGCTTCTCCTATAAACATATAGCAAAATGGGAACTAGAGCACAAAAGCAAAGACTTCGAGAGACATGGCACAAACATATTCTTCAAGGCACTTAAAGTGATTATAAAACAACTATCTAATCATTATTGGATATCAATCTGCATTGGCGAACGAAAGGGAAAAAAATAACAGCCAAAGAAGTAAAATCAAAAGCCAATCTCGAGAAAATTATTAACTCCAATAGCATATCCTTGCTTGAAAGTGATAAGAACATCCTCTGAATATTATGAAAACATAAGAAAATATCTTTTTGCTATGATTCGACAACTTGAGCCACCAACTTTTTTTGTAACATTTACAAGTGCATAGCATCTTTGGAGTCCTTTATGCATAGTGTTACAACAAGTTACAAAAAACAACAAGGAAAATCCACCTGGCGATTTGCAAACACAAATGATTGATTCTTTTATCAGAAGACACCCAATCATTTGTAGTCAATACTACAGACATAGAATAGCAACATCAAAGTATTTACTATTAAAAAATGATCAAATATTTGGAAAGGTGGTAGATATTTTCTTCATGACAGAGTTCCAACAAAGAGGAAATGAACATGAACATGGGCTTTTGTAGATTAAAGATGCACCAATCTATAGAAAAAATACTGACAATGAAATTACTTCTTTCATCGATTGCTACTTGTCAAGAAACTCATCTTTCGTAGATGAGAACCTTTTAAAAATTCAAACACACCACCACACAAAGACTTGTAGAAAAATTCAACACTCCAAATGCACATTCAACCTCCCTCTACCCCCTATTGATAAAACTATAATATTGGAACCATTAGAACATAATGATACTCATTTACAACAAAGAGCCAGATAATTTTTTGTCATTTTGGAAAGTCGAGAATACAATAAAAACACTAGCTTTGATGATTTCTTAATCAACTTTCAATTAACAAGAGACAATTACATTTTGTTGCTTTGTTCTTTGCTTGATCGATCTACTTTGATACACAAACGAGATCCTTCTGACATTTGGATAAACCCGTTTGCAAAATTGATACCAAAACTGTGGCAAGCGAATACATATGCACAATTTGTGTTGGATGCCTATGCAGCAGCATCATATGTTAGTTCTTACATAACAAAATTTGATCGCAATTTGACAACTACATTCAAAAAAATCAAAGACTAGTGTCTTGCCGATAATGATGGAAAAATTCAAACCATACGCAAACTTGGTAACACACTTTTGAATATGCAATAAATGTCCATTAGACAAGCAGTCCATGTTGTTCTATCATTGCCTCTTTATTCATCATTGGGAAGGACAATTTTCATAAACACTGCACTAGATGATAGACAAATAGATGTGCTGAAAAGGTCTTTGCTTTTGGAACAAGATCCTGATGATTTAGAAAACATTGTCTCTGTTTCTATTTTAGACAAATACATCGCACGTCTTGCAGAGCTTGAAAACATTTTGTTTACACAATTTGCATCTTCTTATTGCTATATGCACGGAACAACAATCAAAAGAAATAGGCCATGTATCATACGCTACATACATTACAACAAAGAAAAAGATCCCGATAATTTTTTCTGAGAAAAAATTATCCTCTATGTTCCACACAGAGATAGATGCGGCTTTAAAAAAAACAAGTTCAAAACATGGTATCAAGCATTTATGGTATGAAAAGAACAGATAGATGCTCTTGAACAGAAGTTTGTAGCAACATCATAAAAAAAACGGGGTTGCGTTAATGCCGCATCTAAACTCATTGCAAAAAACAATGTGCAAGTCTCTTGTCCTGGTTCATCAAAAAATAAAACTACTACCATTCCTTCATTTGAACAATTTGGCATTCATAATGACCTTTTATACAAAAATCCCAATCAACCCAAAAGATCGAATTGAGCCAAAATTGTCTGAAAACCCATTTTTGCTTTCCATAGATGAATATCATGCTATGAGGAAAACATTAAACAATGAGCAAGCAACAGTTACAAAATAAATTATCACACGAAAAAAGAAATGACCCCATGAGTCCAATCTACTTGTTCTTAACTGATGGAGCAGGAAAAGGAAAAACACATACAACAAAAACAATCTACCATGGTTTATTACATTATTACGATAAACAACTGAAAGCAATCCTTTCAAAAGAAAAGGATTGATTCTTGCATTCACTGGAAAAGCTGCATACAATGTTGGCGGTGTTACAGTTCATTCTGCATTGAGATTGTCATTTGGCTCTACAAAAATGGTCCCTCTCAATTATAATACACTTGACCTATTGGAAAAAGAATATGCGCATCTGAAAGTCTTATTAATAGATAAAGTCTCTTTAATAGGATCTCAAATGCTTTTTAAGAAAAGAGACTAAGAGAAATTATGCATGTCGCAACAAAACCTTTTGGTTGTCTCGATGTTATATTCTGTGGTGATTTTTGCCAAGCGCAACTAGTTATCGATTCTTGGTTTTTGAAAAACCTAGACTCCATCAACAAACATTTCCATATACCTTTTGGATTGACAATGTTAGATTCTACAAACTTAAAATAGTGGTCAGACAAAAGAACAAGCAATTTATAGACGTTCTAAATAGAATGCGAACCTGCTCACATACAATGATGACATTGAATTCCGAAACCATCATTGTTACAGAGCACCCCCAATGGACGCAATATTCCCTTACCTATTTCACACTAAAAAATATGTACAACAACATAATTCAAACATCTAATCGATTATTAATCAGGAGCCATTTTTGGTCATCATAGATGATAGCAAAATTGATCCACTGGACAAAACCAAGCACACATTGAAGGCAATGGCATTGCCTTCAACAATAAGATTGAATCAAAACATGCTTGTTGAGCTCATAGCAGGAAACTGCTCAACTAAAGATGGTTTAGTAAATGGTGCAGAAGGCTTATTTCGATATTATTCCAACAACAATCCTGACTTTATTTGGATTGAATTTTTGGACACAAAAGTTGGCCTATTGGAGCGCAACAAAATGCATTGCCTATTTATTCCTGAAATGAAATCTTCATGGACACCAATCACAAGAATCACATTGCAACCAACTACTGAAAATAACATTAGTGTCATGCGAACACAGTTTCCAATTCAACTAGCTTGTGCACGCACAATCCATAGAGCACAAGGTATTACAATGGAGAAATTGGCATTTGATCCAAAAGCAGTTAAAAAACATTGCCTTGTTTACACAACCCTTTCTCGCGTCAAATATATGAAATTTCTTTATCTTTTAAATAGGTTAGAGAAAAATAATTTCTCCCTTTTCCCAGCAATAGCCGTTGAAATAGATAGGATACAAAAAACACGCTCATGGCATTTTCAATATGGCTTGAATTCAATCCCAAATAGGAATCATTTTCTCATTTGTTCATTGAATACTCGTAGCTTGTGTTTTCATAGTGATAGCGTCACAAATGACAATGAGTTGATGCAATCAGACATATGGTTTTTACAAGAGACGCACTTGCACCTAGTACCAAAAGAAAAAAAATCAAAGACAACTACAATTGCATAACACTATTTTATGTCCATGGTATTCTTAGTTTGATTAAAACAAATATTTCCATTCTCAAATCTGAAAATCACGCAAAGAGATCAATTGAGGCAATTGCCACAGATATATTATTAGGGGGCACTATCTGAAAGCTGATTAATATATATGTTGGACCACATGCTCAGCTAGAAATCCTCTTTCATATACTAGAGCAAATTTTATCAAACAAGACAAGCAACACACAATTTCTGATAGTTGGAGACTTTAACATTGACATGCTGCAAGAAACATATTCAAAGAAAAAAATATGTCTTTTTATGGAATCAAGGTCCCTGACACTTAAAACAACAAAGCCAACAATTGTCTATGGCTCAATGATTGACCATTTTTGACAAGCCTGCAAACCACTGATCTTGTTTTCACTATCTCATATGCATATTGGACTGGCCACAATTCCAGCTTCTTATCTATCCCTACAAATTTCAACTAGCTTATTCATGGAAACTGAGTATAAAATAGACATATACTTCTAACATTTGGGCCCTTTTGTTCAAAACATTGACACCTCCTTAACAAATGCTTCCAACAACATCTAAATTTCATTGCTACTGTCAAAAATATGCTACATTTTTTTTTCTTTGCGTTGTTTTGGTGACATAAAAAACACGAGAAAAATAATTCTAGATTACAAAAACTCTTGTTATATGCTTCTTTGTTATAAAGGAAAAAAATATTGGAAAAAAACATTACCTAGAAATTGATACATCAAATAATCAAAGAAAAAAAATGGGACTTCATACATTGTTCACACTAAATATAACAAAAAATAAAACAAAATAAAACAAAACAAAAAAACAAACAAATTTGTCACAAAATTATTGTGCATGTCCGCTGCTATTGGAATTGCATTATGGTTATGCATAGAAAAGGTAATTCAATTCAACAGTCTTTTCTTTATTTGTCTATGTTATTTTCCCCACAATTTTTTGCATGGTTTTTTGATACTCAATGCCACTTTAGACTTGCTTCATTTGTTTATGTCTTAACATAAATGCAGTGCATAATATTATTGTTGCCTAGCGATTGTGGCGAGCACAAAAAAAAAATAGTTGCATTGTATCTAAGGCTCTCATGGAAAAAGCACAACAGGAAAATGCTCCAGGGGTAGACAATTTTTTAGAAACAAACAAACCAGCAGCAGACACAACATCAAACAAAGATAATTCCAAGAGGTTGTTCTCGCTCCTACTGTTCTGCACTATATACGCTCAAATTTTTATTAAACATATGCATAGTTTCATTAACCTTTCTTCATCATTGCTTTGACAATTGAAACCCCCTCATGTATCTTGATTCTCTTATTTGTAGACTAAAACAAACACTAGTCCAGCCATCTACCATCATACAACTCTGTACAACAACTTATGGAAATACATTCGAAGGGGATGTTTTAGTTATCTATGGCCCTTCACAAAACAAAAATCAAAACTCCTCTATCAAAACAAACATTTTGCATGCAGACTTGGTAGACAAAGATGGGCAAATGACTATCACAACTAGTGTTAATGACAACTTGATCAAACGATTTGCTAGCTTCCTCCAGCCTGGAAACAGTGTTCGAATCAACAAATTTGGCTTGAAAAAAATGGTCAATATGAATGAGGCGCTGCAAAATATTCGATTGTCATCTTAGCAAACACTACAATTGAAACAATTGATATAGTTTGCACAATGCGAAGACTTCCTCCAGATATGACAATTTCTGAACTTCTGTTTTCGAATGATAGTTATGTTATTGGGTCAATTGCAGCAATAATTGTCGCAGCTGAGTATAACAATCGACAATTCGATTTCTAAATCAAAGATGGTGAAACAACGAACGACCATGCAATTGTAAAGACCCGTTGCTTATATACATATGCTATTGTTCCAAAACACTATTTTGATTTTTTTCCTGCCTTGCAATAATATATATATATCAGTCTCTTTTAAATTATTCGCAAACAATAACACATGTTTCTTTCTTGCTTCTACAGCTTCAAGTCGGTGAAACATATAAAGAGCTTTTATTGCAGGTGCAAGAGCAACTTGCATCTAATGATGCACCATTTTATCTTTTCAAAAACATAGTCAGGAATGGTGCAAGAGGCATTCATCTAATACATACATCAACATCCACATTTATTGATCCATTAAATGATGATTATGCAATTCAAACCCTTGTGCCAATTGTTGAACAAAAAGCACAGGTTTTCTTTTTCTATACACTTGATTTTGTTCTATGCTTCTCGTCCCCTATATGAAGTTGTTCATGCAATAAGCAATTTTTTTTCTTCTTCCTATTTTTAAACTAGCCTAGACAAGGAAAACATGTTTTGTGCTTATGTTTCATTAAACACTAAAACAATCAGCTATGTGCCTTTTTTAATCATCTTTTATGCTATATAACTATGGAATTTATAGATCCAAGGAATTATCAAATCCAAAAATTTCTTTGCTCCTCCATTTAGAGCTATATGCAACAACTACAACTTGCCAATGATACGCAATTTTCAGCTTTGTACATTTCGCAAACAAGAAACATAAACTCGATATGAACACAACCTTGAATGCAATTTGGACACAACATATGGTTTGATAGAATGTTGTTTACGAGGTCCATTGCTGAAGCAAACTGGCCCAACAATTGCAATTGTTTCATATGAACAATATTGTCAAAGTGTTTCTTCTGTGATATTCAACCTGCGAATATTTTTCCAAGAAGGGACTTGTACCTTGGCAATGAACAATAGAATAACTGATCTTGCAAGAACTTAACAACGAATACAAAATCACAAGTTTGCTTCTAGTCGTGTACCCCACTTTAAAAAAAAATGACATATCACACCACGGACTTTAAAAAATATAGTCTATGGGAGCATATTTTCTGGCACAAAGCAAATAGACATTTGTTTTTTGAACAACTACATCACTTGTTTAAAAAAAAAGCTATTTTTCAAATATTTAAACAACTTTTTTTGCAGCACAGGCATTTTTTTTTAAGCAACTACATTACTTGGTTTTAAAAAAAAAAAAATTTCAAATATTCAAAAAACATTTTTTTTGCAGCACTTGAATTTAACTGTGCTATACAATGTTCAAATTTTTGCTTAATGGCCTCACTTTACTCTGTGTCAAATCTACAGACCTAGCTATGGAAACAAGAAAACAAGTTGCATCCATTTTTTACACTCGCGTTCCCAACTTATACTATGTTCAGATCTGTGTTCCTTTTTATAATTTGTATATTGTGCATAGAAAAGTTGTTTTAAGTCTTGCATCAAACAATGTGTAGTGTAAAACACAACTTTCATTGCATATGCCACAATAACATCACTCCATTTTTTAAACATGGCTATGTCTTTTCAGTATACCACGCCTCTTAAACATATATTGATATTTTATCTACTACAACTGCTATCTCATATATTATATTGTCTTATGACATTAATATCTTTTTTATCTAAAGAATGTTATGCGACATTTCATGTGATTTCATTTCCCACTTGTTAACTATTTTTTTACCGCATTAAACATTTACTTTTTTCAGCTATTGATAATACATCTCTAATTTTTTTATTTTTACTTTTTAAATCACATATAAGCAAATGTTACTCGCTAGATTTTGCCATATATGCATATGTGTTGTGTTTTTTGTTGATGATGTATGGCTTGACTTTGAAAACAGAAACCTCAAATGCAAACTTGACATTTTTAATACCATCAATACTCTTAGGTATCTGCACAAAAAAAATATCATCTCATGCTTAGATTTTAGGATGCATTCAAAAACAAATCTTACACCATTTTTTATGAAAATATGTTGATAAGGCATGTTTATAATGCATGTAACAAAATTTTTGGTGTAGAAAAAATCATATATCATTAGAAAGGTTGCTTGGTTTATGTTAATGTTTTTTTCCTTTGACAAATGTTGAAGTGTTAATGTTTTCCATCGAATATTACAGCTCAAGATTTGTTTTTCATGAACATTTAATCATTTCCCAACAATTTTATGATAGCCATGATATTAAAAAAAGACAACTTGCTTTTGTTCATGTTATAACATTAGATTTGAACTTAAATCGAAGGTAAAATAGTTTTTGTTTTAGCAACCATAGAAACAAACCAACTTGACAACATTCAAGATATACAATTTAGAAATAGATTTGCACCTCAAAAAAAAAAAACGTTTACGGCTGATATATCAGATATTAGAATTAAACGTTGACGTGCAAGTGAACAAATTCAATGTTTTTTGCAAACCAAAACTTTTGTCACTACTTGTTGTCATTACTCTTCTTCAAATTATGAATTGCTTGGTAAAGTTTTATAATAATTATTCATGTGATTTAAGTAAAATTGTGATTTCAGAAGAAAATAATCGTTATAGCTTTTAGAAAAGTTTTCATACAAAAAATGAGATGAACTTCCCCAATTATTGAATTTTCAAAGTAAAAACAATGAGATTGAATACATACAACCTTGAAATGCATAAATATTCAAAATGAATTGTCATGTTTCACATTTCTTACTTACCTTTGCTCCTCCTTAATCCTTGAACAAACCCGTTTATATTCTTAATCTGATTTTCTATTTTGATCAAATTTCAAAGTCCATCTCTTCCTCTTGGTTCTTTAATTGAGACCATCAATCACTAACTAACCATACTGTAATTTACTCAAAACTAAAATCTAGTTTCAAAATCCGCAGGACATTGCCACCTCGTGGCTCTTGTTTTATTAATAATTATTTTTCAAATTACATATCATTATCCCAACCCATATATATGCAATGGCTCCTAGATGCGGGTGTTCAGGATGGAATTGACGGAAAGCACGCGAGAGACAGGGCATGTGCTAGGGCAAGTGGCAGCTCCTCCCTCATGTCCCCCCAGGCTTAAAAAGGTAACGTCACTCCTTCCTACAACATCAAGGGATGTCTTACGCATGCAAGCAGGTTTTCACTCTACAAATACCGTAATGAGCAGCTCTACCATGGCGACTTTCACATGGCCCCTGTACCGGCAAGGGCGTCACAACCTCTTTGCTATGCCATGACGTACCTAGTCTAGGCACCAGAGGCCTCTTCACTTGCAGGGAAGGTGTTATAACAGGGAAAATTGGCAGATGGTCTCTCAAAATGTTGTTAGGCGATATGACACTCTTGTGCAACAATCCATCCTTGGTCTCCATTGCTTGCAAATTCACATTGGTCTGGTATATCCGGAGATCGTCTTGGCGAAAGCTTAGAATGTGCATTCCACTATTTAGTTCCCCAACACCCAAGAAGGTCTCAGCTTTGCTTGGTCTTTCTCCAATCTTCTGGCCATGACGTCTCATGGGAAGGATGTAGACAACCTTGTCTGGGAGGCCATCTTTTGTGATGAAGCCCTGGACCATATCCGTGACTCCATTGCAGCAATGGAAACTGAAATATTTGGGGAATCCAGGCTTTGGCTCAGGACAAAGGTTTCAATTTCCAACTATTGGCATCTAAAGTTTATCCTCTCCAGGGCGATGAGAGAGAGAGAGAAAGAGCGTTGGAGATTTAGTGAAGCTTATTGTCAGCACCTTCAAGGAAGATGTTGAATGAAGCCTGGTCCACATGACATACATCATGCAACTCTCGGAACCGCCCTTCCAGAGAGCTAATAAGGCCACCTAAGAAGCAAGCACCAACAAGGCCAATGAGGACGAGGTTGAATCCACTAGGAAGATCTAGCTGCCTCATTTAGGGATACCAGTTCTGTCCTCTTTCTACTATGTTCATGGTTCAATACATAACCTATTTTCCCTTATTTAGGTTTGACAGGCTGCCAATGTATAAAGGATGGGAAGCTAACACTATGTTTAGATGTTCGGTTTGGACTCTTCTGCATCTTACTTTTTTTGGTCCCATGATCACTGTCGGACTTTATGTTTCTGGAGCCAACATTGAATATGTAATTGTTTTTCTTTAATTAAGTAATAGAAAGAGCACTTCTTACTAATATATATATATATATATATATATATATGCAATGGCTCCAAAAAGTTCAACGGTCTTATTTTATCATCATGTTTCAGGCTGTGGCGGCAATTTAACTATTATTTTAATGCAATTGGATGCAACGTTTCGCTTTGCATTTACATATTATACCCAATATTTTTTCCTCAAATATTATTTAAATATTTTTAATAGTTTAATTATATCAAACAATTACAAAAAAACATGAGACATTGTAATATATAGATTGCTACTGCAGTTGTAGTTGACGTAGTGTTTTTGACATATATTATGGGATAACATAATTATACAACTTTGATTATCACTTGAGATAACAAGTTTTATTTTGTTGTTGAAAAAACATATATATATAGGATATTGCAACATATGATTAAGAATGGTTTTTTTATAAAGTTTAAATCTTTGTTTTATATTTACCATAGTTTAATAATTTAATAATTTAGCCCTTTATTATCATAACAATCATATTATTGCGGAGGCTGGAACAGGCCTTCGGCTCTGGTTTTCTCCTGGTTTCTGTGGCATTTTGGGTTTCCACACTCATTTGATTCCTGTCACCTTTTATTGATGCCCTGCTTCCTTGACTCTCGGTGTTTGGCACGTCTCCTGCCCCGGGTCTGTCTTCATTCTTTCTCTGTTGTCCCGATACTTCATAGGTGTTCGGGTTCTTCTTGGCTTTCTCCATAGCACAGGCGGTGACTTTTTGGAGTCCCTCCCCTTACCGAGGGTACTAGTACCAACCAAACAAAAAAAGTGGGAAGTATTTTGCTGATTCATGTCGCCTCCATGTGCTTGGTTTTATGGGTTTATGTCTGTTTCTTCGTCCCTTTGTTCGTCACCTGCTCCATCATCCCTGCATGGTATTTCACGTTGTCTTAGCCCGTGACTCACCATTTCCCCATCCGCATGTGTATGGTTGACTTATGATAACATTTGTCCCGACATACTAGGGTTTGTGCTTTTCACCAGGGTTGCCTGTTGGGTTTGTTTTCATGCTCCAGTATTCTCTTGCCTGCTCTGATTTACTGGTACTTCTCCCAGGATTTCTGCTGGGATTCTTGTATGACTGATGACTCTCTGTCCAGACTTGCCCTAACCGGTGTTTGTTGGTTTTCCCTTTACTAGGGTTGTGGTATCTGCTTGGTCTGGACGGTTTCTGTGGGGTCATGACCGGACTGGTTTTTAGGTCTTTGGGTGGTTTTGATCTTGGCCCCATTCCGGCTGGGGGTTTCCAGGATTCTGCCCTAACCGGTGTCTGTTGGTTTTCCCTTAACTAGGGTTGTGGTATCTATCAGTTCTGGACAGTTGCTGTGGGTCTTGACTGGTCTATTTTTTGGGTCTTTGGGTGGTTTCAACCTTGGCTCTTTTCCAGCAGGGGGTTTCCGAGATCTTGTTGGACTTTCTGACCTGCTCCTTTCCTCGGTTCGTGGGTTGTGGACTTCCCTGTATCTCGCTTGGGGTTGACTAGATATTTGCCCATATGGCTGACTGTGGAGCTTCTACTCGTTATCAACTCAAGAGACATGCAAAGAATATCAAGACTCTCGAAGGTTGGTTTCGTTTTGTCCTAGGCCATGATATATTTATGGACAGGGTGACTTCTTTGTGCTCTCGTGCGTTGGTGGGGCGACTCGAATACTGTTGCTTGGGCAAAAAGGAATGGATAGACTGGGCGTCCGATGTTTGGAAGCCTCTCCTGACATATACTCCTACTATTAGTCTGCTTTCGAATGGGTGGATTGTTTTTGTATTCTTGGAGGTAGCTCATGCTACCCACATTTTGGAACAGATTTGGCGTATTGGTTCTGGGTCGCTGGTTCTTGGGCGATGGCATTCGAATTTTGATCCACTTCAGGAATGGGTCTCCAAACGCCATCTTTGGGTGCTACTTCCTCACTTACCCTTCCCTCTGTGGAATTTGAACATTATTGAAGGTATAGCCAACACTATTGGAAGGTTTGTCACTGTCGACGAGGACTTCCACCTGTCATTCGACAAGAGAGTTTCCAGGGTTCTAGCGGAGATGGATATCTCTCAAGGCTTACCTACAGAGGTGGAGATACTTTGTAAGGAGCACCTACTGATACAGCAACTCGACTACCTTCATGTTCCTTTCCACTGCAGCAGATGCTTCGATACTGGTCATCTTAGGTGTACTTGTCCCTCCCTTAGGGACGTTCAATCAGGAAACTACACAAATGGTTCACCTGTGTTCAGTACTCCGCCCTCTTCCTATCCTCCGGAGCATTCGAAAAAAAGGTATTTACTCTCAGTCATTATCAGTCTTTGATGATGTCTCTAATACTATGCTTGAAGCAATTGATGTTTTGGAGAAGGCCCCCATTACACCTTGTCCCCCTGACCAGACTCTATTGGTTACTCCCCCACTGGTCTCCTCTGATGGTCTCTCTGTCTTTGACTCATAGGATCCCATACTCTGCTCGCCCGTTCTTGCCACCGTGAACCCTTTTCTATTGTCATCATCTTGCCTGGTTTTGGATCCTGTGGAAACCCCTCCTGTTGTCTCTTCTTTCGAGCACCCATCTGATGGCTCATCGGTTCTCGTTCACCTTCCATTGTCACACTTAACCCTGTGGTGCCTCCCCTTTCATCACTTGTGGACTTTCCTCCATTATCTATTACCTCTCCCTCTCATCCTCAACCCTCATCCCCTCACAGTCCACTATCCTCCCCATCCTTCTTGGATCCTTCCCTTCATAAGTCACTGTCGATTTTTACTGCTACTAATCCCTCCTCCGTCCACCCTCCATCTGAATTCCATCATATTTGAAAATGTCACTGTTAGAAAAAAAAGAAAGGAAAATAAGGGCATGTCGGAGGATCTTTCTTCATCCTCTCCACCTTATATTCCACTATCTGTTCACATCAAAGATGTTGCTAGGGGTTTTTCCTCTCGAGGACTTAGAGCTTCTCCTCCCCACCCACATGTTCCTTAATGCTTATTCTTTCCCTGAATGTCAGAGGTCTGGGAGGCAATACCAAACTATGCAGCCTCCGTTCTCTTTTTCTCTTTGTTTGTCCGGACATGATTCTCCTTCAGGAGACTATGTGCAGTTCCTTTCCTACTCTTCATGCCTTCTCCAAGCTCCTTTCTAGTTGGGAATTATGTGCTATTAGTGCTTCTAGCCTCTCTGGGGGGTTATTAACTGCTTGGAACCCTCGTAGGGTCAGATGTCATGCTTTTGCAACTGTGGAAGGTATACTTGTGAAGGTTCTTTTCCATGGTTTGGATACCCCTTTAGACATCCTCAACTGCTATGGCCCTTATCGGGACAGGGATATCTTCTGGGATAATGTCCACAGGGGGGAAATTCTTAGCTCTCCAAATTTGATACTAGGTGGAGAACTTAACTTAACCATGAATGCTTCGAAGTCTTGGGGCAAATGGGCGGTCATTGACCCCTTGTCTTCTAATTTCAAGCAACTTTTTGATTTTGTGGGTCTATCTGATATTGCTCCTCCCAATCCTGGTCCTACCTGGAGGAATGGTCGGGGTGGGGATGAAGGGATTAGTAAAAGACTTGACAGGTTTTTATTGGCCTCTTCACTGATCCCTAGGCTCCTCCTTCACCGTATGTGGACTATACATTCTGATATTTCTGACCACTGTCCTATCTGCTTCGAATGGAATATGCCACTCAGGTCCTTTAAGTATCCTTTTAAATTCAACTGATCTTGGCTTAAGGATCAGGATTTTATTCCCTGGGTTATTGATTGGTGGCCAAGGTTGTCTCCTTCATCTTCTGGCATTGATTTGGATATCCTTACTCATAAGCTTCGTCTTCTCAAGGATGATGTAAAGGAGTGAATCAAAATTAAGGGCTCTTCTATGGAGTCTTTGTCTCATAGGCTAGATTTGGATATCTGTACTCTTCTCTCCAATTCCTCCTATGGTATTCTCTCGAATGAGGAACAATCATCTCTGACTCAACTCATATTGGAAAAGAGGAAAATTTTGGATCACTACCTTTTGACCTGGCAACTCAAAAGTCATACTAAGTGGGCACTGTATGGAGATTCTAATACAAAATACTTCCATGCCATGGCATCTGGTAGGAGGAACCAAAATGCTCTTTGGTCCCTGATGGATGATGAGGGCCATTCCATTGAAGATGATGCTGCTCTTAAGCATCTGGGTCAAAGTCATTTTGCCAATATTTTTAAAGATGATAAACAGTCATGCATTTTGGAACAGATTAGGGTTGTCCTTCTCTACCCTAACATGATCTCACAGGCATAAGCTGCTTGCCTTACTCAACGAGTTACTATGCCAGAAGTTGAAAGGCCTTACACTCCTTCAAAAAAGATCGGAGCCCTGGCCCCGATGGCTGGCCGATTGAATTTTATTTACATTTCATGGACTTATTGGGTGATGAATTACTGTCTCCTATGGACTACTCTAGGGTTTCAGGATATATTCCTCCCTCCCTTAACTCTACCTTTCTTGCATTAATTCCCAAGAAGGATAAGCCTAATTCCTTCACTGACTTTAGGCCAATATCCTTATGCAATCTATTATATAAATTAATATCTAAGGTGATTGCTTCGAGGTTGAAGCCTTTCTTGGACCCCCATATTTCTATTGAACAATATGAATTTTTGAAGAACCATCAGATAGTGGAACCGATTGGCATTGTTCAGGAAGCTCTCCACTTAGTGCATACCAAAAAAACTAGTGCTCTCATCCTTAAATTAGATTTGGTTAAGGCATTTGATTGGGTTAATTGGTCCTTTATCAGACTCATCCTCATTCAGATTGGGGTTCCTCTTCTGATTGTCAATGGGATTATGGCTTGTATTACATCTGCCACCTTTGATGTACTTATCAATGGCACTCCGTCGAATTTATTCACAGCAACTAGGGGCATTAGACAGGGTTGTCCCCTATCTCCCCTTCTCTTTATCCTTGTTATTGAGGGGCTCACCCTTTTGATTGTTGATGCTAGAGATCATGGTCTCATAAAAGGTATCAAAATAGCATCATCTCTTGCTTTTACGCATCTCCTTTTCGTAGATGATGTGATCCTACTTGGTACAGGTACCTTGTTTCAGTGGATGGCATTTGATGCAATTCTGGAAACTTTTTGCAAAGCTTCGGGGATGTGTATTAGTATTGATAAATCATGTTTTCTTCATAATAATGTGGATATGGATATCCGCACTAATATTGCCAGAGCCTTGCCATATAAAATGGATCCCTTAACTACTGGATTTAAGTACCTTGGCTATTTCCTCAAGCCTCTGGGGTATACGGTTAGTGACTGGATTTGGCTGATCCATAAATTTGAATGCAAAATCTCCCACTGGGCTCGTAAGCTCCTCTCCCTTGGAGGCCATCTAATCATTGTACAAGCTGTTCTTTCTAGTATACCGGTTTATTTGTTGGGACTTTCTCCAATACCGGTCTCTGTTCTTAATAAACTCAGAAGTTTGACTTTTGATTTTTTATGGGGCTCCTCAGATTATCGACACCGTTACCATCTTGTCAGTTGGAAGACTCTTTCTTGGATGAAAGAGTATGGGGGCTGGGGTATAAAGAACCTATCCTGGTTCAGCATTGCTCTCAGATTAAAAAAATTTGGTTAGTGCTTCGGAATGAGGGATTATGGCACCGGGTTATACTCAGTAAATATTTGAGAAGACAGTCTGTAATATCCTGGCTCAGAGACAAGCACTTCGGCAATCATGGTGTATCAGTTTTTTGTAGAGGATTCTTACAAACCCTCCCATGGCTTAGTAGATGTCTCGCATGGCAAGTGGGTAATGGTGAACAGGTACAGGTTGGAATTGATCCTATTATTGGAATCCCTGATACTGTCTGTTGGCCTAACGGTTTCTTGAGTCCCTAGAAGACTTGGACATTGTTACACTCTCACAAGCACATAACATCCTTCCTGGATCTCAGTATTGGTACTCGGCTGAAGATCTCTGTGTTTCTGGAGATTGGAAAGTTGCTTGGGATTCCTTTACTCGACACTTGGAGCTGGGGGGTATTCGCCTTCACCCTCAATCTGATACACTGATGTGGACTTATAATAAGAATGATGGATCAGTCTCAACAAAACTGGTATATGAGTGTATTGTTGCAAACTCATCTCCATCGACAGGAAGTAGTATACTTAAACATATCTAGTCGAGTACTCTTCCCAGAAAAATATGTTGTTTTGTATGGTTGGCCCTGATGAACAAAATTCTCACCTGGGATAATCTCCAGAAGTGAGGGTGGATCGGACCTGGGATTTGTGTCTTATGTAGAAAGGACACTGATAGCGTTCATCACTTATTTTTTAACAGCATTGTTTGGAGGAATTTGAGCTCTTGCCTTATGGAACAGTTCCATTTCACTCTCAACTTCCACTCTGAGGATCTCTGTTCTTTCTTGGAGAGATGGACTGCTTGTTTCTCTTCCCACTCAACTCTGTGTTATCTCCCTTACCTTGCAATGTTGACTATTTCGAAGGCGAGAAACATATATATTTTTAAAGGGAAAATACTGAATATCATCAGCCTTCTTCGTTATATTTCTTATCTCTCTCAAATGTACTGTCCTTTGGTCATTAAGATTAAAAAATCTAGACCGTCATGGGCCCTGTACTTCACTACCCATGCGATTTCTTCGATAGGGCTTCATCAAAGATGGTAGGGGGAGTCGGTTTCTGTCTGATGTTGAATGAATCTCATCACCTCAAATTTGCTTTGGGGGTAGGTCCATGCACCAACACTAAAGCGGAACTGATAGGGCTCTGCGCCCTCATGCATACAGCCCCAATGATGGGGATACCCAAGGTCAGAATATTTGGCGATTCTCTTGTCATTATCAACTGGGCAAAGGATATAGCTTCCCTCACACCACCGAATCTATATCATTGGTGTAGGGACACTAGGAAGTTTTGCACTTGCTTTCTAGAGTTGTCTTTCTGCCATATCTACCGCGAATTTAATCAGCTAGCAGACTGCCTCTCTAAAAAAGCACTTTCTTTAGCTCCAGGAACTGGAAATTTCTTAGAATTTATTAAGGTCATTTGATCTCTCAGGATTGTTTTGTGCTCTTTTGAGCTTGGTGCGGGAGCATGTTCTCCCCTTATTTTTCTATTATACCTCATTATTGACTTGTTATGGAGCGGGCTCCTTTTAGACTGTTGTTTTTGCTCTCTTTAGTTCACGGTAGATATGGTGTGAGTGGCAAATTTTACTAATGGGATACTATATCGTTGGTGATCTTGTCCCCTATGTTGATCTGATGTGATGAGGCTCTTCCACGATTTGACTGATTGGTCTCCTATGGGTTCCTCCCATCTCGCATGTAACCCAACTTTTGGGTATGGCACAAAAGATGCCCTTTGATTCATTTAATGAATATCAAGGACGGGATTTTTTCTTCTAAAAAAAAACAATCATATTATTGGACCAAAAAAAATAGGTTTTTGAAAACTTCTTTGCCTTTGACATTATATATTTTTATAGTTTCATTGTTACAATAAAAAATAACTTAATTTATTTTTAAGTGACCTAATCCTAAGTAATACTAATAGCTTTTAATTAATTTTAGGATACTAAGAGTAACTCATCTCGATTATTTAGGATACTAAATATTGATAATAATAATAAATAATAATAATAAATCATATCAACAAAGATTTATATTAATTTTATATTTTTAGATAAAATAATAATTCAAAATTTGTGTTTCATTATAGTTTGATTTAGAATGAGTTTACCTAAAAAAACACAATGAAATTAATTGCAACCACTGGTCATAATAAAAATAAATCAAAAGCAAATTAATACCTTATGGTGCTAAAATTTTAAATGAATCCATCTTACATGTTGTTTACCTTCTTAAAATGTAATTAAATTATTCATGTTATAGTGCTTTTAAGTCTTTTGATATCTAGGTGCTACTTCACTTAAATGTCAACTAGTATGATGAGATTGCATTTATTACAAAGGACTCAACAAGAGCAACATGTCACTTACAAGAATTGAAACTAGGTGGGGCAGGAAACAATCATGGGCCTCAACTACCCAAGCTACATCAAATGGACAAGATCTAGGTTATCATATTATACCATTTTTTACTCTTTTGAAATGCACATGCAATTTGATTATCTCTATAAACTAAATGGCACAGACTATGTAATTATGTTATTTAATTTCCTTCATTATTTTGAAATGTTATTTAGCTATCTCTAAACTAAGCATCAAGGACTAGCTACTATATAGCACTTTGTTATAATATTTTTGTTTTGTTTTGTAAGTCTGCATTTGTATTAAGCTGTCAAAAACAAAAGATTACATTCAAAAATACATCTCGGACATAGTATTGGGGTGGTATAAAACCCACCACCCCAACCAGTCAAAAACTTATAAACACGTCTTTAAAAAATAATGGCACAAAAATCCATTTAGAAGATGGGGGCCAAGCACTAAACTTCAAAAAATTGATAAGTTTCAGAGATAATTTATACAGTATTCTAGAAGTGAACTAAAAAACCTAAGAAACTGAACTTAGCAAGTATGACATAGGTAAGCCATGCCGGCTGCAAGTTCTTCACCAGCACCAAACTAAAGGGCATAATTTTCCTCAGTAATAGGGCAACCCCCTTGAAAGTCTTCAACATTCGTATTTTATGGCTGCTTAACAGGAAGAGGAGAGGATTTACAAACTGGTACCTTAATATCTTAGATGTGCTTGTTGCTAAGCTATGTGATGGTGGAGGGCACATGAAATGGTGCAGTCGTCATGGTGGGCGTTGCTGGAACCGAGCTCTTGTCCCAAGATGTCGTAGGTGCCCCCGTAACGCTGCCACTTCCCCCTTAATTATTGTCAGACATGGATAGACCCAATGCAAGGCGTTTCCAAGCTGAAGTAGTGTCCAACTTGTTGAGTTGAATATCAAGTTCAATGAGCTTAGTTTTAGCTTGAAGAACTGAACTATGAGTGTAATTCCAGGTGATGACCATTTCGTCCATTAAAGATCCCATCATGTTCTTGACAAGCCAATAATGGTTGAGATGGCAGACCCAATTCCTAAGGACAAATGTTTTGTGACCAAATGGGCTTCCCACTCATCTATCAATGTGCGCATCGACATAAAAGCACCAATGTCATACCCATCTTCCTGCCTAAAACTCGAGCCCCGTTGAGCTCGTCCTCAACCACTACTGCCACAGCGAGGGGTGTTGCATTGACGGGACATGATAGGACTATGTTGCAGCTTGTCGTTGGAGCCTGTACTTGCCCTTTACCTCTGTATCGACTGATGGTGTAGATGAAAACTTATCAACCAAGCAAACTGGGTGGACAGACTAGAATAAAGCTGGGAAGAGATACTATAATGATCCTAAGATAGAGGTCTAGGATGATAGTGCAAATAAAAGCAAGGATTTTGATAAGACCTGAAGAGCAGACCCGAGCCGAACTGGGAGGAGTTGTTGTAAGCCAGAGCTGAACACAAGAACAAGAGATTAAATGAAATGACTTCCCTCGATAGAGCCTTAAGTCGTTCGGTATCACAAGCAAGCACATAATCCATTAAAGGAGAGTTAAAGTGATGATGACCCTTCCGACACCCGACGAGACAAAGAGACAGATTTGCCTTCCCTTGACTTGACTTAATGCCCATCTCCAGACAGGGGGATTAAATGCCGAGACCTTCAATTTTGCGCCAGCTAGAAAGACTACTTCCTTGTCTCCAATGCACAATAAATGAAGCTTGGGAGGAGATAACAATTACCCTTCATGCATGGTGCCACCCTGTCAGCCCACAACTCAAGGCAGTTAACACTGTCAACTAAACGTGTGCCACCCGCATTCGGGTACTTGTTATAATTATGTCAAAGGATATTTCCCTATGGAGACACAGTCTCAAAAGATTCCTCGTCTCCCTGGCCATTAACAAATTGACATGTGTTGCGACGGATTAGCCGATGGAGCCTGGACACCTGTTGTGTCTCAATGTCAAAGGAAATTATTTCCATGCTGATCAAATGGCATGATGGGATTTTTTTTTTGTTTTTTTACTATAGTTTAGTTGGGTCCCCGATTCTGTAGTCTCAATTCGGGAACTTCTGTCCTGCAGACCGCAGCTGTCCTCTGTGTTACGGTCGGTGTTGCAGGTGAATGGATTGATTGCCAATTGCGGATCGTTCTTTGTAGTTGGTGTTTAGTGTGTTTTCTTGACAGGTGGTAAGCGTCTTTTCACCACACTTCTATCCGTTTTCCTAAATGATACAGGATTTTACTGTCCTTCGCTGTAGTTCATTTCTCTCGATTCAGCGGAGTCCTTGCCAAGACTTTACACCGACGATTTTGTGAAAGTTTTCGTCTAGCAGTTTTTGTGCCTTTAGCCTAAGATATTTTGGACGAGTTTTTAGGGTTTAGGCTCACAATTTGTGGGGTCATTTTGGTCGAGGTTTTGTTTCACTGGTGCTTCAGTCAATTGAATACACTTTGACCATGTCCCTTCATCCACTAGCATTTATGTTTCATCAATCCATTGTTGCTCAATTAATGCAAGAAATCTTGTGATATGATTCAGACATGGGCCAATATCTTCATTTTTGCTCACCTTATGGCGATATTCAAAATCTTGTTACAATACTGCATTTACCGCATTTGTTGTTGCACCACATTTGCTTTGCACATATAAACAAACCTTCAAGTAACCACTATTTCTTACGGTTTGCTTCACACATATTGATTTTGCTTCGCTTCATTTACACTAGAGAGTTTCCAACAAAGGTTTTTGTACCTTCTTAAATGTGTAGGTATTCCTTTAGTCTACTTAAATGTTTTGAATATTCATTTAGTCTGGTTTTGAGATGGTCAAACACCTTTGCTTTGTTTTGACTGTTATTGTTGTTGTGTTGCAAAATTACTGACTAGTATTGGTTATGTGGCTTCATAATGGTGTAATACTCATGCTAGGTCAATAAAATGATAGGTATCAGATTTGATGATGGAGTTGTTTTAGGTAAGGAGTTCAGCGTAAAACCTGCAATGCTACTATAATAGTGGTCGCTTCTGGTTTCTCCGATTTCCAACTTTCGTCAATCGAAATTCTGTATTTTTAGTTTATCTTGTCAATTTCCGCTCTCCACTTTGGAGAATGCGGAAATCGTAATTTCCATTTTCCAATATAAGTCTCTGTGCTTTTTCGACTTCCGCTTTCCGCTGTGTGTAATGCGGAAATCGGAAAATTCTGTGGCAGTTATTTTTCCGGAATGCGGAAATCGGACTTTTTCATGCTATGTTGATAAAATGATAGGTATCTGATTTTATGATGGAGTTGTTTTAGGTAAGGAATTCAGCGTAAAACCTGCAACACTACTATATCAATGGTCACTTCCAGTTTCCGCGTTCCGCTTTCCGAGGTAGGAAAGCTGAAGAAGTTGTTTATGTAAATAGAACTTGGATAGCACTTCTGCATTCTGCTTTTCGCAGTAAGGAACGGGGGACATGTATTCCCGATTTCTGACTTTCGTCAATGCAAATTCCAAATTTTTAGTTTATCTTGTCGATTTCCGCTTTCCACTTTAGAGAATGCAAAAATCAGAATTTACATTTTTGAATATAAGTTTCCGTGCTTTCCAACTTCCGCTTTCCGCTGTGCGTAATACCAGAGTCAATTTTCTCCAAAGAAAAATGAACGAAAAATCAATTCTGCAGTGCGGAACGAGGCATTCAGTTTTTTTTAATTGATAAGGGAAATGTATTCCCGAATTCCACTTATTGTCTATGGAATGAAAGGAGAAATTGATAAATAAGATATAAAAAAAAGTTATGTGAAAGACTATTCCGATTTTCGAATTTCGCCCTGCGGAAACGGGAGGTCCAAAATAGAGGGCTTTATTCCTTGAAATGTTTTTTTTCTCAGCATGAAAAATTTCGATATGTTTTTACTTGAATATAGGGAAAGTTATGCAGATACATTTATACTAAAACATTTTTTATTCAAATTTTAGCACATGTTTAATTATTCACTTCTGTACTAAGTTATTAGAAAAAATCAATTTCGTGGGCTATATTTTTCTGCAAATTTGTTGAAAGCCAACATTTCACCATTGAAACATCAGAATTATACAACAATATTCAGCTTTCTGAAGTGGAAAGGTAAATTGATAAATTGCTTTCCTCTTTCTGCATTGGAAAGTGGAAAGGTAAATTGATAATCAATTTATCAATTTACCTGATTATCAATTTACCTTTCCGCTTTCCAATGCAGAAAGTGGAAAGTGCGCAAAGCGCAAAGGCAAATTGATAAATCAATTATCAATTTACCTTTTCGGAATACATATACTCTACCTTGGGCATATATTCTTTGGATTTTGGTATTTGATATTTGGTATATATACATATTAGGATTTCTGGATTTCTGAAAGCAGAAAGGTAAATTGATAAGCTGATGAAGTTATTTATGTAGTAGATTTTGGGTAGCGCTTTTGCATTCCGATTTCTGCAATAAGGAATGGGAACAATGTATTCTTGATTTCCAACTTGCGTCAATACAAATTCCAAATTTTTAATTTATATTTTCGGTTTCCGCTTTCCACTTTGGAGAATGCGGAAATTGGAATTTACATTTTCGAATATAAGTTTCGGCGGTTTCCAACTTCCACTTTCCAAATTATGGAAGTCGGTTTAAATATATTACCCTTATTTTTCTTAAACGAATAGTTTCAGCTTTCCCTAAGATAGAGTTTCCGCAAAGCGAATTGCGAAAAGGTAAATTGATAAATTGATTATCAGTTTATCTTTTTGCTTTCCTCTTTAGGCATTGGAAAGCAGAATGGGGAAAGGTAAATTGATAAATTGATTATCAATTTACCTTTCCGCATTGGAAATCAGAATTCAGAAAGGTAAATTGATAAATTGATTATCAGTTTATCTTTCTTCTTTCCTCTTTCGGCATTGGAAAGCGAAACGGGGAAAGGTAAATTGATAAATTGATTATCAATTTACCTTTCCGCTTTCCGCATTGGAAATCAGAATGCGAAAAGGTAAATTGATAATGAATAACAATAACTAGAATCATGAAATATGTTCATGTGAAAAAAATTGTTGTCATATATGCATTTTATTTGTTGTCATTCCATCACATGAATATGTTACATTGCAATTTTTTTTTGTTCATACCCTCTTTGATTTCACAGGAAAATATAATCGTCACGCTATGGAGACTATGCTAACTGAAGATTTTATTTCACTCTTGCTATATGGTGTTGTCAACCTTTTCCTGTTGGTACAGGTGTCCTCATTAAACCAAGTGAACTCACTTAACTCATCATCTATTCGGTTCCGAATATCTATCTCGGGCGGGCTTCACAGGCTTGAGCTATTGCTTCCAACTATATATAATAGTCTTGTAGAAACTGGACAACTAAAAGAAGGATTTATAATCAAAGTTACCAAATGTACATGCAACATTGTACATAGTGTAACGTATGTTTAATTTCCTTGTTGTCTTTCTCAACTTAGTCAATTTCACATTGTTCATTCATCCAAGGTTTTTATATCCCATTGAACTCTAACATACTTCTTCTCACAGGACTATCGCATTGCTTGCACTCAAAGTTGTCACAGTGGATGCAACAATTATTGAATATCTTGCACCTTACCACTTACCTATATCTTCTCCCTCACATAGTTGTTCCTCTGCTCCAGTGAATCCTAGCTCAATAGATGAAAACCTTGCCTTAGCTGCATCAACTATTCCATTCACATCACTCTGCTCTTCTAGCAAAGTTTGGAACATTCAAGGTCGAGTTATTGCCAAGACACAACTACATGAATATGGAAACCAACGAGGGTCTGGAAAAATATTTGGATTTGACATTGTTAATGCTTCACGCGATGAAATACATATATCTGCATTCAATGAATTGGCACTCTCTTTGTATGACCAAATACAAATAGGAATAGTGTACATAGTATCAAATGGCATAGTGAAAGAATCCAATCCAATTTTCAACCATTTGAAAAGCCATAATGAGATTTTCCTAGGCTCCTCCTCAACCATCCAACCATGCTTAAATGAATACCCCTTAATACCTTTTTATTGGTTTAACTTTAAAACTATTCAAGAGATACAAACTATACCCATCAATTCCATGGTGGACCTTGTTGGCCTTGTCATTTCAGTTTCTCCTATATCCACAATATGAAAATGAGATGGTGTTGAGACTGTTATGCACACTATTGGACTTCGTGACATGTCAGGCTATAGTATTGACATAACACTTTGGGGAGAACATTGTCAAATTGAAGGAGCTGAGCTTGCCAACCTATGCGGTTTACCTATGCCTCCAGTTGTAGCAATCAAAGGCGGTTGTGTTACTGGTTTCAATGGAAAAACTATTGGAACTATTTCCAACACTACTATTTTTATAAACCCAAAAATTGAAGACACTTCAGTTCTCCAAAAATGGTTTCATGAGAATGTATTTTGTTTAGCATCACCATCTTTGAGCCGAAAGTTCAATGCCTCTCAATCTGGTTCTCATAAAGTCATTACCATCAATGACCTACAAACTCTTCAAGCATCTGAAAAACATGTTTGGTACTCTCTTGTAGCAACCATCACAAATGTTAACATGGGTGACTTTTATTTCCTTGCATGCGCTCTTTTTGTTGACGGAATAGAATGCATGAAAAAGGTTTCCCACAAAGTTGGAGACATTTGGCATTGTGCCAAATGTGATGGAGAGTTTCTTGATTGTGACTACCGATATATACTAAAGGTTGACTTGGAAGATATCACTGGATACCTTCATGGTGTGATAGCTTTTGATGATGTTGCAAACCAGCTCATGGGAATTTCTGCAAAAGATTTGTCTCTTCCCTCAACTGAAACAACATCAATTGATGAAATAGTCTAGAGGCTCTACAACAAAAAATTGCTTCTTACTCTTTCAGTTAGAACAGAGACCTTCTGTGGAGTTGCACGCCTAAAAGTTGTAATTGTCATGGTTGAAAACACATAAACGACAATTTTAGATGGACACATAAATATATAAGTTTTTTCATCTTGATACTTATCCATTCTTCATTGTTTATAATGTATTCTTTCAATTCTCAATTTTAACTCCTTGTTTCAGTGTTCAACATAGCAGGGTATTTTTTTTAACTCTCTTATAGCACCACTTTCTTGCAGTTTCATACATGTATGTTGTCTGTTTTACTATTACAGTCATTTACAAAAATAGATAAATTTTAACAAAATACACTCTTTAAAATTTTATCAGTTACATTAAATTGATAACAATGGGAAACCAAGGTTATGAATCAGTGCACTCATTGATTGCAAAGGACTAACAATAATATTGATCCATTTGAAACAGAAAAAATCATAATCTGTTAAAGAAACTTAATCAAATAAAGAACAAGAGATATGAAATAATATCTGGTTGTATTAAATCAAGTTTGCAAAAAATTACAAAAACCTCAAGTAAACAGAGGTATCTCCAGTCTCTTGTCCATATCTTTCCCCTTCCAAAAAGTTCCTAATACATCTGAAGGCTACCCCTTAAATCATTATTACAAAGAATGGATCTCCATCAAACTAGGATCGTAAAAACCAAAATAAAGCTAATAGCCCATAAAATCACACCATTTGTTCAAAATATCCAACAGTTCTGCTGTGTTGGGATAATTGGTTGATTCGAAAACAAGTTGAGAATCACATCTATAAGTCTCTATTTCATTCTTATCCAACTTATGCCAAATGCGGAGGTAAATATGGATCTTTCCCTCAAGGAAAATAGGTTGTCGGATTAACTGATCCACGTCTTCAATAGTGATATAATCAAGTGCCTGGATTTTCTCCTTCGCTTCATCTCGCCGGCGTTTGACCTGTTCGATCATCAGTTTTGGCGTACATGCATTCTCGATAAGATTCACTGTGGGAAAACAAAATGTTTCCATGATACCATCTACAACATACCACCTTCTTCCACACACAACCTGTGCTTATTTAATAGTATCCTCAATCATCTCATTCAGGTGGAGCCAAGCCTACAGTACAGTTCTCACCTTTTTCAGCTGAAAGCTGTCGAGGATGGTAATGTTTTATGGCTTGTCCTTCATATATCTTTGCCAATCTAAAATAGCATCATAATCTTTGAAAGCTTGCTCTCTCTTTTCAACCTGTTCTTCAAGGACAATAGACATCTGACCAAAAGCAATGTGGGTTTCATATATATCATTCATAGTCTGGAAGAATTCAGTTATTAAATCGTAATGCTCCTTATTTGTTTTAATAGCCAATTCTTTAAATTCTTGTTGTGAAAACCTAGAGAATGAAGATGAAGCTGCACGTGCAGTTGCATCTTCACATTGCTTCTCAAGTAAGGCTATCCTCTACATCAAGGTAGCATTTGCAATCTTCTCATACTGCAACTCATCCTGAAGGGAAACATTCTTCACCTGTACTTCATTGTATTTGTCCTGAGATGTCTTCATAAGATTTGCAATATGAGCTTCATGCTCTCTTTTGTTTTGTTCCAGCTCTTCCTTCACCTTGCTTATCTCTTCTTTTCTTCTATCAAATTCTCTGTTTAGTGTATTCACGGCATGAAAATTTGCACCTGTGAATGCTCCCAAAGCAACATCAGTATCTGCAGCATCTAATTGTGGATCACCATACTGCTGAGTCCAAACTATTTGGTTAGAGAGAGATGTATCCATATCACCTTGATCTCTGCTTCTCTTTTTTCCCTTCTTAACCACTGCTTTATTAGACTTACTGTAATGATAGTCTCCAAGAGAAATTACAATATCCTCATTAAACTCATCTCTTAACTCAGTAGTAGAAGAGGTTCCAGCCACCGTGGAAACCAAAGAGGATGTCTGAGTTACAATGGGGAAAGGCATAGGCAAAGTAATGTGAGTAGCAAGTCATGGAGAAGGAGAGTCTGTCACTACAACTGCTTCAGAAGTTGAAGAGATAATTGGAATGGTGGCAGTTTTAGGGATTGGAACAGGAATGTTGACAACTAGAAATGATGATGAAGACACCAAGACCTTCTCAGAAGCTGATCATGATGGTAAATTAAATGAGGGTATGTGAAGAGGTATCTTGAAAATTGGGGTTTCGTCAGTAGTAAAATGCAACATGGGAGTTTGAAATGAAGGAGGTATCATAGGAGTAGATGTAGAAGTTGCAGTGTGGTAAAGTTGAGACAATGAGGGAGGTACGGTAGCTCCAACTGCAAAGGTAGAGAGAGATTCGATGGATGAAAGGAGGAATGCTAAAGACGAGGAGCTAGGCATATAAGTCGATTGCGAAATGCTGGAAACAGGGATGGAAACCTTCTTACCATGACCATTAAACAAATCTGAAAATGCTTGCAACTAATCATCCACTTCTTCCAAAACAGGTGTAGGAGAAATTTCTTCTTCTTCAACATCGAAATTAGTTAAATTGATAGTAGAAACTGTAGAGGAAGAACCTGGGTCTTCTGTCTTTTGAATGGCTTCTCTTCAGGTGGATCATCAAAAGTTTGATTAACTGCAGCAACTGTTTGAATATCAGCAATAGGATGAACAACTGCATCTACTTGAGTATCTAAAACAAAAGTCATCATACTTAACCTTTGTTTGAACTACTAGGAAGTATGCATCAAAGTTTTCATTTGCTGGGCAACAGTTTCCTGTGGATGATCGTCCACAAGACGTTTACCTTTATCCTTAGTTGAACCTGTCACCACTAATGGAACTTTGGTTAGTTGAGCTTCCTTTTCTTCATTGATTTTTTCTTACCTTTTCCATCAGATCCAATTCTAATGCCCTGTAGCTCCGGATCCTATCTCTGAGATCCTTTTGAAAATGTAGGATAACACTATGTTCTTCTTTACTTTTGGCCCTGGCAAAAACCTCAGGAAAGGTATCTACTCCCCTGTAGATGGAGTCATCAAGGATATGTTCATGAATAGAACCACCCTTGATATGGTTCTGCTTGAAGTGAGCATCAAGGAACCCTTTGGGATCATGTTGTCTCTTACTAGCAAAGCCAAGTTTCAATGAAACTATGTGCTCACTTAACTCTGCAGCCCAGGTTGAGGTTGGGATGGCCAATGACCTAAGATACAGAGGGAATTTAGGCCAACCTTTTCTCTTAGGTCCAGTGAGTCTCTTGTAAACCCCTTCAGTGACAGTCTGGAAAGACACCTCCTCAAGGTCTAATATGTCAGGGACAACCTTGGGCAACATGTGGAAAGAACTGCTACCCAAAATTTTGAAATATGCAAAGGACTCACCAATGTACCAATCACCCATTGTAGCAATAAGATTCTTGGCCTCAATGGAAAAGGCAGGAGCCTCATTTTTTAAGATTAGGAAATAAATGCAGCCAAGGAAATTTTCACAGATGTCATAGAACTTGGGTACGTAATTGGTATCCCATAACTCTGCATGGTAGATAGGCACTGGAAGTGCCGGTAAAGTCCAGTTCCATCCCAAATTGGGATAGTGGAACTCAGTACAAAATACGTCGATAATGAAGGCTGAAAAGAAGAAATTCGGTTTCTTCCTGGCAGTGGCCTTTTGATAATCCTGGATGATTGTTCTGAGCTCTAGAGACAAAACATAATCCCATGGGAAGGATTCTCTTATGGTTAGGACATGATGAGCTATTGGAGCCCATTCAACTTAAAAAATGTAGCAATTGGGGAGACCGTAAAGTCTACATAGCATGGCTGCTAGTATAGAGTATGGTTCCCTAAACCAGGCAACGGGGTAAAGGTCATCATTCCTCTGAGAGAACTTACTGGATTCGCTCATCCAGGATTTTAACTTTTCATCGAAATTAAACCTGACTTGGAAGCTTTGGAAAAATCAATGTCGAGGGGTTGTCTAGTCGGTTTAAGACCATAGGCTTTGACAAAGACATCGGGGCGGAAATTCGTGAGTTGTGACCCTGCACTGTCATTGAAGGAGCGGTCTTTAGGGTTTGCATGTCCAATAATCCATTTAACTACGCCATTATAAGGAAGGATAGCAGGTCTAGTAGCAATGGCATGGATTCCAGAGTCTTTAATTCTTTGATAGGTCGGTTGGTCTTCCTGTATGTCTGAGAAGTCATCATTGTCGAAAATGGAATATATCCTAGACCAATCAATTTGATAGGTTTCAGTGACTCTGCCACTGGTATCAAAGAAGATGCCAAAGTTTGGGTCCTTGGTCAGCATGTCTCTTTGAAGGTTTTTGCATTGGGTAATTGGAGACATTTTTGGGAATTGAAAACACTCTGTTTAAATGCATAAACCAAAAATCAAAACTAATTCAAACAAAATTACAGTAATCAATTTGAATGATGAAAACGACTACAACACTAACCTGTAATCAGACTGGACTATGACAATGTTTCCTGGTAAAAAGGCAAAGAAAATTCACGTAGCACAGTAATTCATAGCAGTAAAAATGGTAAAGAAATCGTAAAAGACCGACCTATATATAGATTTTACGGGGTCAGTTAGGACTGTAGGATTAAGATAAATGAACGGTCGAGATTAAACCTTGTGGGATGCGGGATCTTATCGCGAGATCTAAATTTTATTAACTATCCCGTAATCTGCATTCCACAATTGCGAGATGCGGTATGCGGGATGACAAAAGTACTAAAGTTTTATTCAATCTCTCCCGCAATCCGCATCCCGCAAATTGCGGGTTGCAGGAACACACAACAAAAATCACAAAATAAATCACAATTTGTGAAAAAAAATTCTTTGAAAAAAACTAGTTTTCCGCAATCCACCAAAGGCATTCAAAACACACAAAAATTAGAAGAATTCAACTAAGTTAAATCATAGAAACCATGATAAATATTATGGGAACCCCCAAAACGACTTGAAGGATTCAGAAATATTACCTTGCATGTAACATTGGGGTTCTCATGTTTTGGATAAAACATGGGATCTGTTGTACCTACAACAATATATCAAATATCAAATTCCAAAATCCAAATAATATATTCCCAAGGTAGACTTTCCACAAACCGAAAAATTAAATTGATAATCAATCTTTCATTTTCCGCTTTCCAATGCAGAAAGTGAAAAGGTAAATTCATAAATTCATTATCAATTTATCAATTTACCTTTCCGCTTTCCCTTTCCGCGGATTAGGTATTTTCAATATTCATTCTTAGAGCCAATAGAGCCAGATATTACAAGAATCCAAGGAGTAACTCGTAATTTCACATAAAATTGACTAAGTTCTATTGCACTATACACTTGGTTTTATCTAATGAGTAACACCTACTCGTTAATACAAGGTACTATATACTAAGTCCGTGGAATAACTCCACCTGCATCGGATACTATTGGAAGAGCAACATACATCTGTGTGGCACCAATGATCTCGTGCAATCTGGGATCATCTACACGGACATAATGTGATGTCGGAATGAAAAAGTAAGGGGTGAAAGGGAAAGCAGAAAGGTATATTGATAAATTGATTATCAATTTACCTTTCTGCTTTCCAATGTGGAAAGAGGAAAGTGGAAAGGTAAATTGATAAAATGAATTTATCAATTTACCTTTCCACTTTCCAATGTAGAAAGCAGAAAGCTAAATTGATAAATTGATTATCAATTTACCTTTCCGCTTCGAAAAGTCAAGTATTGTTCTAAACTTCTGTTGTTTCAATGTTGAAACGTTAGCTTTCAATAGAATTGCAGAAAAATATAGGATACGAAATTGAATTTTTTTAATAACTTACTACGTAAGAGTTACTCTTTTTTTTCATATATACTTTCTCACACTACACTTTTTTCTTCTATATTGCTATTTTCTTAAAATTATCAAGCTAGCACTTGATGTCACGTCCCCATGCCTCCGACCGGCAAGGAGGACGCGACTACAAGCTTAAACCACCCGGGCTAAGAGCCCCATGAACATATGCATACATGAAAATTGCTGAAACAGAATGCTTAACAAAGATTTTGAACTAAAAACATGCACATATGCAGTTACTCATCATACACAGCAGAAACCAATGGCATTCAGTTATGCATGCATTTATCATGTTCATCATGTCATTAACAGAAAAGATAGTTGCAGAAGTAAAATGCACAAGATTACTTATCTTATGAAAACTTTGCTCCGCAACCAGCTACGTCGCTGCAACGTTCCACCCAACCATAGGCCAGCGTGCTCCTTAATCTCTCAGCAGCGCTGCCACCCCCGAGTTGGGCATGATTCTCCAAGGAATAAGGGAACTAGCAGGCTTACACATAGCCAAGGATACACAAAACACACAGCCAAGCCAACAGAGTTGGGTTTATCAGGCCATTAGGGAGCTGGAGAAGGCAAATTGCTAAGCTGGTGAGCTCATTACAGAGCCAAGAACACCTACACTAGAACTAGCCTGACCTCTAAGCCACCCAAACACACCCAACACAAGGAATCAGTCCATTCTCTGCTACACAGTCCCTCAGGCCCTGCATTCCCTTCCAGTGCTATTCAGGGGTGATGGAGAAGAAGGCCAGCCCTCTAGCTCTGTCTGTGTGGTTTCCAGCCACCAGGTTTATCAAGCAAATCTAAGCCAACATCCCTGCTCCTCTCACAGTCCGAAGACCAACCATTGCACTCAGGCAATTAATTTAGCTGTCACAGCTTAAACAGGGAAATCCAAATCCTGAATCGTTCTTGGCCCTATCGTGGCCAAAACGATTCCCAAACGAATTATAGCATTCCCCAAACGTAACAACATACACAACTCACGACATGGGAAAGTAACAATCCCAAAAGAGAAACGTAACAGCATACATTACCAGCAACGTGGAGAAACAGCAACCGGTTCTGGGCAACGAAGTCACTGGAAGAAATTACACAGACCACGCTGGGAAGGAACTTACAGTCTCCTGACCTGTGTGTGAGGAACAACAATGTAGAGCCCACAATTCAACCCATGAGGAAAGGTTCCACCCACACCATTCACAAATCTGCAGAAGAAAACCGTGTGGGTAAAACCCAGGAAAATTCCTGTGCGTGAAACAATGAGCAGGCATATGGGAAGTGCGTGAAGGTGAACAGCTACAGGGAGGACGCGAAATTGCAGTGCGTGGGTGTTCAGCAACTCATGGAGAGGAAGAAAATGTCTGCGTGAGACCAAAACCGCCCAGAGCCTGTGCGTGAGGAGAAACAGGTAAAATCGTGGTGAGAGTGGAATTGCCTGCGTGAGTGAAGTCAACAGGGGTGGAGTGTGCGTGTGGGTGTGGACTGACAGTCCTGCCACCCCACTCCCAAAACCATTAACTGCCTCAACCACCACCAACCATTATTCAATGAAGGTGGTTGGATAACACAAGGGGAGAAGATGCATGGGTATTTCCCTCAACGGCCCAAGTTTTGACAATTTTCCCACATCCTTATCCTTGTGAAAATCATGCCCCTTTCGATTTAGTTGCCACGATCGTAGCTGGTTGGGTTCATTTAATTAATTATAGATGCATATTTACACGATGATAACTTAATGTATGCCGCATGCCCTGATATACCATTGGCGACAATTCAAATCCAAAACATAACATGACCGATCAATGGTGGGGCCTTGGCCTTTAGCTCCACACCATGATCATTTACAATATATACATCATATACATCTAATGTAACGGGGTCAAAACCGGGACATTACACTTGAAAACAAAATTTACTCCAGTTATATTATTTTTAACTACATTCTTACTTCCCCATATGCAATGAATTAACATTTGATTTTTATCTTCTGCTTTATATCCATATAGTTTGCAATTAATACATATAGAAAATGTGTCGCTGCCAACAATCAAAGCTTCTAGGTGTTTAACAAGTTTAGAATTTTCTGGTAGGCATTATGCCAAATCGTGACAATGAACAAGACAATGCACGAAGAAGAGTTTTATATCCACAAAACAGAGATAAAAACAACAAGAAACGTCTTCTTTATAGGGCTGCTCATCTGCATGTGGATATATCTTCTTCAATTTCTCTTGCGGAACCTATCGACACAACTTCACTTCCATATCCTGTGGCAAATCCATTGAACAACCACCTCAATGACGCACATCAACATTTTCGTAAACAAATGGACCAACTAGCTGATATGAATGTCTGCTCGATTTGCAAAGAATGTTACCCTGGTATTGTAACCAAAAATTTCCATGGTGCGTACGCTTGTTCTTGTTGTATTCTAGAACGAAAAGGCCATCGATTTTCATTGGAAAACAATATGGATCCGGGAAACCAACCAGCTGTCCTTACAATACTTACACAGGTTGAAAAAATGCTCATTAATCGTGCTAACCCAATCTTACAAGTGACACATGCTCATGGTGGTCAATATAAATACTCTGGCCATATTATTTGCTTCCCCCAAGACATTTCCAATCTTGCCACATACCTACCGCATTTAGTATCAAAACTCAACATCCTCATTGTTTGAAAATGCAATTCTATAAACAATCCATATGAACTATTTGTTAGTCAAACACATGTTTTTGTTGCCCTTCAATTCAAAATGGAAAACAAACCATACTACAAGGATGTACAAGTCAACCCAATTGCATTAGCTTCTTTGCCTCTTATTTCAACAGACATTTAACCTTTGATTCCACATCTTAATAGCAATGATGCATTATCTCATCAGCAAAGCTTATCCTGTACATATCAACCACTGGATTCATTTGAATCCTATGAATTGGAATCCTCATCATTTATTTCAACACAAACTAATGCTAGAATTGAAGTTGAAGAAATTAAACAGTTGTTACACATACCAAATATCCCACTACCACCTTCCATTGATTGGCCCCCTATAGAAATGTCCCCTATCAATGAGTACAACAAAGAAGGCCTTCTTTCCATGGCTTTTCCAACTTTGTTTCCCACAAGTACAACAATGTTATTACAACCACGCATTCATGAGGTTGATATGCACGAATATGCACTTCACCTCATTCGCTGTCATGACAACAGATTAGGCCAACATCCTCGCTTCCGATACTATATATACAATCTAATTATGCGTCATTGAAGTAATACTACTGCCTCTATTTTTGTCAAAAAAAATCTTGAAGATACACTACCTCCCACAGTACTTGAGCTTGTCAACCAATTAGAAGACATGCCTAATGAGAAAATTGGTGAAAGGATCGCAAGGTTTGGGTCTTCATTACGTGGAACACATTTGTATTGGAACAAAAGTAGAGCTGAACTCACAAATATGATCAATTAACAAGGTACACCAACGTTCTTCTTTACCCTTAGTGCAACTGACACAAAATGGCTAGATTTGCATGCTCTAATGCCTGCTAAACGTCCTACCGGTTTACCTCAATAATATCAAAGGAAGGTTCACAACATCATATCAAATCCACATATTACATCACAATACATGCACAATAGATTCAAAACATTTCTTCAAGAGGTGCTTCAAAGAGGTTTTCATATAATAGATTCTTGGTGGAGCACCATACCATCTATTCCTTCTTCTTTTTCTCTTCGTATTTTTCACTTTATACAATCTATTTCTAATATATGTTTTTTCCTCCCATGTAGATATGAATGGCAGCATAAAGGATCCACACACATTCATGGTTTTATTTGGTTGGCAAATGCACCAAATATGGATACGTTAGATTGGGAAGATTATGTTGCAGTTGAAGTTGCAAATTGTTTTTTGACACATATGTGACAGCTTGGAATCCTCATAATTCCCAGTTGTCCACATCTGGGTCACACCATTCTACTACAAATGATCCATGCATTCTCGCATCACCATCGATATTTGCATCAAACTACTCAACTGACTATGAAGAACTTGTCAATTTTGTTCAAAGGCACACCAGATGTTCAGAGTCAACTTGCCTTCGCAAAAAGGGAACATTTGTTCAATGTCGCTATGGTTTTCCATATGAGCTACTAGTTACTATTTCGTTATTCATTGATCCAAATGGGCGAAAAACCTACAATCCTGCAAGAAATTATCCCCTTTTAAATATTCACAACCCTACCATGCTTTCAATATGGATGGCTAATGTTGATTGTCAACTTGTTCTTTGTAAACATGTTGTTCTCAAATACATTTCAAAGTATGCATCAAAAGCAGAGCCAAAATCAGAAACCTACCATGAAATTCTCTCTCACCTTGCACATGCTGCACCAAGTGACAACTCCATTATTCAGCCAATCAAACCTTTCCTTGCACAAACAGTTGCAGAAAGAGACATTAGTGCACAAGAGACGTGTCACATGCTGCAGAAACTTCCTCTTGTGCTTTATAGTCGTCACTTATTTTCTCTAAACGTGAGCCAAATTGTCTTCCATTGTGTTTCTAATGACACTAATAACACCCCTGCAACGTCCCCCTTCATTTTTGCTTACATGCAAAGACCCATTTATCTTGAACATCTAACTCTGCTTGAAGTTGCTTGTTCTTGGTCTTTCTCGCCTAATAGGAAAAAAATTCCATGGAAACAAAACTTGCGTGACAAGATTGTTAGAGGCTATCCACATTTCACTTCCATTCCTCCCTCTGATTCTTCATCTTTTGAACCATTTTGTTGGAGTGAACTTCTTTTATACAAACCTTTTCGGTCCATCCCTCACGATATTGGAACCACAACTTCTGAAATTATTTCTCATTGGCATCACATTAAAGGCACATATGTTGTGTGGCATATTAAACATTTAGAAGAAGAACCCTCTACACCTCTATCCGATGATTCAAACTCCAATGATATTACCTTTTTGTTGCCCCATACCATTGATGAATGGGAACTTGTCTCTCAAATGCGTCCAGGCAATAACATCCAAGTTGATCACCTTGAAATGCTTGGGCATCGTGAATTTGACAAAAATCACAATTGGTCAAATAACAATATACCCACCCATTTGCATGAGACAGCAACATCATTCATTGACCTCAATCCCTTGTCCATCCAACTACATGAAGACACCCCATCCTTCTCAAATTCACCTAATTCCTTGTCTCCCACACAACACATAGCCTTTGACCTTGTCATGTCCCATTTCAGAAACACTACATATGCTCAACAACTAAAACTAGTGATTCAAGGTAATGCAAGCACCAAAAAATATTACCTCATATCTTGGCTGAAATTTGCACTTCAAACTGCATCTGAACAAAATCCCTCCCCACTTCTTCTCCTTGCTCCAATTGGTGTTGCTGATTTTAACGTACATGCATCAATAATACATTCTGCTCTTCGAATACCCATTGGTGAAATGCAACCTCTTGAAGGGCAATCCCTTTCAAAATTTCACGAAGAAATTCACCATATTCGATATATTCTCGTAGATGAAATGAGCTTTATTGGCCCAAAAATGTTAACTCAAAATGATGCACGCTTACGTCAAGCTTTCCCCTCGAAATGTACAATCCCATTTGGTGGTTTCTCCATAATTATTCTTGGTGACTTCAACCAATTGTCTCCTATAAAAGACATTCCCATGTATGTAGGATCATCCGTTGGAACTGCTCTTTGGCGTAAATTTGATACTTTTATCACGCTCGAAACAATTTTTCGACAACAAGGAAATAGTCCTTCTCAAACTGCCTTTCGAGAACTCTTGCTAAACCTTCAAAATGCAACCCCAACCGTTGAATACTGGGCATTCCTAATGACAAGAACAACCTCATGCCTTTCACATGTCGAAAATTCTTCATTTGAACAATCTATCCACTTGTATCCCACAAATAACTCTGTTGCACTGCACAACAAACACAAGCTGAAACAACTTAATATGCCAATTGCACATTGCTTTGCAGAACAAAGGAACAAAAATGCCCATCAATTTATTGATGACGAACAATTGGCATTAAAGGTCCTTCTTGATGTTGGTCAACAAGTCATGTTAACTGCTAATTTATGTGTTCAAGCATGACTTGTTAACGGCTCACTTGGAAAAGTCATTGATATTATCTACAACACAAATGAGCAATCTCCTACCTTGCAATCATTTGATGTTGTCGAATTCCTCCATTACAAAGGACCCTTATGGGATGCTTCTACTCCTACTTATGTTCCAATATCTACAATAATAAGAGGATCCCACAGACAACCACCACTTCGTATGGCATGGGGTTTAACAATTCATAAAGCCCAAGGTATGACCCTACAAAATGTAACAATAGATATTGGAAAGATTTATAGACAAGGGCTTAAATTCACCGCAATATCAAGAGTTACATCTCTTTCAGGTCTACGCATTTCTCTGCCTTTCTCTTTTTCCAGATACTCTTGAATGCAAGGCAATCGATATGTCCAACGTAGGAAACAAGAGGAAATCTTACTTGCTTCAAAGTCTTTAAAACCAAATTGTGATTGAAGCTTCTCATTGTTTGTTGTATAAATGTACTGTTTTTCTTTGGTCACTGGTTGATGTAAAAGATCTACTTTTGTTTCAATAAACATCCAAGAAAATTTGAAATATTTGGATTCTAGACTAAACTATCTCAACAAACTCAAATAGTAACTGTGAGAGTTTTTAAGTAGCCCAGTTATAATATATAATTGATAGCTAAGAAATAATTACTCAATGCACATTTAACATGTCACATTTGTAATGGAAACTCAATACATAAATCAACACATTTAATACATCTGCAGCCTATAATCAATATACCACAAATACTGAAGAATAACTCAAAATTGCTAAAACAAATTTAATGAAAAACCATAAATCATTACATAACTAATAGTGCTATCTTATTCAATTGCAAAGCATTACAATGTCATTCTTCAATACTGGTCATTGCAAAACTGTTCTTTAGGGTTTCAATGATCAAATCCCCGATTGACTAAATCCATATCCAACATTAAACCAGCTTTCGATAATTGAAAAAGATAAAGGTAAACGTGATTTATTTTCTTAACACATAACTATTCAAGCTAGCATCAGTCTCTACAACCAACTTGAAATAAATCTCAAAGCAAATATTGTATAAGGTTTATGATCAAGCTTAAAAATATTCAATACATCCAAGAAGTAATACTAATTAAAGATAGAAACATAATAAATGACATAAGTTAAACAAAAACATTCATTTACGATATATGAAATAGAAGAAAACAAATTTATATATACCAAGTAACATTGGTTTAACATACCAGTAATAATCACCAAGCCAATAAAAATAGAAGAATAGCTATAATTTGCTAACAAACATTTTACAAACAACCACAAAACAAAGCACAAATAATTGTAATTTCATTAACATGTAGGACATTCACACATTCTTATGCTTAGTGTCCAAACAACTGATTTCTTCTACTTGCCATTTTTTTCCCTTTAAATAACATTATGAAGTATTACAACAAAAAAATATTCCCAACATGTAGGGTTCCAAGATCAAACAGTTTAATTTTGACCAAGGACGGAACACCACTTGGCATCTAACTCCATCAATAAATCAATGTCCTGGGATTTAGCCTGTTCAAAATGAATTTGAGCCCTCAAAATATCAGACGCAATCTCCCTCTTCTTCACCATTTTTCATTTGCCAACATAAACCTCTATCTTAACTATCGCAGAATAAGGTTTCTCGATCCAACTCGAAATATCTTCCAGCCTAATCTGAGTGAAACCCTCAGTTATCTTCTTGCAAACAATAAATGATTGTTTAACTTCATCTAATTTTAGCTTGGGTGTAGATGCTTCTTCAATCGCTTCTAGCATAGCCAACCCTAAAAAATTGAATAAAACATCTGAAGCTTTCCACCTATGCTTGCATGCTTCCTGGCCATTTTCGACGATGCTTCGTACTGCATCGCAAAGGCTTCCCCAAGTTTCAAAAGTCACTTCAAAATTTTTAACATGAACTTTATCCATTATTGGAATATCATTTGCTTTGTCTCTCATATGTATTTTCCAGCTAGTCACATTTTCTAGTGCCTTGATTGCCACAGTTTTCCGAGTATCGTGATCCTCGAGAACATGTGACTGTTCTTCAAATGTTTTGTACAGTTCCTGTATTTCATACAATGCTGCATACATGCGAGTCATGCATTGATGATACTGCTCATTTACCCTACAAGCCAACTGTTTAAATTCTTCAACTGTTAGTGTTGAAGATGATGAGGCAGCTGAAGATACTTGTAATTGTTTCAGTTGATTCTCTAGGGTATAATTCTGATAAGCTTGTTGCTTGTTGACAACCTCTAATTTCTCAAGTTGCTGCTTCAGACTGTCGATTTTTTTTCCCATTGTGTCTCTTTATCTTGATGCTCTTCTTTAAGCAACTTAATATCC
The DNA here is from genome assembly GCA_001517045.1 of Pseudotsuga menziesii. Taxonomy (NCBI): domain Eukaryota; kingdom Viridiplantae; phylum Streptophyta; class Pinopsida; order Pinales; family Pinaceae; genus Pseudotsuga; species Pseudotsuga menziesii. The sequence goes on from LPNX010083982.1 coordinate 490,669, forward strand.
TTAAGGTGACATGCCTCAGATGCATCCAGATCCTTTCTTGCTTTCTGTAGTTCCTCTTCCTTAGTGAAGAGATCTTTAGTCAACTGCAACACTGGGTTATAGTTAGTGCCTGCAAAAACTCCAATAGCAGCTGCGGTATTTACTGCTCCTTGCTTTTCATTAGGAGCATCAGTTTTCCAGGCAATTTTATCAAGGGCAGGCACATGTTTGAGCATACCTTCTCTTGTCGTCTTTAAACCTTTCTTCAAAATGGCCTTCTGCTTCTTGCTCGAACAATAATTCCCTAAGCTAACAACTGCATCTTCTCCAAAATCTGCTATCTCTTATGTAGATGAAACAACTTCTTTTTTGGGTGAGCTTGTTGACCGAGGTTGTGATTGTGACACCGGAATTTCTACATTAAGTTTTGATTGTGACACTGGAATTTCTACATTAAGAGGATAAATGTTCAAGGCCGAAGGAGAGAATATAGATATAAGGGAAGTGGAAGAAGGAGGAATAGAGCTCTTAGTTTCTACAGAAGGGATTGTAGCTACAGAAAGATTTTCCACTTGGGAAAAAGGAATATGAAAATATGTGGTGGGAGGCTCAGATGTATGGGGAGTCAATAAAACACATGGAGAAGGAGGGGCAATATCACTAGTCAATTCTGCTGATACTAATGGGTCTTCACAAGTTTCCTCAACAATAGGCTTTAAATCTACATAGGAAAAAGAGGACTTAGAAAATAAAGGATTAAAAAGATCTCCTGAAAATTGTGAAAGAGAAACAGATGATGTCATCGAGGTAACAATATTGACAGGACAAGTGGGGTTTCCAGTCTCCTCCTCTAGATCACTATCAATATCAAGGATCTCAGTCTTACACTCATATTGAAAGTCAACCTGTCGAATGAGAGAAGCTTGGAGAGGTAGTTACTCTTGAAGGATAGGTGCACCTATCTCCAATCCCTGTTGATCCATGGCTACCTGCTGAGGTATTTGCTCTATTTGAACCACTACAAGCTGAGTTTTCTTCTTCTCTGGCTTAGCTTCAGCCTCCTCAACATATGTCCGAAGTTGAGAACTGAGCTTTGCTAGACCCAGTTTAAATGCTTCCCCTCTTTGAAGAATTTCCATCTCTTGCGAAGACTAACCTCTGCCATAAGTTTCTATCACAGCTTTACCTTTCTCTTTCGATTGCAATGCCGAGGAAGAAGCTGTTGTTCCTTGCTATCTTACTTCTCTTTCCATGTTTTCCCTATCAAGCTTATCATCTGCTTCAAATTTCGATCTTCTTTTACAAAGGGTGGTTTCCTTAATTTCTTTCTGATATTTGAAAATATGAGATTTTACCTCTGGATCAGTGATCTTATCCAATGCTTGTCGAAAATCAACAAATCCCCTGTACATGGAATCATCTGACAAATCTTCTTGTGTATAATTCAACTTAGCCTTTTCTTGAGCAAAAAGGCTAACGAGAAAAGCGTTAGGATATGCATCCTTTTGGAAGCTTATCCCAGCTTCATAATTGTAATCTCCTTTCCAAGCACAATTGCATGAGTAGAATTATGTATAACCAAACAATATAGAGACAAAGAAAACCTAGGCCAATCCTTCCTCTTGTTCTTAGCCAATTTTGGATAAGCGCCATCAATAACCATTTGAAAAGCAAATTCCTATAACACCATTCGGTCTGGAACAATTCTCAGCAACAAATGGACAGTATTGCTTCCCCAAATTTTGAAATAAGAGAAATATTCCCCCACTTACCAATCTCCATGAACAACAATTAAAGCCATGGCTTTTGCTGAAAATGCCGGAGCATCGGCTTTGAAAATCATATGATACATGGACCCTAAGAAAAGGTCGCAGATGTCATATATACGGCGAACAAAATTATCCTCCCACAAGTCAGCATAGTAAATATGAACCGGTGGACAATTCTTCTCCCAATTCCAACCCAGATTAGGAAATTTTGAAGTCGTACAAAAAACGTCCATGACATACGCCGACATATAAAATTGCCTTTTTTTCCTTTCAGGTATTTTTCAATTTGATGTTGCAAGTTAAGAGATAATATTTGAGCGCAATTGAACGACTCACCTGTAAGAATAATGTGTTGGGCTATCGGAACCCACTATGATTTGAAATATGTGCAATTTACCTCACCATATAATTGACAGAACATAGCGGCCAATAGTGAGAATGGTTCCATGAACCATGAAATAGGGTAGGCAATACCCGATTCTGTAGGAAACAAGATGGGGTTTGCCATCCAGGATTTTACCACCTGTTCGTAATTGAAACGAGATTTTGCTCCATCAAGGAACTTACGACTCAGTAACTGTTTCGGGGGACTGAGAGCGTAAGCCTTAGCAAAAATTTCAGGTTTGAACAAGGCCAAAAAAACACCAATGTAATCATTGAAAACTCGCTCTTCAGGCTTAGCGTGGTCGAGTGCCCACTTCACTGCGTTTGTGTAGGGCATAAATGCTGGTCTGGCGGCAATTAGATGGAGCTGTGAACTCTTAATGTTGATGTAAGCCGGCTGATCCTGGGGAATAGCCAAGAGATCATCATTATCGAAAATTGAATAAATTCTCAACCAGTTTAAATATATGTTTTCAGAAATTCACCCACTAGTGTCTGTAAAAATTCCGGCATTTGGTTCCTTGGACCTTTGTTCTTGGAGAGCCGTTTTTTACCTTGTCTTTCTGGGCATCAAAGAGGCCATTTATGCTAGAAATACTGCAAATATGGTCCAAACTAACTAAACTATACAACCAATGACAAATGTAAGGTGCAACAAAAAGAAAGCACAGTAAAAATCAACAGACATAGTAAAATCCCAGATAAAACAAATAGTAAAAACCTAAAAAATTGAAACACACTATGTAGCCAAAACCTCAACGACAAAGCAAATCTAGACCATGGATCTAGGGAAAAACAAACGGATGAGATCAGGGTGGGAAAGAAAAACTGAATATAGAACCTTTTATTAACACAAACTGTAAATTGCGAAAGCAGAAAGCGGAAAGGTAAACTAATAATAAATTTATCAATTTACCTTTCCGCATTCCGCTTTGCGGGAACTCTACCTTGGGGAAAGTTGAAACTGTTCGTTTAAGAAAAATAAGTGTATTATATTTTAAGCGACCCCTGTTACCTCATAAAGCTGAAAGAGGAAAAATAAAACTTCAAAGTTCCTATTTCCCCATTTGGGACGGAGATCAATATCAACATTAACATTAACACTAACAATATTTTAGTTCTCATAAAATGATATAAAATTCTTAAGCAAAAACAGTATTCTGCTATTGGCTTTCTGCTTTGGAGAGCAGAAAGCGGAAAGGTAAAGTGATAATCAACTTATCAATTTACCTTTCCCCATTCTGTTTTCCAATGCCGAAAGAGGAAAGCAGAAAGCATAATGGTAAACTGATAATCAAATTATCAATTTACCTTTCCGCATTCCGCTTTGCGGAAACTCTATCTTGGGGAAAGCTGAAACTGTTTGTTTAAGAAAAATAAGGGTAATATATTTCAAGTGGAACATTGTCATGAAACAGTTTCAACTTTCCCCAAGGTAGAGTTTCTACAAAGCGGAATGCAGAAAGGTAAATTGATGAATTGATTATTAGTTTACCTTTTCGTGTTCTGTTTTCCTCTTTCGGCATTGGAAAGCAGAATGGGGAAAGGTAAATTGATAAATTGATTATCACTTTACCTTTTCGCTTTTCGCATTGGAAAGCAGAATGCGGAAAGATAAAGCAATAAATTGATTATCAGTCTACCTTTCCTCTTTCTGCTTTCCAAAGCGGAAAGCTAATAGCAGAATACTGTTTTTGCTTAGGAATTTTATATCATTTTATGAGAACTAAATTATTGTTAGTGTTAATGTTAATGTTGATATTGATCTTCGTCCCGAATGCAGAAATAGGAACTTGGAACATTGTTGTGAAAATTTTGCTTTCCGAATTATGGAAGTCCACTTTAAACGAACAATTTCAACTTTCCCCAAGGTAGAGTTTTTGCAAAGCGGAATCCAGAAGGGTAACTGTGACAACGTTGCCTAGTAAAAACGCAAAGAAAATTCACTGATGACGTTGCGTGTTTTGAATGCCTTTGGTGGATTGCGGAAAGCTATTTTTTTCAAAGAATTATGTCCATCTCGCATCCCGCAATGCGGATTGTGTGATCTTGAAGTTTATAATTTGTCAAGTTTTTCATCCTGCAACCCGCAATTTGCGGGTTGCGGGAACATGCAACAAAAATCACACAATAAGTCACTTCCGGCAACCCGTATCACGCAAATTTGCGGGATGTGGGAACACGCAACAAAAATCACACAATAAATCACTTCCTGTAATCCGCATCCCGTAGATGCGGGAAGTGATTTTTGTTGGGTGTTCCCGCAACCCGCATCCCGTAATTACGAGATGCGGGATGATAAAAGTACCGAAGTTTTATTCAATCTCTATAATTTGTCAAGTTTTTCATCCCGCAAATTGCGGGTTGCAGGAACACGCAACAAAAATCACAGAATAAATCACTTCCCGCAACCCGCATTCCACAAATTACGGGTTGCAGAGATATTTTGTGTGCGCAAGCCGGACATCCCGCAACCCGCATCCTGCAATTGCGGGATGCAGATTGCGGGAAGTGATTTATTTTGTGATTTTTGTTGCGTGTTCCTGCAACCTGCAACCCACGCAAAAATTCGAAGAATTCGACTAAGTTAAATCATAGAAACCATGATAAATATTATGGGGACCCCCAAAATGGCTTGAAGGATTAAGAAATATTACCTTGCATGTAACATTGGGTTCTCATGTTTCAAATAAAGCATGGGATCTGTTTACCTTTCCGCTTTCTGCTTTCCTCTTTCAGCATTGGAAAGTGAAATGGGGATAGGTAAATTGATAAATTGATTACCACTTTACCTTTCTGCTTTCCGCATTGCACTTTTCCGATTTCCGTTCTAGGTTTCTGAAGTAAGCTCCTCGAGTTCCAATCTCCACAAATTCAATCTTTTCATGATCTCTTAGGGTTTCTCCTTCAATTTTGAGGTCTATAAACAAAAAATACCAACACGAAAAATCTATTGCAAAGAATTTGTTTTACCTTCTCGACGTTCCTTTGCACCTCTTGGTGCAAACGCTAGTCTTACTACTAACCAAGTTCTAGAATAAAGAAAAATATAATGCTTTAATACATAATCATTCATAGTACACACCTCTCTCGTTTTTATCCCTAACCCCGCCTTCCATATATAAATTTAAAGAATAAAGTGTTTTCAATTAACCATGCACAAGTAAGCGTGCTGTGTTTACATCCATCGGGATTTGGGGTGCGGTCTTTAATCCCGGCGAATACAAAATATCATGCATCTGATTTGAGGCATTCCACATTCAACCGTGTGATATAATAACTGTATCGAATCGAGGTTCTTGATCGCTCATTTCCGTAAGACGTCGTTCGTGCCTCACTGTTTTACCCAGCGAGTCGCCTACTTTCGTGTTTGCAACGTGCTCGTTGGGTTTAAATCCGATGGATCCCCCAAACTCAGGGGCATCTACAGGCAACGGCGGCGCTACCGTGGATGTAAAACCCACATTAGACCCAGTTACGAGATCCATTCAGAAATCTCTGGGTATTCTACACCAGATGCACTGCACTGTTTCATCATTCACTGCGAATTCCCAGCTCATTCTACTCGAACGCATGTGAGTAGTTTAATAAAAAGTTTAAATTATCATCTTCTATACAAGTAAATAATTTTCTGCTCTTGACGTTTCGGGTTTGATGGTCGGAGATTAATGTATTGCTGAATTTGGTACCAGGGTTTGCGATTTTTACATAATTTTTCACAATGGACTTTTAAGCTTGTCATTGTTTTTTTTTTGGCTAGTAAATTTCATGCTGTAATGGTGGAATGTGGAGATTTTGAATTGGTTTCGTATCAGGGTTACAGTTTTTATTTATGGGTTTAGTCGGTGAAAAGACCCCGAATAGGAATTTGCCTTCCCAATTTTATTTCCTTTTTGTTCTGGGTTGGGATTTTCAGCAGGACTATATGTATATTTGGAGTCAGGTTCTTGTTTGGATGTACAAATAGTAGTAGGATTGACCATTAGGGTTTTCGTTGGACATTCTAAAGGGACACTGTAGAAGTGTTAATGCGGCGAGTCGATCATGCTTGTAGGGCTAGAATTTACTGTGAAATGCAGAGTTATAAATGTGCATTAATGTTTATTATGGTTTTTAATGTATCAAACATAAAATGGATTTATAAGGGTTTATAAATTTAATATACGCTCTTATAATTTCTTTCAAATGTTGAACATTTCATAGCCGAGTGGTCGATTCTGATGAAAAGAGCTTCCGTAGACTAGACACGGGGCGTAAAAGGAAAAAACAAATTAGACTGAAAAGGATGGAGACCAATGTTTATCAATTCAAAGTTGATTATTTGTTTTTCAAACTACATGGGATTTAGTATTCATACCAGCAAAGCTCATATTAGAGAGTTTCTAAAGGTATCGAGGTAAATGGCGCTAATTTTTTGATGATTCTTTATGTTCTCCATAAATTAAAAAAAAAGCAGAATCTATACCATTTAAACTAAACTTGTCTCTGCATCTCTCATTTAGGTACTCGTAGTGTTTTCATAATGTTATATGTCAACTTTTGAATAAATACTCGTGGGCTTTTGCACAGCTGAGGAACTCTTAAGTATATAGCTGGTTGACACAAGATTAAATGGTATCAATTCCTCATTTTTTTATTTATGGAGAACATAGGCAAGCATCAACAAATTAGGCACTTATTAACTTTGGAATATTTTTGACATGAGTTTTGCTTGTATGAACATTTTTGTTTTTAAAAGATTTTTATTTTTTTAATTTCTTTATGCAGCTCGTAGGTTGAGAGCATCTAGCACAGAGCATGGTGATTCCCAAAAATAGGATCATAAGTGGAAGTTCCAATCCGTAGGTACTGCAGTTTCAACCAGTGTTATTGGAACCGGACTGGAACTGGTAAAACTGGCTGGTCTGACCTGTTCACACAGGCCCAACTGGTCCAGTTAGGTGCCTGAATCGGAAAACCACTGGTTTTGTCTTGAACTGGTTGGGAACCGGCCGGTTTTGGCCGGTTCCGCTGGTTTTGTCCTGAACTGGTTGGGAACCGGCCCAAAACCACTGGCCGGTTCCGTACGGAACCGGCCAGTCTGTACTATGCTTACCTTTTGGTCTCTGGGAGTGATTTAGAGCCTCTTTTTTTATGTATTTTGGTTCAAAACTTTACAGATGTATTGCACTCGATGTTATGTTAGTTATTTGCACTCGTTCTTGCGATATATATGTGAAGCCTTGCATATTTGTGTTTTAATGGTTTGGATTTATAATGGCTTGGTTCAGGACTTCAGCCAAAAACTTAGTGGTCAATTTGCATAATACTGCTGTAAGATTATGCTCCAAACAAACTGAGCTTATAAGATGAGACTTGGTTGGGAATTGTTGTCAAACACTTCACCAATACCGCTGCCAAATCCCTGTTCAATTACTTAACTGATCTGTTGGTGATAATTAGAGTTTCTTGGTTTAGTAGCTTCGTCAAACACTTTGGGCAATGGTCTGGGTACTCTTTTTTCTTAAAGATCCTGAAGGTGTTTAATGCTGATTTATTATATCAGATTTCAAGTGGTTTTCACTTGACATATATACTAGACCAATACCATAAACAATCTTCAAATTTATGCAAAGGGAATATTATTAATGCTGATGAGACTTGTAAAATCAGCAGCACATAACTTCAAGAGGTCTGAATTAACTACAAGATTTTGACCTGAGAATGTAAGCAACTTACAGGCCTTGGTATGGGCTAAGACGACCCTTCTTATGCATAGGAAAGTTGTGGACCATCAACTAAGAATATATATCAGCGTCAAAGAAGATCCTCCTGTAGATGGAATGTTACTAGCAGACCAACTTTCCTCTATTGTAGTGACTTCTTGTTTTGTCTAGAATGTAGTCTATGGTCACAAATGACAAATGAATACCTTCTAATTCATCCAACATTAACAACCACGGTAACCACACACTGTAACTTGGAAGGGGACATTACTCATGAATATATATGTGTTTTTACAAAATATGCATATTTTATGTATTTTTGAGTCTACTGGTTTTTTTCCGGTTCCGATCCGGTTTCCGGTCTGGTTCACATTTTGGGTTTTGCTGGTTCGATCACCGGTCTGGTTCTGATAACATTGGTTACAACTAGTTCAGTCTTTACTTCAAACATGAGCATTATCATTTGTATCAAAACTTAAAGAAAACATCAGGGTATTGACATAACGGATAAGCATAGCTAGACGCATACACAGAACTCTCAGATCGAGCATAGCTCTTATGCTTGGATTTAGGCTCCATAGCTGTGTGATGCTGGGCTTTGGCCTCTAGACCTTCAGGAAAAATGCTCTTCTTCATGCTGGGCACCTTATCTTCGAATTCAGCAGGGAGGCAGGTCTCTCCTCCAAATTCTTCATTTGGTTGCAAAACCCCAGAAAAGCTTGGTTTATCTGCTCATCGGTAACCTTGTTGAACTTATGTCTCTGTTTATTTGGAAGAGATAAGCTGGCATTCTGAATTGGAGATGGGAGTTTCTGCTGGAACAGAAATTCATCAACCAATTGTGAATGTCAAAGGGGTAGGGCAGGGGCCCTGTCTCCTTCTTACTAGACTGGCCTCTATGCCACAGAATTCACCAACACCGGCTGTAGTGGATTTCTAAGTAATGGGAGGGCTGCTCTCTCCACAATGATCCAGATGTGATGCTTAGAAAAGGTAGATCGAGTTTATTAGATGCTTTTGGTAGCATTTGACAGTGAGTTGATGGTGTAAGGGGTGGCAGACTCTCTCTACCACCCTTGGTCATTATGGCTGTATCTAAAGTTCTTTTTCGCTTGGGAGATTGAATTGGGGGAAGATAATCTATAATTACTTTTGATAAGATATCTCCTTCCATCCTTATTAATTAGGGAATTGATGGGGTGCAAGAGGGATGGCCCCCTATTTTTTGAGTTCCTAGCCAACATATCTTTCCATTTGCCTGAATTTTTTTTATATTTTTGCAGATCTGATATGGTGTTTTAGCAAATACACTTGAGGACTAAAACATTCACCATTGATCAATCAACACAATAGGCACAAGATTTCTTTTTTACCCTGGGAATTTTAAAGGAATAAAACCCCAGCAAGAATAATCTTCCTTAAATATGAGATGACTGAGTTTTACATGAGCAGAATTAGAGAAGACTTTACAATGAAGCCCCTAGGGCTTGTTACATGCCCAAGAGAAACAAAAAGAACTCACTAAATTCTGAATGAAGTCCACTGAAGATTGCTGTAGGTGTAGACAGCCCTGGATGCAAGCCCTGAGATGACGTCAGCCCTGATATTGATGGTGTCAGCCCTTAACAAAATAATGACAGCATTGATCCTTGATAAAATTGGTGATGTTAACCTTCATACGATCAGTGGCAGCCCTCTAGGTCCTGATTACTGTTATGGCAGACCTGCCAGGGCTTCAACAACTCCACAGTAGCCCTACTAGGGCATGATCAAACCCTCGGATGACTGGAACAGGCCTCGGCAGGCTAGGAACAGATATCCGCAGCCCTTCTAGGGCAAAATCAAACCCACGACTGAATGAGAGAGGTCCACACAGGGCTGTGGCTGAGAGAGATAAACCTCAACGGTAGTTCAGATGAGAGAGATGGACTCCAACAGTGCTTTGGCTGAGTTCCAATGTCTGAATAAGACCTAGGACAGTCTCCCTGCGCTGTCCTTCAATGGTCGATCAAAACTTCAAAAGTGCTAGAGCTGAGATGAAAGATAAGCAGTAGTTTGAAGACCCCAAACGAATTCTTGGATAGCAAAGATTGAATGAATTGAAGTTTTGAGATTGTTCCACATTTATATTCTACCATTGAGAGTCCATTCTATAGACTTAGGAGTCAACAAATAATCAAATACATAATGAGGTCTTTCATTGTTTTATTTTTTACTTTTAATCCTTCATTAGGGTTCTTGACTTTTAGCTTGGGCTTTTAGCCCTTCACTAGTGGGATTTTTATCCTTCATTGGGGTTCCATGGCCATAACTCCTTAAACAAGTCATTTTATACTCTTCTCTTGGTCTCTATGGTCCACACGTGCCAACTCAAAGTACATCATCATAAATAAGGAAGATTATTCTTGTTTGTCTTGTTCTCCTCGTTGACACCAAGATCATGTGCTAGGTACTTCAACAAGGGGTGGCTAGTCCCTTCAGAAGGTCCCATAGCCCACTATCCAAGGAGAGGAGTACATCACTTGCCTTGACCCAGTCTAGAGCTTCTAGTGATGACCTGGTAATTACCAGGTGACTCAGCCCCAGGCTGCATCAAGTTGACCAATGCCAATTACTTGGTAATTGGCCAAGTGCCTCAATCCTAGACTGCATTGTGTTGATCCTCGGTCCTAGACCGAGTCAAGGTGATCAACTTCCTCGTAATTGACCAGGTGCCTCCATTCTCGCTCTCAGCCCCAGATGGAATCAAATTCCTGGTAACTGACCAGGTGCCCATCCTCCCAAAGAATGGCTCTCGATGTTGCTCAAAAAATCAACACTCCTTCTCAACGAGAGAGGCATTCTCTACAATACCAAGCTTATCTCGGAAGTACTCAAACTTCGCCAAGGATAAAGGCTTGGTCAATACATCTGCTTTCTGCTCATCTGTATGAATGTATTGAAGTCTCATTGCACCTCTCTGGACCATATCTCTGATGAAGTGATACTTCATCTCAATGTGTTTTGATCTGTCATGAAACAATGTGTTAGCACTTGTGCTAAATTTTAAAGATTTCTACATAAGTATTTGCACTAATTCCCCTGCAAAGGTCTAGATCAGTGAAAATGAGAGGGGTATAGGCAAAAACTTTTCATATCTTGCGATTTGGAGGTTGTTTGGGAGGCTTATCCCAAGCCTGAAGGCCATAATGGACTATCCCATGGTGTGGTATGAACAAACATCGAAGATCCTGGAGCTACAACCTTGCATTTGAGCTCAAACATAAAATTCCGCTCAGGGTTATCTAGCGGCAGAAATGAATGGTGTAGATCGATGGCAAAGAAAATCAACGGTTGATAAAGATTTCGCTGGAGAAAGATGTGCGGAGAAATAAGCCATGGAGGTATGCGAAATCTGTTATACGTTCCATGTTTTAACGGTCAAAGATTAAATGCTGTTCAGGATCAATGACGAATCCAACCTGCACGGAGGATAACTTGGGTCAAGGCTACGAAATCTTGTAGGGTTCGCTTGTTTCAACGGCCGCGATCTTGGGCGGACCAGATCTATGGTGGAGATGCATTTCGTAGCCGCAATGTGCACGAGAGATAAGAACATGTTGGGGTTGTGAAATCTTGTAGGGCCCGCACAGTTGGATGGTCGAGATCTTAGATGGAAAAGATCTACAGACGAGAATGTATTTCGCAACCCAAACCTGCATGAAAGATAAGATGATTTGGGGTTGCGAAATATTGGTAGACCTTGCACCTTTGAACAACAGAGATCTGACGGGGAATTGATCAATGGTCCTAGTTGATTTCGCGATGGGAAGGTGGAGTTTAGATCTACGGCTGAAATTCATCGCGTAATGGGAACAAGCGCAAGGTTTAGCAAGCTGGCAGATTGCGAAATAGTGTAAAGGCCGCATCTTTTGACGGTTGAGATTTCTCGTAGAGGAGATCTACGATTGCGGTTTGTTTCACATTTTAAAGGTGTGAGATGCATAAGAATGCAAAAAGTATAAGAGTACTGTTCACGTGAATTCGCGACATTATTTTATTCTTCAGCATCGAAAAGCAAGAGCCAGAACTGTGCAGGAGCAGCCAACTCATATGTCATCTTACGACCACTTGTCAAATCTATCAGGTAAGCCTTTGCCCTGTTTGCCACCATATAAAATGGCCCAAGTTGAAAGTCTAGAAGTTCAGGACCTTGAATATCAAAAGGTAGAAGAAGCTTTCGAAGATAGGGATGTTGAGGTATTTGATACGCTTTTGCTGAATGGACCCATTGGTGAGGTCAAGGAGAAGCTAAGATTGCTTAAAGAATAGGGGACTGATGTGCATAACATTTACCAGTCTTACTTCCATTGTTTCACAACTGACCAAACCCCGAGTTGCCCGGAATTTGTGGCTTGGTGTGGCGATAACTACTCTCTTTCTGAGAGAGTGATTATGGACAGTACCAGCTCCACAGTCCTGTGCCCTATCAGCCCTTTAGCTATCAGAAAAACCCTGTCAATCCTTGAGGACTTTACCCTAAAGGCCCAGGATTATAAAGAAGAGTCTATACTTCAATGTTTTTGAGAGTCTCTGGTAGAAAAGAAATAAGATTTGTTCAAGAAATGCTCCAAACATGATATAAACCTACCAGACCAATCATTTCCAATCAATTCCGGCTTGTTCAACGAAGAAACCCAGTGCATTGTCACTCTGCTGAGTCAGTTCTTAGGTCTAGACATTGACAAATACATTACTAAGCCTCTCATGAGTTTACTTTTTGTCTTAAGCACTTGCCCAATTGAGTCAATGAGCCAAGTCAGACATTGCAGGTTTCATGTCTTAAGTTCAACGAGTTATTAGCTTAGAATATCCATTCTAAGTTAATGGACTTCGACAGGACCAAAACCTTTAGGTTTCAATCTTATTTGTTAAAAATGTTCCTTTCTTTCAATGAAGAGAATTTGCAGTTATCAGAAATGGTATTGACTGAGGAAATGAGCAAGGATTACTCAAAATTCATGAACTTCCTCATGTTAAAGATATACAATGCTATTTTCCAGAAGCGGCTGCCCAGAGTATTACCAGAGATGAGAACTACTTTGCAGTTCTCTATAGATAGCAGGATAGGTGACTGGTTCTTATTTGAGAATGGACATGTGATCAGATTGTATGGCTTCACTCATCCACCATATATGTTGCCAGCCTTTTTAACCCCTAGAGTTCATCAGGCATAAATTAATAGTAGAAACAGAGCACTTCCTGAAATTCAAAAAGTCTACTGATATTTAGTATCTCTGGGCAGTAGGGTCTTTTACTATCAAGAATAAAACTGCTTTACCAATGATTGAGAACTTATTGAAGGAGATGGGATTTCCAAGTTTATACTACTGAATGTATAAGAGGTTGGGCCAAGACCAAAAGATAAATCAGTTATTGATTCCAGGTGGTTGTACAATGTAAAGCATGTAGTTGATGTAAGCATAGAGCAGTACAAGGCCAAGTTCACAATGAAAGGATTCTCCCAAAGAGAGGGAGTTGACGATGAAGAGACCTTTGCTCAAGTTTCTAGGTATACTTCCATCAGAAACATTATGTCTTTTGCATCAATTTTTGGATGGTCTTTATATCAGATGGATGTAAAGACTACTTTTCTTAATGGTTTGAATGAGGAGGAAGTGTAGTTGTACATTAATGAGCAAAGAGGTTTAGAGGTGCATGTGCAAGATACCCATGTATGCAAGGTGAAGAAGGCACTTTATGCTTTGAAGCAGGCACCATGTGCATAATACTCTAGGATTGATGAGGGCCTACTTAATTTAGGCTTCGCAAATACTGTTGTTGATCCCAGTATTTATTATTTGTTTGATAGATTTTATAAACTTATCTTGTCCCTGTATGTAGATGCCTGATACTTACAAGTAGCAATGAGAAGCTCATTGCATGGTGCAGCACAGAGTTGGCAAACAAGTTTGACACGAATGACATCACCCTGATGCATTATTTCTTGGATGTAGGGGTTTGGCAAGGTATGAGTGAGTACACAGTGGAGATTCTGGATAGATTTCCAATGATGAATTGTAAACCATTGTGTAACACCCCGGTTTTGACCCCATTGCATTAGATGTATATGATGTGTATATTGTAAATGATCATGGTGCGGAGCTAAAGGCCAAGGCCCCACCATTGATTGGTTATGCTATGTTTCGGATTTAAATTGTCACCGATGGTATATCGGGGCATGCGGCATACACATATTAAGTTTATCATCATGTAAATATGCAACTTTAATTAAATAACCCGACCGGCTACGTTCGCGGCAACTAAATTGAGAAGGGGCATGATTTTCACAAGGATAAGGGTGGGGAAATTGTCAAACCTTGAGCCATGAGGGAAAAACCCATGTGTCACCACCTTGTCTTACCCAACCACCTCCATTAAGAATTGCTGCTGAGTAGTTGGGGCATTTATTGTTTTGGGAGTGGGGGTGGCAGGATTGTCCATCTTTGCCCATCCGCACACTCCACAGGAAATGAACTTCACGTTGGGAAAAAGGAGGCGAATGCTCCGAGCTTTCCACTCTTTCCACGACAGTGCTGAAACACTCACGCACTCTCCACTACGCATGCCTCACGATTGTCTGTTCGTCCTCACGCAGGAGCGGAAGTTGCTCACGCTCACGCACAGGATTTTCCTAGTTTTACTCACGCAGTCCTTTCCTCTACGGATTTGCGGATGGTGTGGCTGTATACTTTCCCCACCGGCTGATTTGTGGGTTCTGCGTTGTTGTTACTCATGCACAGGCTGGGAGACTGTAATTTCTTCCCCAGCGTGGTTTGTGTAAGTCTTCCTGTGGATTCATTGCCTTGGACGTGCTGTTGTTCCCCTCGTTTGTTGGTATTGTATGCTGATACGTTTTGGGATTGTTGTTTTCCCCCATGTTGTAAATTGTGTGCACTGATACGTTCAGTGGCCTGTTGAAATTCGCTTGGGAGTCGTTTTCCCTGTTAAGCTGTAACAGCTGATTGATTGCATGTGTGCAATGGTTGGTCTTCGGACTGTGTTGGGTGCAGGGATGGGGGCTTGGTTTGCTCGATAAACCTGGTGGCTGGAAACCACACAGACAGAGCTAGAGGGCTGGCTTTCTTCTCCACAACCCCTGAATAGCACTGGAAGGGAATGCAGGGCCTGAGGGACTGTGTAGCAGAGAAGGGACTGATTCCTTGTGTTGGGTGTGTGTGGGTGTCTTAGAAGCCAGGCTAGTTCTGGTGTAGGTGTTCTTGGCTCTGTAATGAGCTCACTAGCTTAGCATTTAGCCTTTCCCAACTCCTTGATGGCCTGATAAACCTGACCATGTTGGCTTGGCTGTCTTGTTGATGGCCTGATAAACCCAACTGTGTTAGCTTGGCTGTGTTTTGTGTATCCTTGGCTATGTGTAAGCCTGCTTGTTCCTTATTCCTTGGAGAATCATGCCCAGCTCGGGGGTGGCAGCGTTGCTGAGAGATTAAGGAGCACGCTGGCCTATGGTTGGGTGGAACGTTGCAGCGACGTAGCTGGTTGCGGACGAGTTCTCATAAGATAAGTGACCTTGTCTAATTTACTTCTGCAATCATATTTTCTGTTAATGGATGTGATGAACATGTTGAATGAATGCTTGTATAAATGTATGTTGCTTCCGTTGTGCATGATAAACAATTGCATCTGTGTATGTTCTACTTCAATGCATTCTGTTTCAGCATTTTTATGAATTCACATGTTCATGAGGCTGCCAGCCCGGATGGTTAACGCCATGGTAGCGTCCTCTTCGCCGGTCGGAGGGATGGGGACGTTACACATTGGCCACTCTTATGATTTCAAATTTGAAGTTACATGCTGATTTAGATGCATGTTTGGTACATCCTTAATTATGCAGGCAGTTGATTGGTTCCCTTATGTATCTGGTGAATACCAAACCAAATAGTTGTTTTTCACTGCACACTTTGAGCTGATACATGGTTGAGCCAAGGCAAATTCACTAGGTTGCTACAAGCATGTGCTCTGATACTTTAAGGGCACAATTCATTATGGTCTGAGGTAAGTGGGAGATGGTGAGTTGGTGTTGCATGGTTTTGTTTATTATGATTGGGCAGAAGATGCAAGTGATTGGAAGAGTACTTCAGATTGTTTGCTTGCATTCAGGTTCAAGTATGATATGATGGTTCAGCAAGAAACATGCAGTAGTTGCATTGTTGCACTTAGTTTAGCAAGAGTGCAAAGTATATGACAGCTAGTTCTGCTAGTTGTGACACCATCTGGCTTCAGAAGTTGATAGCAGAGTTGACCAATCATATGATGGAGTCTACTGTGGTATACTGTGACAGCAAGAGTTATATCAAACTCTCTGAGAATCCAATGTTTCACAATCACTTCAAGCATATAGATATCTAGTACCATTTCTCAAAGATGTTTAGAAGGGAGCAGTTGTTCTTGAGTATGTTTCTTTGGTTTCACAGCTGGCAAAATTTTTGACAAAGCCTCGAACTAGGGGGGAGTTTGAGACACTAAAAGAAAGACTAGGTTTGGTGAAGAATACCTTCTTCGCAAAGAGGGAGTGTTAGGATTTATGCCTTGGTTGATCCAATAGAATTCACCTAGAGAGGGTGTGAATCAGCAGTTGCATACCTGTGCAGTCATGATGAGGGCACCACTGGAGGAGAGTGATGTCATAGCACTGGAGACCCTTGGGTGCAGTGATGCAATTATGTAAAGAGAGATAGACATCACTGGTAATTGCATCACTGCACCCATGGGTCTCCCACATACCAGCACTTGGTGCAACTTGAAGGGCTAGTGGAGGCAATGGTCTCCAATGATTGGTAGGCCAAATATGGGTAGCTGTCTTGCCCTTGCATTGAATTGGCCAAACTCCGAATGTGGTGTAAGAATGAGACAAGGTGGAGCTCAGTCTCAAGGCGAAAGGGCTAGGCATCAAGTTTTGCAAGTATGATGGGTTGAGGTACTGTTTGTTTGCATCTAATGATACAACAAAGGAGAAGAATTTGCAGTCTCTTTGCTGAGGTCCAATCAGAGTCTAGTTTCCAAGTGGAACTTATGCTAAGTTTCCAAGGTGACCTGTTTATGGACTGGCTCAATATAGCGAAATTTTATGGACTGCCATGTGTCAATGTTTCAACTTTGGGGTCTAAAACTCGCATCACAAAAACTTCAGTCCGTGCCCTATCTGCAACTTCTTATGAAATTCAATTTGGATCTTCCTAGCTCAAGATATAGCAAATCTCCCTAGGTCACTTTTTAAGACTGAATTCTAGAAGAGAGGGATCATGTCTATTGAAGTATAGCGAATATGACACTAATATTCACACACAAGGTACATCAAGATTTTATCTTCGGTATGTCAAAGTTTGAGCTCCTAATCATTTGCCAAGAACGAGTTATAGAAAAAATGCCAAGATGACTAGATTTTTCCTTCTAGGGGCAGTTTTTCAACTCTATGCTGTTGGGAGCGGGGAGTGGGAGCGAAAAGCGAAATTTTGAAAAGATTTCGTTTTGATGCATATATTTAAAAAAACATGTAGAATGCCAAATTAGCTATATAAAACATGAGAGCATAGATATAATCATTTAGTACACATATAACATCAATCATCTTGGAGTTATAAGTTATAACATCGCCATCAAATGATCAATCATTAACAACATCAACCTTTAAGTTTAAACATATAATATTTGCAACCAACAAACTCCAAGAGATAACATCAACCATGAAATGAAATAGAGCATCATATTCATTACCAAAGAGTTGTAAGATAAAGGCAAAGGTCTTACATTTGAAAACCTACTAGTGGTTGGGGGTGTGGCATCTTCGTTGTATGAATTTGATCACCATCTTGATCATCCAAATGTTCAATCTCCAAAGTCCAAGCGCTCTAATGCTATGGCTCGATCCTCTAAGTCATCCTCCTATGGATTCTTGTCCCAAGTCAAATATGTTTCATCATTCTTGGCCGCATCACAATAATGGGACAACAACATCAATTTGTAGTGTACATAAACCAAGCTTTCTGCTCGATCTACATTCAAATTGTTTCTTTTCACATTTTGGATGAAGTTGTAGGTGGTCCAACACCTCTTTGTAGCAGCGTAGTTTCGGCTGCACAATGCCTTCTTTAAGGGTGGCTTTGATACCATGTTAGAGTTTGTAGTTTAATTCAAATATATTAGATCTTTAATCTAATGTAATAAGATCATTGAAAGATAGACAAACACAACACAAAAGAAAGACACAAAGATTTTATTTTGGGAAACCTTAAGGGAGAAAACCCAACATCTTCTTTTGTATAAATTTGTCACTTAGTACAATGTCTGACCGAGATAGAAAACCCAAAGATAAGATGTCTTCTGCTTCTTCTTCTTCTTCTTCACTAGTGAACTTGTCTTTTAGGAGTGAACTTGCTTGCACTTGCTGTGTGTCCAAATGAGGGAGGGAGCCTCCCTATTTATGTTCTTCAGTTGTGTGACCTTTTGGTCCAACTGGGCTGACTTCTCTTAGGGAGACTCAAAAATACATTTTATACTTATTCTCTTGGGGACTATTGCCCCAACTTACAACGGAGGTTTTACCTTGAGTCTTACATGACCAATTACATTAATGACATATCCGATCGGAGGGAAAACATCCCCAAAAGGAGGTACAATAAAAGTACAATAAAATATAATGATAATAATACAATGAAAAATATCTGCCGAAGTTACATCTTCAACAACACATAGAATATATCCAGGTTTTCTAGGAGTCATCAATAAATGAAATGTATGTTACTGGACACTGAATATGATAGCATAGGTCCAGACACATTTGAATGAATCAAATCAAGAATCCCTCTTGATCTGTGCTCACTGCAAGGAAAAGCGATCTTGTCATGCTTTCCGAGTGCACAACCACTGCAAACTCATCTTATCTATCTTGAAGTGCGACTATCCCTGCACGGTGTCCTTCAAGATAGGTAATACTCCATGGTGCTGTTGTGCCAAGGCTTGTTTGGTTGGTCACTGTCACGCACTAGGGCTCCATCTTTGGTTGGATCAACAACTTCTCACATACGTCTGGCCAAAATTGACATTTGATCTTGGTTGCAATCTCTAATAAGTTGCGCTTCTCTGTGTGAGCTAACTACCTGGAGAAGTGCACCCACTAGGAGAGGCTGATCTACATGCAAGTATGTGCCTCCTACCTAGGAAAGTGTGCCCTATCTAAAACTGAAGTTTCCTTAGCTGGTGCTTTAGCTAAAAAACAAAATACCACTAAAGATAGCACCAAGCTAATTCTGAAAAAACAAATTTAAAAACAAATTTAAAAACAAACAAGTATATATTATATACTTTAAAAACTAATATGCTAAATCTGGAAGAGCAGCCAATACTGGACATATTATGAGTTTGGTGCATTGCATGCACCCTATTTTATGTCTCTTTACACAGCTGCAGTGCTGCACCAAAGAGACTCTAGTGGTGTGCCATCATTCTCATCAACTGGACCCTCATCATGACCTCACAAGTACACTGCACAAACCAAGGTACACAACTGCTCCAGCAACCAAAGTGAAAATCCTAACACTTTCTAGGGCATGGATACGACTTAGCGTCTTCCTGCAGATAGGCCAGCATTTCCTCCTGGGAGGGAAGAGCCTCTGCTCCCAGCACTGCCTCCCAGAAGGATTTTGGCTTCAGCCATCGTAAACCCTAACACTTAATCTCTTGGTACTCCACTTGCTTGTATGAATACTAAATCTCATATTTGAGAAAATAAATAACCAAATAATAATTATTGGCATTTTTGCTAGAACATGTTGGAAGAGTTCACACAACAAATTCAGCTTCCTCCTTCAGGGACTCCTTCGTTGGTGAGCTGCCTTACTTGTGATTACAGGACATTAGTTGTGAGTCTGTGACTCGTTGAGCCATTCCTTTGGTCTCTGACATTGTGTTAGGATTATGATTTTGTATGGTCTATGGCATATCCATTGTAAATGTGTCTTTGGGGTTGTGGTTGGGTTTGTTTTTTAAGAGCTGTCCGTCAAAGTCAGCAAGACACGAAGGATTGCTCTGACAGGGCTCAGTCTGATATCATTGATGCCTTGGCAGGAGCAAGATTGCTGAGCTCTCGTTTGTTTCTTGAATCTGTATTTTTTCTTGTATAATATAATAAGTATCTATTTAAAAAAAACTTATGGGCTTTTGCATATATATTGGCATGGTTTAAGTTTTAATTTTGATGGTGATCAACAGGAATTCATTAGTGAATGAGCTCATTGAAATGCAGAAGGCTGCACAAGATAGTGATATTCAGGTTCCTCTTGAGGTTATCAAGTATGTATTACCTTGGATCTAAATCTTTTCAGTTATATTATTTATTCTTAAGTTTATGGTTTCTTTCCCACTACATTTTGTTGACATTTAATAATGTCTTAAGTTCATTAAAGGCATTAGAAACAATCCTGAAGTGGGTTATTTTCTTGTTTTAGTCTTATTGACGATGGAAAGAATCCTGATGAGTTCACTAAGGATATTATAAACAAATGCATTCAGAGAAATCAAACAACTAAAGGAAAATCAGAAGCTTTCAAGGTGAGGAAATGTCTCCTTGTCTATTATTTGTTGTGGCCTTTCCGTGGAGTTCATATTTTCAAGATATTTTGTTATTCTTAAAATGTCAATTGGTCCATGAACTACAGCATTGTTTGAGATCAGATTCCCTCTTATTATGGAACTGATATTGTGGCTGTATTCCATTATCTCAATTTTCAGAACATGCAAATCAAAATCTGTCCATTTTAGAACATATCAAATATCAAAGGCTGAAGGTTTGTCGTATAAGAGATGTATTAGGGGAATGGGTTTTTTGTAATGAGAAATATACTGCAAGCAAAATCTGCAAAACTAATTACGAAATAATGTCCTTCCTTCAGAAATGCCCACCTTTTCCTACATTGACTAGAAATGTATATAAATTGAAAGTAAAAAAATAATAGAAACAAGTGAAACACGATTCTGACAGGAAACTTGTTTTTGGGATTTTCAAATTTTTTAAGAATCTGTGTAATTCTGTTGCTCTATCCCAAGTTTATGTGAGTAGGATAATGAGTTTGGCAAAGTGTCTAGTTGGAAAAACATCCTTCTGCAAGAGTGTCTTGTTCACAAAATCAGTTTATTTAAAATTTGCATTTTATACATTTATTTATTTGCAGATAATTATTCCGGGGCAAACTCCTGGGCACTTCCCCTGATTTTGAGAATGGTAACCAGGTCCCAGGGCAAACCCTAGATTGTTCAGGGCACAGGGCCAAGTCAACATTATACTCTTTATGAGCTCAACATGTCACTTGGGGGAATAGAACCTGGGTGGGGAGGATAACACTCCATCCCACAACCACTTGGGCTAGACCTAATTGAGTCATTTTATACAATTTCTCAAAACTGTTTGTTTTTAAATTTTAGGGTTTGATGGTTGGACTTTGAAGACATTGCCAATTTTGATATCAGGGTTTAAGTTTTTAGGTTTGTGGATTGTTATTGTTTTGAGTTTTCTTTGTGTGTTTCAATTTTCAGTTCTGGCTTTGTTTGTGAAACACTGATATTTTGATTCTACTTTTTTCAATTTCATTGTTGGCATTTTGTTGTTGAAAATTGCCAAAGTATAGGGATATTTTTGTGCAAGGGTTTCCATCTGAACATACAAAAATTACTGGGATTCGGCGTTAGGATTTTCAGTGGAATTTCAGATGGACAAGGGAGAAGTGTCTATAGGGTGAATTGATTGTGTGCAGGGGTAGGGTTGCTGTTGAAATGTAGTATCATGAATGTGTATTAATCTTTTATGTTTATAATTTCACAAGGAGATGTTAGCGTGTAGGAAGAACAAAGTGCATTTTATCATGATTTAAAATTTAAGATAAACTTAACTTTGGATACTGTAAATTCTAAACTTACTATTGGTGTAATGACTGTAGAATCTACGGAAACAGCTTTTGGAGGAACTTGAACAAGAATATCCAGAGGAAGTAGAAGCATACCGGGAGTTGCGTGCAGCTTCTGCTGCCGTAAGTAAATTGATAATTCTAAGCATAATATTCTTAGTATTGATATGTTGTAGATTGAATACATGTCTAATCCATTGTATACACAATGTAATGATGTATTAGCAAAGTTTAGTCCTAGTGTCCGGAATATAAAAAAGGCACCAGATTTTGAGAATAGTCACTTGGGTGTCTGGTGGGATAAATGCAATGCAGTAGAAGCCCACATTCAGATGATCGTTATTAACCTAAACTGTTGATAGAATGAAAGAAATAGGGCTTTATTTAGTATGAAGGACATTCATGATAAGTAAAGCGTCTGTGCTATCCTCATTTTAGCTATTAATATCTTTGTTTCTAACGTAGTTTATTGTTTGCTTCTTCACAGGAGTCAAGAAAACAGATACAAGCACAAGGGGGATTACCAAATGGAGATGCAAAAATCAAGACTGAACACTAACCAATATTTCAGATTCTTGTATAGCTCAAAGATTATGTTGCTTGCTAAAATAATTGTTGTAATAATCTTAAGCCAATGGAATATGTAACATGTTCAACATTTTTGCACCATGTTTTGCTTATTTATTCTTTCAAATGCAAGATTTTGGTTGTTTCGTTAAAAGTTGGTTTTGATAAGGCTAGAAGGGTAGGCACACCCCTTGAGTTGGGACCCCCCATCTTGGGTGTCTCCAGATGTCTCAGCCTTTTTCCAAGTCATAAGTTTCCTGCTAGATGCTGGCTTGCAGGTTGTTGGTACTTGTGTAGTGTTTATAGTGGCAGTCGGTTGGATTTCAACTAGAAGGGTAGGCACACTCCTTGAGTTGGGACCCCATCTTGGGTGTCTCCGGATCTCTCAGCCTTTTGCCAAGTCATAAGTTTCCTGATAGACGCTGGCTTGCAGGTTGTTGGTACTGGTGTAGTGTTTATAGTGGTAGTCGGTTGGATTTCAACTTGGGTCTCTCCCAAGTAATCCTGACCAGTGACTGATTTCCCTGGGTTTGAAAAAAAGTTACTTGTGATTGGCAACTATGGCCCAAGATTTAGTTTCTTTTCAAAATTACGAGTTTATTTATGGTCCTAAGTTCCTAACTTCTCTCAGCACCCAAAAAATTTTCCAGCTCATTTATGATGTTTTCTTTTAATGCTATGAAAATGGGTTTGGGGTCTTTTTCATAGCTATAGTTCACATCGTTTTGAGTGTGAGGCTTTACTTGTGAGGGCACTGCACTATTTTTAGCTCATTGAGATGTATTTTACACAATATGCCTGTCCTGGAAGCTGTAATATCCCATTTTAGGAAATTTGATCAGAATGACCAATTCTTCAATTCTTTCACAATGTATTGAAATTCATCTTCTTACAACTCTAGTTATATGGATTCAATTGATTCCAAAATTCCTCCAATTGCTTTCAAACTTGGTGAGGAAGGTCTTGAGGGGTGATGGGACATATTAGCACATCTATCAGACATATAATCAACTGATATATCCAACCATGGTCTGCAATTTGCAAGGGAAGAAGTTTCGGGACAAGACTAGTCAATTTGGGAGGTGGAAATGCCCCCTGGGTCCTGGAACAAATCTCTTCACAACATTGTACAATTTTTACTAATGATGGGTATGATACTTGGCTCTGTTATCGGACATTAATTAAAATATATTTGAAGCATCATATGTGGTTTTGGGGTCGAATAGGTATCCAAGAGAACTCCATGAATTTACTAGTAGTTTTGAGGTTTCAACCCCCAATGGTAGATGACTCCAAATAGCTTCAAATGCTCTCGAATTGTACCAGAAGGTGTATGAGTGATATAATAACTTAATTATAATGTTCAGAGATGTATTATGGCCTTCCAATTACTTCTGCAAGTCTATTTCAAATTCTGAATAAGATAGATGCTTTAACTAGCAATTTTGGGGCTCAAATCTCCCTCGGGGTGAATGATAGAAATGGCTTCCCAAGTGTGCTGCTACGCACTCGAATTCTCAAATTGAAGCAGGGGATATGTAGAAGACATTATCAGAGACTCATATACATAACCAATCGACCTCCCATGGCTGTTATCACTTCCTTCAATCAGATATAAAAAACTAGTTTTGGACCCTTGGAGAAACTGGATGTAATTTGCTCCAAATGATATGAAATTCGACCCAATGGCCACAAATTCTCAGTTACTGAACATGAAACCCATAGTAGACATTAATGATAGTTCATTCATTCATAAATCATCAATGGTGCACATATATATTCGATTCCATCAAGATTGCAAGAGTTTACAAGAAGGTATTGGGGAAATGGCACTGTTTCTTCAATATTGGACAATAATACATGAGATATCTTGGCATTTCGACCTGAGAGCTTTCTGAATTTGAAATACAGAGCATTTACATCAGAATACAAAATACTGGAGCAAAAGAAGCTCTCTCAAAGAGATGAATAGCTCACCAAGTGCGTCTCACTCCATAGAGCTGAAATATGGTGAGAAAACCTGAGATGAATGGAAGAACAAGCTGATATTGAGATGTCCATGAGCATCCTGTAGCTTGCATCTGTAACTTATGACTCCATTGAAGCTCCTTGAAAGACCGGAGTGGCCTCTCCAAATCACCAATTAGGATGAGAATCTTTCACCCTCGAAATTGACTAAGGCAAGGAACTAGTCATCCACCAACTCTCTCTTCACAAACCTAAATTCATCAAATGATAAAAGAACTTTTTCTCATGGTTGATCCCTGTATTTTATAAACATTATTGGTCTTCTAAGGTTCCAAATCCATCCATAAGCCAAAGCCAAGTCGAATTGGTGTGGCTGCTCATGCTATGCCATGTAGCCTCTTTCTTCACCTTTTTTTTTCTCCCAAATTTGAGTAGAAGCCTCTTGGCCTTCTCCAACTCCCAAATTTGACCTCTAAGATGCTCTATTCAGGCCTGACATGTCAGTATGTTAGCCTTCAGATCTGACTTGTGTCATAACTGTCATAGAATCTCCATCATTGGTGCCATAGATGTCATAAATGTAAGGGGAATCTAGCCAAGTGTCCATGAAACTCCCATTTGGCACTTCTTATCTCATGTAATTTACAATTCATCTCAAATTTGACCTATGAAGTATATGGACAAGTATATTAACCTCATAATCCATCCCAAAACATTAGGTTTTTCATAGATTCGAAATTACAAGAGGAGGATGCCATTTAACATAGGAATTCTAGCTTGAGTGGGCCCCATAGTCTCCATGTGTCTCTATTCTCCATAGCCATTTCAATTTTTTTTTGTATTTACTTAATAAGCTACCTTATTAAATATTTATTCTCTTCTAATGTCTAAATATCATTTATTATCCCCCTTATTCAAAATCTCAAAGCTTTCACCCCCAACCTAAGAAACTAGTGATTTTCCTCATTGGCAATTATTTGACTTTTAGCATCTATTTGACAACTTTCATGAATATGACAAAATGTGATTTGGCCATTGAGACCCAATGTAAAATTTGGGACATTACAGAAGCGAAATCAAGATTCACTACATAGATGTCAGTTTTGATTTTCTGTATTACTTATAAATCAAATAAAATTTGTTGGAACAGTGAAATAACGAAAGACTGCATAAAGACCATTACTGAAAATAGGCATAATGTTTTTAACAATAGAAATTACTAACAAAAATAACAATAGAAATTATGAACAGAAATTATGGGAGCAAAGCATGTGGTTTAAAATGTAATTTTGTCATTTCTGTTTTCTTTAAATAATAACAATAAACGCATGGCCTTGGTAGTTTTATAATCTCTAACTAATAACAAGAAATGCATGGCCAGCCATTTTTTATAAAACAAATAAAATTTGTTAGAGCAACAAGTGACAAAAGACTGCATAAAGATTGTGTTCCGAAACAAATTGGCCACAACGTGCTTAGCTATAGAAATTATGGGAGCAAAGCATTTGTTTTAAAACATAAACTTGTCACTACCTTTGCATTTACCTCCAAGTAATTCTATCAATCTTTTTGCCATGCGAGTATTGCTATTTATTTTCATATTGCTCCTACTGGTTGTAGAAGGCTTATTAGAAAACCAAACCATATAAATGTTACACCAAACCTCTTTGAAGATGTACAATTGGAAATTGAGATACTATCCTTGATAGTTGACATTGTAGCATGGGAAGTCTATTGTAAGTGAGTTATGGCTAAATTTTGCCTACCTGGAACGAAAAACGAGTTTGAGTTTCCAATGCTGGTTGGATGGATTTCAGAAATGAGGCTTTCAAAACGTCGAGAAAAAGGGAGGTAACTGGACTTTTAAAGTGGTCTCAAACACTATTATTTTACTCGAACATGGGTGGTGGATTTGAACTTGGGTCATCCGTATGACAAGCATTCCAACTTGTCAAATGACAAATGTATTAGTACTTTTTAATGATTTTTAATCATATATTATTGTATATTTACTATTTACGAAAATAATAGAATATTGACAATTCTGTAACGTAAGCAGGTGATAGTCAAATCCATTAGAGAATACATTTTATTACACTTAGTACTGCACAACCTTGAGGCTATGACTTCTTATAAAAGGGAGAATTCAAGGTTTGAAGGGGTTCGTTCCTCGTTCATTTCAACTATTCGAATCCCATTAATCATCATTATTGCCATCACCTTGAAATTGCTTTAAGATTGGTACTAGAGAACAAGGACCAAAGATCACTAGGTGAACTATTCATGCCATTGACCCTAGGAAGGATTTGACGCATGAGAGGAACCTGGCCTGCAGCTTGTGTCTTGGAGTCCCGATTCAGAGACTTCTAGTTCAACCTGTGTTGGAGTGCTAGAAGGGAACTGGAGGCCGTCCAAGGGATCGTTAGGTTAGAGAAGGGAGCTTGTTCTTGGCATTGTGCAAGTTGATGGGAAGGAGAATCGATGATTGAGACAATGGTGGAGGGGGTTTTTGCACTGAGGAGGTTGTATGAGAGATTGAGCTGAGTAGAGCTAATAGGGAAGAGCTTTGCCTTTGTGGATTGATAACCTTGGCTCGGAGATGGTCTGTCAAAGAAAGATATGGCTTGACAGAGCCAATGGTTCGGAGGAACATCCTTCACTTGCAACAAGCTGGAGAACAATTTAATAAAAAGACAGTCTCTAATTGTGTATGAATGCCATGGTTTAATTTGTGTTTGCATATTGTTCAATTTACTGTTATGATTGTATATGTGAATTGATTGCTTGGCATGTTATTAATGGTTTCATGTTATAAATTGCCAGTAGTTATTGATAATTGCATATGATAATTTGGACAACCATATGTTTGTATTTAGTTGTAGAATTGAATGAATTAATGAAAAGTAAAATTGGATGTAAGTGGTGAATTTGGATATAGAATTCAAGTACCTCATAGTCATGGACGATTGAGGCTATCGGGTATGTTACACAACATGAGAACTTTGAGGGGAAGAAACAAAGGGTCGAAAATCGGTGAGCATGCTATTTGAAAAAGCTCAAAAAAGACTTGATGACTTGATGAACTTACTACTTGGCTGGTTGGAAATGTGTTATCTTTCTTTCCCTCGAGCTTAGAAAACCAAAAAGAAAGGATAGATCCGAAAACCATTATCATAGAAGTTCTCTTCTAATGCCTCTTGCCTCACCCTCTTTCTTAAATCTTGACACCCCATATGATTTCTTCTATCTATAAAACTTTAAACCTTGGCACCTCATATGATTTCTTCTATCTATAAAGCTTTGGGCTGAATGCCCACTGTTTTTTTAGTTGCTTAGACAACATTAGAAGGTGGGTTGCAAGCACCCATCACACCATTCTAAGACCATCCAGACGAATGGACAAAAGTATCCAAAAAGATTAAAAAACAAACTCTCAATGTCTGATAACTTGCATGACATGAAATTGACATTGGAATTTATATTGCTTTTGTTTACTTTTGCGAACCAGGTTTTGAAGAAAACTTTGGTAGGAAAAGGAAGACCAATGCTTGCGAATCCTTAGCGTTAACATGTTTGGGAGTTTCCGAGCCTTGATAGGATTTGGAAATCCTTGAGATAGATGATTTTCTATTCCATTTATGCTTTCACCTTGGTAGATTTTGCTTTGATATATTAATAATTTTGATTAAAATAATAATACATATTATTAATATGTTATTAATTTATTTTGAAACGCATAGACAATATACAAATGCATTATAAAATTACTATTCAAATATTGATATATTAAAATCACTAAACATGCATAACATTGTCTTTGTTCTTTGCTCTTCACACCAATATGCATTTACAAAATTGATAAAGGTAAGTGATTATACACATTGATAATGTACTATAAAATCACTATTCAAATATTGATATATTAAAATCACTAAATATGTATAATATTGTCTTTGTTCTTTGCTCTTCACACCAATATACATTTACAAAATTGATAAAAGTAAGTGATTATACACATTGATAACGTTCTTTGCTCTTTACACCAATATGCATTTACAAAATTGATAAACATTTACAAAATTGATAAAAGTAAGTGATTATACACATTGATAATGTTCTTTGTTCTTCACTCCAATGTGCATTTACAAAATTGATAAAGGTAAGTGATTATACACATTGATAATGTACAAGTACATTATAAAGTGACCGTTCAATCATTAATATATTAAAATCAATGTTGGTTTTGTTTTGTTCTTCACATTTATATGAATTTACAAAAATCACGAGGTAAGTGCCTATATATTTTTATATTAGTTGTGAGAGGTTTAACCTTTACACATTGGTTTTGGTTCAAGTTTTTTTAGGCATTCATCAATGATTTGTTGGTTGCCGCTTGGGTAGCCATATTATTCATTGGATCTAGGGTCTTTTTGTTGCATCTTGACCACCTTGTTGAAAACTTTAACTAGCACATTTGAACTCAAATTTACAACAATTGGATTTGAATATAAGAACTCCTAGATCCCTAATGGACTAGAGGAGGATTGCTTTGCCAATCCACATATAGTCTGAAGCCCATATTAAATGAGACTATATTTGGACACACTTGTAGTGGATTTATAAAAACATTGATAAAACAATTTATTTGTAGACTTTAGTGCATTTTATGACATTTTAAATCATTTATTTATCTATTACACACAACATACTTTTAATGTACTCTACCTTTCAAAAAACAAGGAATACATAATGTGGTTATTTTTATGATTTTTTGTTTGGATAAACAATAAAATCTAGAACCTTCTCATTGTTATTACAAATTTTATAAACAAATGTTTTAAAATATGATGATAACTTTTTAATATATAATATGAAAAAGTTAAATAATTTGAATACCATGTCATAACATATAGCTATTTCTTTTGTTGAAAAACATATTTTGTTAGCGTTTTTTTTTAAAAATTTAAAACATATTTTGTTAGTGATTTTTTTTATTTAAAAACATTTTTTGAATTTTTTAATAGAGATAAATACCACAAGTTAAAATTAATGTATAAGTTAAAATTCTAGAATGATCAAACTAAATTGATATATTAAATACCATATTATTGTAGTAACACTACATCATGTTGTTGGTTAAAAAAGTTTAAAGTTTTGTTTTTTTTTTTGTTTTTTTAAAGAAAACCATGTTGGCTTATTACACACAACATGCTTTTAATGTACTCTACCTTTCAAAAAACAAGGAATACATAATGTGGTTATTTTTATGATTTTTTGTTTGGATAAACAATAAAATCTAGAACCTTCTCATTGTTATTACAAATTTTATAAAAACATGTTTTAAAATATGATGATAACTTTTTAATATATAATATGAAAAAGTTAAATAATTTGAATACCATGTCATAACATATAGCTATTTCTTTTGTTTAAAAACATATTTTGTTAGTGTTCTTTTTTTTTAATTTAAAACATATTTTGTTAGCAATTTTTTTATTTAAAACATATTTTGTTAGCGATTTTTTTTATTTAAAAACATTTTTTTGAATTTTTTAATAGAGATAAATACCACAAGTTAAAATTAATGTATAAGTTAAAATTCTAGAATGATCAAACTAAATTGATATATTAAATACTATATTATTGTAGTAACACTACATCATGTTGTTGGTTAAAAAAGTTTAAAGTTTTGTTTTTTTTTTTTTGTTTTTTAAAGAAAACCATGTTGGCTTAATTTATCAAATAATAATCAAATCAAATAATAAAAACCCAATATTAAAATCTAATCAAAAGTTAATTTTTTTTATAAAAATCATTGTTAAATCCGGATTTGCCAAACTCAAAAGGGATTAAAATTCTTGAGGTGGAAATTTTTTTAACGATTAAAAATTTAAGATAAAAAAATTTACACCTCAAAAAATTGGATCTCTCGATGCTTTGTAGATCTGAATTTAAGATGAATCCATGCTGGTTAGAATTTCCAAGTTATTACAATAAAATGAATGAATTTATAGATTGGATATATTGACTTGAAGATTTATAGTTTAGAAAGGATTGACTTTTATAGTTGATATAGAATATATAGTTTTTAAAATTATAATAATATTATTAAAGTTAAAAAAAATTAAATATTTTGTTACGATTAAAAATGATTGATAAAAAAGAAGAATAAAAATTGTAATTCATATGATAAATTTATGATTATTCTCTTTTGAATGGTTAAATGAATTGGAGTTGTGATATGAATTAAATGTCTTTAATTGTAGTTTTTTTGTTTTTGTTTTTGTTTTGTTTACTAGTGTTTGTGATTTGCGAGACTAGTTTGTGGTTTAAGAAAGTGTGATCCATAGACATCTAAGTCAACAAAATCATCCAAAGGTTGCACCCAACTTGGGTTAGAAACCAATCATGATAGTGAGACTTGACTTTATTATAGATACATTAAAAATGAAAAAAATCCATAATTAACATTGATTTGAGATGAGACTTATAAGAAAATATGAAACTCTCTTAATTCTCATTACAAAGATAAGGTTGGAAATGAGAATGAAAAATGATTTATTTGATTCAAAATAATTCACAAATAAAGTCGTTGACGTGACATGGAGTTTTTAAGAAAATTCAGGTGTCCCACTTCTCTTTAAGGAGACAATTTGAGATGAGAATGACAAATTGAGTTAAGTGATTTAAAGAGTAGTTAAACTAAGGTTAGGAGACAAATTGAGATGAGAAGGACAAAATGAGTTAAGTGATTTAAGGAGTAATTAAACTTAGGTTAAGATTTGTAAGAACTGAATTCACTAGAGATATATGGCATGGAAAGACAAGGAAATAGGGAGTTAGTATGAGAGTTTAAGTGTTTAAGATCATAACATGTTTTGATCAATATTAATAAGGAAGACATATGGTGTCATTTAATGAAGTGTTGTGTTGAATTTTAATATTTATAAAAGGATAAAATATATTAATAATTTTTGAAAAATATAGTTTTTAAAGGTTTAGTTTGTTAATTTTAATTATTTATTTATGTTTTATATAATTAATCATATAAATTGAGTTTTTATTGTAAATATATAATAGTTATTATGATCTTGTTTTGCTTTGAAAGTTGCTATCCTTATCATAAGTAGGTAATATAATGTTCTATAAAATTTTGACCTTTCATTAGTTTGGGTTTGACTAAAATTGAAGTTCTAATTATCTCAAGTTTTAACATGATCATTAAACATAATTTTTTTTAAGAAAAAATATTTTTTCTTTTCTATGTTATTGGATAATAGCCTATGAAAAGTCCATTTCTGGTTATCATCAATGATGATTAACAAAAGCCTTATGTGTAGGGGTTCTTGTAATATGAACTTTACATCAATTAAAAACTCTTGTGGCTCACTTTGAGCCCTTTTATGGCCAACCAATTAACGAAATTAAACCTAATTCCCCTTGAAACTCCACACCTTGTACACTCCAATTCATTGGGTCCTCATATACTACTATTAGTTTGAAAATATTAATGCAACTAGTGGCACTGCCAACCACAATCCCACCATCTTCGCATGCAACTATGCCCTTGAAGCTTTTCATATACACTTATACACGTGAAAACATAGGAGCTAGACTCACATGGATTAGCAAAAGCTAAACCAATTGATTGCATTTGAAGCTGAGAGTCTTTTGCTTTATAGAACAACATATATACAAAGGTTGTCATTGGAAGGAAGCAAAGGAACATCATATGTTCAATACAATAAACGTCTATCATAGTTCATCCTTTGGAACTCTTGTTAGAATGTGTACACATAGCTAGTATTTAATTTTCCTATTGTACATGAAATCTACAATGCCCAATTCATAGATACATAGATATACATCGAATATTTATGTTTGTAGATCGAGTTCTAATAAGAGTCCACATTCATACCAATGTTACAAGGAATGCCTTCCTCATAAAGAAGCACATATACATATTCTATAGTGTATGGAATTTAAACCAATGGGAAACTACGGCCAAGCTTAAGAATCCCATCTAGGTGACCACTCTAGTTGTCTCTTTATAGAAAAACTTCAAACATTCCTTTTTTCCACTTTAAATTCTCTATTCTATTCAAATAATTCATTTATCACCCTAATTTTGAAGACAAGAAAACTTATATTTTTCCATGAAGTACACATCTTGGGGAAACCCATTGTGTACTTCCCCTCATTTCCAGGATGGTATCTAGGAGAAACCGGATTGTGTAGAAGCTTGAGGCTTTGTCAACATATGGATCAAGGCCATTACAACATATATTCATTTAAGAGCTTAACATGTCACTTGCAAAAATTGAACATGGGTGGGGATGATAAAAATCAATCCTCTCAACCACCCAAGCTAGATCCAATTGACTAAGAGAAACAAACTACTAGAAAACACCAATCAATATTTATTTCCCATAATACAAGAATGATCACCATGTCAAGTGGATTCAAAAATTTATGCTAGTTAGTGCCTTGTAATTTTTGTAGAAAATATTTGGCAAATTTTACTAGTAATTAAAGATGTTTATGTCAAATTTGAGGGAAAAACAATGATGGATAAGTCATACAAACTTGAATAGTGTGTGTTGGGACACTCAATGTGAAGAGTCACGTATAGGTAATTTTTCCTAGTCATGCTCATGCTAATCACTAATATTGTCTTTTTTTAGTAATCATTTTGAGAAAATATTATGTGATGTGTCCTCTATTCACATTTGGAAGCACATAACAACTATTATATTTGGACATTACCATTGCATTTATTTTTTACTGGGTTACACCACCTAGGGAAAACCCTCGGTTACAACCCTAATTTTGAGGATGGTACCTGAGGTAAACCCTAGATTCTTTAGGGCTCAAAGTCAAGTCAACAACATGGCCCAAAACAGTTACAATAATATATTCATTATAAGCTCATCACATCCCTTACACGAATAAAATTTGGGTGGGGATGATAGCACTCCATCCTACTAGCACATAGGCTAGACCCAATTGACAATTCTCCTAGGATATATATTGAGGTAATTAAAGACTATTAACTAACTCTTAAAGACAAATTCTTTTTTTGCACATATCATTGATGTGTTGGTTGTTGCAGTGCACGTTTGCATCTTTTTCAAGTAAGAAAGTAGTTGGAAACAATTCAAGCATGTAAAATTTCTTGGTATTTCTCACAACTACATTAGGGGTCTAAACACAATCTTATTTTTTATGTGTATGTGACATGTGAAAGTAGGCTTCATCCAAATCACTTGTCAATATTCTTGAGCTATTCAACTTAAATGTCAGTTTAGAGGCATCACTATGAATGTCACTAGAATGACATTTAAATTTTTTTAGAATTCCCTTTTTCACAAAATTAGTGTAATGTTGTTTTGGTGACATTTCTAAGTGTCGTAACTATGGAATTTTTATGACGTTTACATTGAATTGGAATTTTGAAAAATGACAACTAAGTGGCCTTGATATCATTAGGTTTAAGAATGCCATTTCTTTTGCGACAATATGGCCAAGTTTAAATTAAAAAATTAAATAGTGTTGTTATTGAATCAGTCAAACTTGATCACCCTCATTTCTTGATCAATTAAATAATTCAAAGGTGACTTAGTCAAACTTGATCACTCTCCTTTTTCAATCACTTAAATAATTCAAAGGTAACTTAGTCAAACTTTTTAAATAACTCGAAAGTGATAATCAAACTTGATCACTCTCTGCTTTTGGTAAGTAATTGGAAACATAATTAAATTTATTCACTCCCTCTTGAACTTGCATACTTTTTCTCACGTGTTTTTCATTTTTCATGTATCATTTTTTATTTTTGGTTTTGTGCATCCAATAATTTCTCTAAAAGGAAACGTATTTGAACTTCAATTGGTCTTGTTTTTCTCTCCTTGAGGCACTTTTTCTTCTTCTTCTTTCTCAATAGATTCAATAATTTTCCCTAAGAATTTGTTATGAACTCATCAAGTGTTACATTTAGTAGCATCAATGATTTTCCATTGGCATAATAACAACTTTGGTTTTCACTATATGAGCACTATTTCCCTTTCGAGTCACCTTATTTTCTATACACTTTGCTGCTCCATTATTTCCCTCGCTACCAAGAGGTCCATGTCAGACAATTTTAGTTTCTTAGACTACATATGATTCATAATGGAGTCATGAACATATCGCCAAATACCTATCTATCAGGGCATCTAGTAAAGATACATATACTCAAAAGTAAAAGGAGATAATTTTTTAAGAAAATATTCATACTTAAGACAAAATCACAAACCTTCAACATGTTTTGATATATGCTTCCAATTTAGAATCGTCGTGCTTAAGAGTTTGGTTTACTCATTAGTTTTGGGCACCTTAGATGCAAGCAATTTATCCATCTGTCTCCTTAATTGTTGTTGTAGTGTCCGTGATAGGACATGATGAAACAAATTTGTAGGAGGTTTAGTTTCTCCCTTTTTGGGAGGAAGCTTCTTTATCATGTTAAACATTGCATTTGGAGGGTTTGAGTTACGAGTTTTTATCTGAAGAAAACCTCAATCAAAAGAATGTCATAATATGAAAAAATGAACATATATAGTGACCAATTGCAAAACTTCAGGGAATAACTGGAAATGTAAGCATGCGTATTGAAAAATATAAAAGACATTGCAATGTTTTTTAAAATATTCAATCGTAATAATGTTCCAAATAAATATATATTGAATAAAGTAGGAAAAACAAAACTCCTTTTTTTTCTACAAAGTTATTTAAGGGTAGATATAGCCAAATGACCACTTTAAACATTTTTTTGCAAGTCATATCTTTTTATGGAAAACTCTATGCTCATTTTGATGCTATTATCTACGATATTTATTTGAAAGTTTGCATGCTAAAATCAATTATTGTTGTCTTGAAAAATTTCACATTGTTGAGTAGACATGAAATGTTATAGAGCCTAATGGAATATGACTCAAAAGGATCAAAAGGTCATTTTTTTGGATAAAAAAGGCTCTTTGAATCACCTCATGAGATGTATGACATTGCTACACGGTGACACTACAATGGTTACCCTACATCCAATTTTAGTTGTTTGTCTGTCTTGATGCTAACATAACATGCCTTGATGGTGCTATGTGTTTTAGCAACTTCCAATTGTTGATGTTATCATGCCATTGAGTGCACCAAGAAGGTGCCATATGACATTGAACCATTTGACCATGCTAAGTTGAGTAAGCAATATCCTTTGTTGATATTGATTTGCAAAAAGTTATAACATGTATTTAGGATTGTCATGATGTCTAGGGAAGAGCCCATGCTAATTGAAGAACATAGAGGCTAAGCTATAGTTGGTGATTCAAACATGAAATAATTATGTAGCTTGGTAAAATACATTTTAGATTTAAGGGGAAAAGGACAATCAAATTTGTAAATAAAAGGGTTTTGAAACTATATACTTGATAAGGTAGGTAATAATGCAACATGACACTCTCCCAAGTTGTAACTTATGTTTATCATTTTCTTATATTGGTATCTTGCTACATGGCATCTTTGGATTGTTCCACTAACTTTTTGAGTCAACTTTGCTAACATCATCATGGTGACATGACACATTAAGAGTTTGCAATGTATCCTTCAATCTCACGACACTATCCTAGTAAAATATCTTTTATTTTTTCCACAAACATGGCACACACAATTTTGTCCTTGTATATACTACACCCTTGGTCTTCTTGTTGTTTATTAAATCCATGATCCACAAGGGAGCTTTAGGACTTATAACAATAGAAAGATAAAAATCCCACATCCTCTTTGTAATGTACCTAGGGAGGATACTAGGGGTATTTGGTGAGGCACCCAAGAAGATAATGATATTTATTGAGGTCGTCGTTATTAAATAAGGTCCATGTAATGTGGAGATTACAAGAAGTTTTTGGATACTAGAAATTTCATTCTCTTGAAAGTATCTAGTACTTGTATAGACTATCCTTGGTCTTTTTGTTGTTTGTTAAATCCATGATTCACTAGGGAAATTTAGGACTTGTAATGATAGAAAGAATTAAACCCCTCATCCTCTTTGTAATGTACATAAGGAAGATAATATGGGGTACCTTGGGAGCCACCCAAGAGGATAATGCTATGTATTGAGGCCATATTTATTAAATAAGGTTCATGTTGTGTGAAAATTGATTTTCGTAAAAATACTTACTGTAAGATTTTGCCTAATATAAATTTCCTTCTCTATAAAATATCTAGAAGGTTCACCTACCAGAAGATTCCTTCTCTAGAAAGTATATAGGAGGTTGGATAGAAATTCTATAAATATGTAGAGGTAATGGAATGAGATGTCTTATGAAGTATCGATGAATTATGTTGTAGAAAAACTTGGGTTTATTGAATTAGACATAAATACGATGTGTCTGATACTTTTAAGAAGTGGAAAGCTTTGGTTGAGAATGAGACAGGAAAAAGGTTGAAATGTCTCAGATCTGATAATGGAGGTGAATACTACAGCAAGGAGTTTGACAGTTAGTGTTCATAGAGAGAAGATAGTCCCTGGAACAACACAAGAAAACAGTGTGTCAGAAAGGATGAACAGAACGATCATGGAGTGTGCAAGGTGTATGAGATTGCATGTAGGGTTGTCCTTACAGTTTTGAGCTGATGCTGTAAACACTGCTATTTATTTAATAAATAGAGGGCCTTCAAGCGCTTTGGATGGTGGGATTCCAGAGGAGGCATGGACAGGTAAACATGTAAAATACTCATTTCTGAGAACTTTGGTTGTGAACCATTTGTCCATATTTATAAAGATGATAGAACAAAGCTTGAAGCTAAACCCAAGAAATGTACCTTTATTGGATACATGGTTGACGATTTTGGTTATTGCTTATGGGATTTTGAAAATTGCAAAATCATTAGGAGTAGAGATGTAGTATTCAATGAAAATGTAATGTACAAAGATCAGTTGGAGGGAAAGAAAGTGGGAAAGGAAAACACATAGTACACAGTGCTTGATAAAATCAAAGAAAATGAAGTTCCAAAGGCACCAAAAAATCAAGAATAGCAGTAGGTACCTGAAACTCCTGCAACTGTAAGAAAATCTACCAGGTTAAGTAGACTTCCTGAACGATTCTCTCCTTTAGTGTATTATTTATTGATGACTGATTCTGGTGAACCAGAATGTTATGAAGAGGCAATGTAGGTAGAAACTAGAAAGAAGTGAGAGAAAGGCATGAATGAGGAGATGGACTCATTGGTAAGAAAACATACTTGGGATTTGGTTCATTTTCCTGCAGAAAAAAGGGCATTGCAGAATAAATGGATTTATAGGTTGAAGGAAGAAGATGGAGGCAAGAAGCGGTACAAGGCTAGACTTGTTATAAAGGGGTTTACACAAAATAAAGGTATAGAATTTGATGAAATATTTTCTCCTGTTGTTAAAATGAATTCAATTAGAATTATTTTAAGTCTAGTGGTGGTAGAAGATTTGCATCTTGAACAATTAGATGTAAAAACAACCTTTCTCCATGGGGATTTGGAGGAAGAGATTTATATGCAGCAGCCACAGGGGTATGAGGTCAAAGGGAAGGAGAATTTGGTTTGCAGGTTGAAGAAGAGCTTGTAGGGCCTGAAGCATGCTCAAAGGCAGCGGTATTTAAAATTTGATAGGTTTATGACAGAACAAGGTTATGATAGATGTCATTCTGACCACTGTGTTTATTTCAAGAGGCTAGATAACATAAGATATATTATCTTGTTGTTGTATGTGGATGACATGCTTGTTGCAGGGTCTAACATGCAGGATATAAATGTGCTCAAAAGAAAACTAGCTAAATCATTTACGATGAAGGATTTGGGTGTTGCAAAGCAAATCATCGGTATGAGAATAACAAGAGACATGAAAAATTGCAAATTGACATTGTCTCAAGGTGTACATAGAAAATGCGTTGCAGAGGTTTAGAATGCAGAATGCAAAACCAGTTAATACACCTTTAGCCAACCATTTCAAACTAAGTAAGGAGATGTGTCCAGAGACACATGAAGAGATAGATTACATGTCCATGATTTCCTATTCATCAACTGTTGGAAGCTTGATGTATGCCATGGTGTGCACAAGACCAGATATTGCACATGCAATGGGAGTTGTGAGCATGTATATGAATAATCCAGGTAAAGAGCATTGGAAAGAAGTACAGTGGATTCTCAGGTATTTGAGATGTACCACTTCTCATGCATTATATTTTGGAGGTTCAGACACTGTTCTACATGGATATGTTGATGCAGATATGGTTGGTGATAAAGACAACAGGAGGAGCACCACAGGGTATGTGTTTAATGTGTGTGGAACAATAGTAAGTTGGATTTCAAAACTGCAACAAGTTGTTGCACTTTCAACAACGAAAGAAGATTATGTTGCCACTACAGAGGCTAGTAAGGAGATGATTTGGTTGTAGAGGTTCATGGAGGAATTGGGTAAGAAGCAGGAGAATAGTAGGTTGTACAGTGATAGCCGAAGTGCCATTCATCTTGCAAAGAACTCAGCCTTTCATTCGAGGACTAAACATAAACAACTCAAGTACCACTTCATAAGATCTGTTCTAGATGAAGAACTGTTAAAATTGGAAAAGATACATACTAGCTAGAATCATGCAGACATGTTGAAAAAGGGAGTAACCAGAGAGAAACTGAGTTCCTACTCGGTTTCTGTTGGCCTTCAATCATTAAGGTGGAAATAATAAATTTTCCAAGTTGAAGGTCCAGAGCATAGTCTAGCAAGTGCAACATCAGTGGAGTTGCTGTGATCTGTCTCCAAGTGGGACATTGTTGGTTTGTGGAGCCTGATCTTCCAGATCCAGAGATATTATTCAGCTGTGTTTGTACCCCAGGTTTACTGTACACTCGTTCTCCAACTTTGGGGTTTGGGGCAGCGCCCCG
Source organism: Pseudotsuga menziesii (assembly GCA_001517045.1). Lineage (NCBI taxonomy): Eukaryota > Viridiplantae > Streptophyta > Pinopsida > Pinales > Pinaceae > Pseudotsuga > Pseudotsuga menziesii. Next base: position 529,924 of record LPNX010083982.1, read on the forward strand.
AAAAAGGGGGTTTGGGGGAAACGCCATTGAGATACGGGGGTTCGGGGGCTGGGATGTTTGTTGGCCAACAGTTTTACGGACCCCCAGTATTGGTTAATCGTGGTATTTTCCCATGGTATTTTCCCTATAAAAGAAAAGCATTGTAATACGGTTGTGTATGGTATTGTATTGTATTGTATCATTGTAAACAATCTCTGTGATTGTGTGAGAGAGATTGTGAGAGCGTGAAGAGGAAGTGCATCGGTATTGTTGCAGGTTGTATCCCTTCATCTTTCTAGATGATAATAAAAGGACTGGCAATTTCTGTGTGGACGTAGCCCATTGTTTGGGTGAGCCACATTATATATGTGTCTCTATGTAATGTGATTAATGTGTTTTGCATCTTGTTTAATGATTTAACTATATATCTGTTATTGCTCCGCAGTCCTGTTTTCTAACAGTTTCCCTACCTTAAGGGTTTTTTCCATATTCTTGTGTTTATTCTAGAGCAAATATGTTTTGGTTAATTTTTAAGTCTAAGAGTTCTATATCATTGTTATGATTCAATTTATTGGTTATGGATGGCTACACTCTTTTGATCTCAAAATATAATTTAACCTTTTGATTATCATCAAGTCAATGGGAAGTGTGTGTAATTGAGAAGCACACAAGAAAAATCCTCCTGAACACAAGGTGCTAAAATAAGAATAGAATATACTTGATTGAGTGCACAGGGTCCATAGATGAATATGTAAAGTTAGGGGACATAAGGAGAAAAATCCACCCAAACTTATGTAGAATCGAAACATTTGCAAACTCCACTAAGTTTGTGGCCAAGTCCATGGGAAGTACTATGAAATTGAAGAACACAAGTTCTTAAATAGACATAAATCTAACTTCAAAGGATGTTGGCTATGAGGGTCCAATTGAGGCTGATATGGGTAAGCCTCCTCATGTTGATTATGTTTCATTTGGAATTTTTGGTGGGTTTTTTTTATGGCCTACTCCTATTGTCTTACCTAATAAGAAAAATCCCAAAGGGGAAAAAGGATGGGGGCTAATTCTCACCTTGGTTCTTTTGCTCTAGGATCCATGCTAGTTCTTTCTACTAGTTTTGCTACCAATACTTCTATAGGGTATGGATTAGAAGTCGAAGGGAAGGTGACCAATTCGTCTCTCATGCCTTTGAATTGTAGGGGAGATGAGTGGGTACAATTTGGCCTCAGAATATAGGAAGTCCATTGTTGTTGGTTTAATATATGGAAGGTTACATGTAGAAAAATCCAAAGCGGTTAATAATGGGGTTATTGGGAGAAAGTACTATATATGACATGCTTAAGAGAGCATTTCACTTGAATTACACAGGGGGAAATGAGCCTCGATATCTAGGGTTCTTAGAGAATTACAACCTTTTATGTTGCATGATGATTAATCTCTTAAACATTTGGTGTTGTGTAACCAGGCTAAGAGGATTGCCCTATGTAGATTCCTTGAGAATGAAAATCTTGATGTTATTTTATTACAATAGACAATGGGGGTGGGAGTAGTATTGATTACCAAACTTAGGAAGGTGCTTAAACACTGGAAGTTCATTGATGTGGACTATGTGGGTCTTTATAGAGGTCTAATTATAGGTTGGAATTATTCTTTATCATTGAACAATTATTTAATGTGTGTTTAGGATTTTGGACTAAAGGTTTGGGTTAGACTGTTAATATGTTGAATATGTATGGCTCATAAGGGGAGAAGTCGACATTTTGGAAAATATTATTTTCACTTTAGGTAGTTCAAAAGAGGAAGATACTCATAGGTTGAGAAGTTAATTTTACTATGAATAGAAATGAGGTCTAGGGGAAGACAACTAGAGTTCATTTTTCCTTGTAGATATTTTCTTTCACCATCTTCAAGAACTTAGATTGGTCGACGTGGGATCAATTTTCCCATGCCCTGCATGGAGGAACAATAAACAAGTCATGGGAAGTTTATCCAAGAGGCTTGATAATTTTCTTGTTTTTGATTTTATGCTACAATCAATGGATAAGTGCAAGACTTGTCCTGAGCCTAGTGGGTTGTATAATCATTATCCAATCTTTCTTGAATTGGAACTACAATACAATAAGCTTGCAAGTATGTATACATTCAATTAGTCATAGGTCGGGGAAGAATCTTTCCAGAACTTGGTGAAATAAATTTGGAAGTTCTTTGATGGTATTATTAATCGCTCCACTAGTGAACAATTTTCCTCTTCCCTAAAAAAGGTTAAGGAAAAGGTGGTGGCATAGGAAACATAAAGAAGAAAGAAAAAGGACAAATTATTGGTATAGGTTAACGTATACTTACAACATATTTTTCACAATAATGGGTCTGATATGTTTAGTGAGGAGGAAGTATCTATACTTTAGGATCTTGAGAGTAGAAATAAGAGTTTGCTACATGATAGAGAAGTGGAATGGTGGTTAAATATCTGAGTCACTTAGCTTGAGTTAGGAGATGAACACAGATTTTTTTCACCATTTTCAAAATGATAGAAAAAGTGTTAATGCAATTTAGGATTTACATGATGAGGAAAGTTACAATATTAGGGGTTTCAATTGTTTGGTTTCATTATGGGTTTTATACTTTGATTATATATACAAATAGCCGCTCACTGAGAAAATATTGTTGATATTTTAAAAGTTTCAAGGTTTTTCCCTTAGTTGATATTAGAGGAAGATGATAAGTAATATTTTGAAGATATTTCCAAAGATGAACTAGTCTTTGATGATTCCCACTTTCTAAAAGGGCAATAATTTGGGCTGGATGGCTGGACCATCAAATATTATTTAGGGTTTTTGACCTTCTGTGGAAATATCTTATTAAAGTTCTTGAGAGGTGAGACAATCTCATAAAGTGCTTTGTTCTTTTAACACAATATTCATTGCTCTTATTTCAAGGTGGAGAAACCAATATCATTTGGGGACTGCTAGCCAATCGTTGTATGTAATTGTGTATGCAAAATCATTTCTAAGATAATTTCAGTTCATCTTAAAAAGATTCTCTGTAATGTTATATTTGCATAGAAATCTAGTTTTCTTGAAGGGGGTTTTAGTCATGAGGCTATTGGGTTGACACAAGAAGCACTCCAATCCACCAAATAGAAGAAAATCCTAGCCACAATGATGAAATTATACCTTTCTAAAGATTATGATAGATCTTGTTGGTTGTAGTTAATACTTCTTTTGATTCATATCAACTTTAGGGTCTAGGTGGTGAATTGGATTATGGGAGGTAACATGTATGTTTCCTTCATGGTATTAATTAATGACGATACTTTTTTATTTATTTAATCCCACTTGTGGATTGCACCGTGTTTCCCACTTTTCAGCATATTTATTTCTTTCAGTGGAAGAATGGATGGGTAGAGCTTTATCAATGTCCATAAGATAAATGAAAATATAGGATATTAATGTAGGGCCCGAATTGGGGTATTTAACCCATTTTATTTTTGTATAGTTGAAGAGGCTAACACATGTATATTTCCAGTGTGGCAGGGCCCACATAATTTCTTGTTTTAAAAAACCTTTTTGTATTTTCCAATGTAAGCACAAAACGACAAATTTTGGGAATTCCTAGGGTTAGGGTGTACGAAGAGTCACTAGAAGACAAATTCTTGTTGTATATAAATAGAGGTGGAATGTAAAGGAGAGGGGACTTTTGCTAGCATAATAGAAGATGGACCATTTTGTAAGAGAACTAATTTTTTGCTAATAAGAAGGATCTATTTGCTGGGAAAAGCCTGCACATAGATTTTTCCTGGAATGTGTGAAATGAAAAATGCAGAACTACTTCATTTTGCATTCGTGACATATACTGTGAGATTGTTCTTACTTTATTGAATTATTTCGTTGGTGATGAATGATTTTAATTTCTCTGCAAACGTTTATGTGTGAAATGGGTAATAAATGGTTTTATCATATTAGAGCTATCTTTGGTATTCTTTCTGTTGTAAATGTGAATATTGTGTTGGAACGACTATCTGTTAGACTTATATGAACATTTCCAGTATATTACTCTTATTTCAAACTTTATCCCTATGAGGATAGGATATGATAGGAGAATTATATTAGTTTAGAATAAATAGATAATTGATAAGGAATGAGCAGTAAGACGAGAGGTAAGAACCCGTGCATCGCTAGTGTGGTTTATGTCTTTCAATTATATGCATTAAATTATGCACTTGCATTTCATCCTTTAATTCTAAAAGTCACATAAACGATGAACCAGGATGTAACCGGTAAATAAATTAAACAAATCAATCTATGGTAGTCATACCATTAACCAGACGGATTCCCCACACCAAATAGTGGACGATCTAATTGGGATCGCTTATCGGGGAGAATCCCTATCTGTCGGTGCTTGGGAATTCTTGGGCATCAACAGATTTTGGCGCTAGAAGGAGGGCCTCCAGTGCATGGTTGGTAGAGGAGATCCGTTTGTGAGAAAATATTTTGTTGGAACCACATATGAAATGATTTCCAAGAATATTTCGTTCTTGAAACTGAAGAACAAGAGGGTTTAAATTCTGAAGAAGAAAACAAAGAACCTTTATATGCTTCCTCGTTTAAAGAAATAGATCATTTTTGGGGACATACATGATCTTACGTAAGAAAACTTGGAGGATTTAAAGTAAATCCTTCATTACCTAGGAGGAGAGCTCCGAAGAAAGAAATATCATACACACAAGATTCAGTGCTTGTAGAAAATTTGGAAGAATTCTTGGATTTTTCTCTCCAAGAAATTACTGAACCCCTTGAACAATTGGGACCCAGATCCCCTATAGCTCAACTATTTCCGCTTTCCACACCACAATCTCCACCTTGATTTATGGCTGGAATTGTCAACCAACTCGAATGGAGAGCAAGAGGGCCACTCAACCTGGATGCATCGTTACATGATTTACCAAAGCACCCAGAAAGAGTGTTACCAAAATTTCATCTCGAAAAAGGTATTTCTGCAGAAGATCATTTGAAAAGATTTGATCTCGCATTGAATATTTTAAATGTCAAACATGAAGATGTTTTCTGCAGACTGTTCCCGTATACTTTTGAGCCTAGAGTGTCCTCATGGTACTTTAGTCTACGGGCCAATTCAATAGCAGACTGGGATGCTTTTGAAAAGGTGTTCATAAGTAAATTTGGAAACCAAAAAAATGTAGCCACACTCATGAAGGAATTGTTGTCTATGAGGATGGAGAAGAAAGAAAAGGTTCAAGAATTCAATCATAGGTTCACTACTATGTTAAATAGTTCTAGTGCTGCGATGAAACCGAGCGAAGAATTTTTGGTAGAATACTACACTACAACACTATATTCACCCATAGCAATGTTTGTTAAAAGGGAAGTCAAGGTTACATTAATAGAAAATTACAAAGAAGCCAATAAGGTAGAGGTTGATCTGGATAGTATTGCAAAAAATAATTTAGAACCAGAAGTAAAACCAATGACCAGTAATAAGCCTTTGTTATTATCTAGGCCTATAGAAGAACCTTCAAACAAATTAGAAAATGTGGTCAAAATGGTACAAAAATTATCCAACAAGATAGTAGACTTGGAGAAAGATAAGGGAGCTACTACATCAAGAAAACCATTCAAACCCTTCTACAAAAAAGGGAAGAAAGTAGACAAACCCAACCACCTTTACTTAATTCAGTTGTTCTAAATTTTAACGAAGTTGTCATGGATCATTTTTGCACTTTTCACTAAGAACATGACTCTGAGAAGAGCTACCCGCAATGGATTAATTCAATGACTCCAGTAATGAATCAGTTATTAGACGCCTAGGTGATAGATCCAGAAGACCCAGAAGAATATCAAACAAATGAAAAAGAACCATCTGAGGAAACCACAATGGTATTATGGGAATGGGCACCCACTTTGGGGTTGAACGAGGAAGAGCGGGCTGAGGAATCCAAGTATCATCAGTAAACACTACCACGTGGAGCAAAGGGGCAGTAGTGGATCAAAGTTTAGTGTTTCCTAAAGTGAAGAGAGCAAAGGAAACTGTGAAGAAAAATACTGGCACAACTCAGCCACAACAGAAGGTGAATCCTGAAAATGTAAAAGAAACAAGCACAATAATAAATAAACAGGTGAAAAACATGGCAAAAAAGCCATAAAGTAGTGGGAAAAGCATAGAAGAGTATAATATGGGATATGATATTGTGGAAGATATTAAGAAAACTAAAGAAAATATTTCTCTTTTCGAATTATGTTATCTTCCTTAGCAGAGGAAGAATCTATTGGAAGCGTTTGACCCGCAACCATGCAGTACTGGAGAGGCAGTTGAATCAAACACTGATATAAACAAAGAAAGTATTGTTGGTAAATCAAAATCCCATAGTTTACCTTTCCTGTTGAATTTTGAAATATTTAATCACAATGTACATAATTTTTTGGTAGACTCTAGAGCTTCGTCTAATGTTATTCCCCTATCCATTTGCAAGACAATCAATGGGAAACAAATGCCATCCCCTTCACAAATCATTCAACTAGATAGGTCTGTTGTTAATGTTATAGGGGAAATGAAAGATGTGGTCGTTAGATTGTCCGTAGACCCAAGTATATGCCAATTCATAGTTATAATGGTGGTGGATATACCTGAAGCTTATGGTTTGATATTGAGCAGGGACTGGTCTACGAAACTTAATGGTTATTTTTCAATTCATTGGTTTGACCTATGGTTCCATACCAGAATAGTCAGAATCAGATCAAGATACTAAGAGAACCTCATATGAAATAAAATGTAACTCAATTGGAAGAGAAAAATGAACCAGTAAATTTCTCATCTTCAGTTTTGGGAAATTACATTTTGGAACTTGAACCAGGGAAATATCAAGCAGAGGAATTCAGTCATGAATAATATACACAATCCGATCTCCTTCGATTCTCATGGACTTATGAAGCTGATTGTAACATAGTAAACTTATTTACTAACTTAGAAGATACTGCTAACAAGGTAGAATTAGAAGATAAATTTTGGATTTTGTACTTTGATGGTTCCAAAACAAAAGAGGGATCGGGAGTCAGTTGTGTTCTTATTGATCTTGGAAGAAATAAACATTTTCTCACTTGTAGGCTAGAGTTTGAATGTACAAATAACACTGCAGAATATGAATCTCTAGTCCAAGGCATGAAAAGAGCCATTGAATTGAATGTAAAATTTTTGAAAGTTTTTGGTGATTCTGAAATAGTCATAAGAAAAATAAGAGATATTATTCATTGTTTATATCCACATCTTAAAGGGTACCAATATGAGGTATGGAATTTGATAGTGCACTTCAATGCTTTTAATATAAATGCAATCCATAGATTACAAAATGTTGTGGCTGATTTATTAGCTACTTCTAATTCTAGATTGGTGCCGACCAATAATAAGTGTTCTATTGAATTAATTTTCAGGTGATCGGTACTTGACAACATTACAAATATGAGGGTGTTCGATGTGTTATAACCCAATAATTTTCCTATGGTTGTGGTAGGGAATCACTGGGGTAACCATTTCAAACCAACCTTTAGACTCTATTCTAGCCTATACAGTCAAAGAGGGCCATCTCTTTGTCATAGGAACATTCACATACACATTTGGCTTTAAAAAAGATTCATAAGGCTATATTTCTGAGGGGAAGGATTGTTTGGGTTTTAAAGGGTGTAAGACAAACAAACATACAACACCATTGGGAAATGGAGTAAAAAACTGAAACATTCAATTACTTACAACAAATAATGACCAGTGATAACTGTCGTAGTCAGAGGCAAATTAAGTGTTAATATTTAGCAAAATATCTTTGAGAGATGGCAGGGGGAAATGAGAAGAAGCCTAATGAGACAAGAGGCACCTATCTGTGGGTGAATCTCTTGAAACACCTTTAGCAGAAGCAACAATAAAGGCTGATAACTAAAATGGAGCATGTAATAGAGGATGAATTCCAAGAAATTTATCATAAACACAAACAAATGCATTATCTGATGCGAGGAGCACTTAACAGAGAACGAATTCCTTGCATACAACTAGAAACACATTAGCATAAATTACACAAACATGGAAATGAAGCATACAAGGGAAAATAGACTGAACAATGAACATCATGATGAATCTCAGACATTTAGGGCATACTTTGGATTAATGCTCCCAATAAAAGTTGTAGAGCTACAAAACCAAGCACAGAGGCTTCAAAATGAATGTCGAAACCTCTCTTCCTCCATAGAGGTTACATTTATAGTGTAATGGGCTCCAAAGACCAACCTCGAAACAGAGCCAAATTCAGTTACAAAAAATCAAGAATCAGTCTCGCACACATAAAATCCTAACAATTCTGATATGGCATATTAGCCATGATCACAAAAAAAATTGGGAAATGATGCTGGGATGCGCGTGATGGACAAAAATGGAAAATTTGACACTTGGGACTCAGGCCTGCTTGATGAAAGCGACTATTCAGAGGATATTTGAGCTGCTTGCAACAGTCTCATCCCTCCTTGCATCTTTAATCAATGAAATAAGCCTGAACCATAGATCTTGATCTATGAGAAATCTTAACTGTCCAACTATGCAGCCTTATAAACCGTCACGCTCTAGAAATGTGACTTTTGTACCTCCAATATTCGAGCGCGATATCCAATGGGGAGGGGACACGTCATTTACATACATTTCCCATCGCGGAGGCCCTCTCTAACTTTGAGTGTGCAAGTTGTCTCAACAATTTGTGTGTACGTTGCCAGATCTCATCAGAGATGCATGAATGGACGAGAGTTGTTGATTTAATATCAAGCTGCGGGTTGCGGAACGCGGAAAGAGGGATTTCAACTATTTATGGTTGGATTTTTTCCTTTTCCGATTTCAACTCTTCTACTCTTTTTCGAACTGCTGATCTTTGACAGAATCTTTCTGAACAGTGGATCTTGCGGAAAGTGGAAGATGGGATCCCAATATTTCCATGACCAAATTTCCATGTTTCTACCTTTCTGCTCCTGGCTTTATGCTCCTTTCTGAACCGTTGATCTTTGGTGGAAACCCTCCAGACCATTGATCCTGTGGAAAGTGAAAAGCGAGATTCCAATCTTTTTATTACCAAACTTTTGTATTTTTACTTTCCCATTTTCGCCCTTCCGCCTTTTGCTGGGATGTTGAGTTGTGTGGAACCTCTACAAACTGTCGGATCTTGGGCTACAGAAAGCGGAAGTCAGGTTTACCAATTTTCACAACCAAAACTTCACCCTTTCTAGTTTCACCTTTTGCTGGATCGTTGATTTGTGCGGAAGCTCTCCGAACCGTCATATCCTGGGCTGCGGAAAGCGAAATTCGTGTTTACCAATTTTCACAACTGAAACTTCCCTTTTCTACTTTTTTGCTCCTGATTTTGCCTTTGTAGAAATGATTTGTGGCCTTTGATTTTTCTTTGGTAGGAATCCAGGACATCCGTTCTAGTTAGCTTTAACTTTGATCATACTTTTCATATTTAGGCATATTTATAAGGCTAAAACTCAATATTTTTAATAAATTTTCTCTTCAAAACACTGGATAAACCCCTTAGAACATACAGAAACCCCATCAATATCCTTTAGAGTCATGTGAGATGGAAAATTTTCAGACCTTACCCTTTATTTTACTGGTCTGAACCTTTGTGGGGGAATTAGTGCAGATGCCTATGTGTAAATCTTCAAAATTTAGCAGATGTGCTAACAACGGCTCCAACTCAGGGATGCTATCCTCCTTGTGAGGTAGGAAACAACCTCGTAGACCAGGTGCCTGATCCATTGGGCTGGCCCCAAGATTTTCCCGAAATCCCCAACATGTTCTAAAAACAAAAACTGAACTGCTACCGAAAACAAACTGAAAAATTGCTAAAAGGAATGTTCTCCATGTCGAGCTTATTGATACCTACCTACCCTACCTATTGAACAACAATGCCCAATCAAGTAAATTCTGACTTCCAATGAAGCCAATAAAGAAATTGATCTAACGATTGGGTCTCTTCAACATGCTTGATCCAAGTCAGAAAGGAAGAACTAAATGGTAAAAGGTTATGATAGAAGACACGATATTTACTGTAAACACATAACCAACCATTCCCACTGCAAAGCTTCTCCACATATTCAACCATTGGGTCATGACAGACACTTAACATAAGCCATTGGAGGACGTGATAGGAAGTTTGGTAGGGTGCATGAGGAGTTACAGTTGGAGCAGCCTTGTCATGACAGTCACTTGTGAAAATTTCTGTTACATGCTGCTCCAACTATAACTTTTCTAGCATCCTATCAAACTGATCTTCAAAAGAACCATGCAAGGAACGCTCATGACGATTTTCAAATGGGATGTCAACAACTTGATTTAAAATTTCTGCATTCACAACCTCATTCTTGTTATGCTTTTCAAAATACATATCATTCTGTTCATCAAGCAAAATAATTTTTTCTTGACATAAAATTTCTGATTCTGAAAAACATAAATAAACATCCCATTTAGAATACTTATCTTCTTCTTGGTGGTTTAATCCTTCATTGAACATTGTTGGTTCTTGGGGTGCATTATCCCAATAGCCATCCTCACATTCATCATATATAGGCATGTTGAAATCTCTTTTAAAAACATCACTAACATAATTTTCAACATGCTGACTGTAACCTTCATAAAGAAAATTAGTATGGCCCTCTTTTTGCACATCACTAGGTTGACCATCTTCCTTCTCATAAGAATAAGGATGGGAGTGCAAAGCATATTCTAGTTGTTTACCCTTCTCATCTTCTTCTTTGGGTTTTAACCCTTGAGGGAAACTGTTGTTTCCCTCATAGGGTAGAACTGATGGCATGGCTACTTTCCCTTTTCATTATCTATCTCTGGAAATGTCATATCCTCAACTTTCTGTGTTTTCTCAAAGGCTCTTAATCTTTGTTTTAGATATTCAAATAAGGAAAAACATAATGGAAAACAGTTATTTTCAGCATGCTGATTGCAACCTTTATAAAGAAAATGGATATGACCCTCTTCTTGTACATCACCTTCCTGCTCATCATATATAGGTGCACTAATATTTTCTTCAAACCCACGACTAACAGAGTTTGAAACAGGCTGATTGCATTCTTCATAAAACATATTATGTCTTTTAAGAAGTTGGTGTTGCAAAAGGGTGTTTTCTAATTGAACATGGGCAACTCCTCTTGTGACAAATTTTCAGGAGTTGAATTATATGAGGGACAATCTAATTGATATTCCCCACTTACTTCTTGGCCACACAAAGATTGACAAGAATGCTGCAAACTATTATCGGTTTCAAAGAAAGAAATAGAGTGGTTGAATCAGAGTTTTGGCTTATGTCCATTTCAGTTAAGGAAGACATTACCAAGGGCTGAGGATTTTCTTGAATATCATGGAAATTGGTTTGTATTTCTTTTTGAGATGAGTATTCATGTAAAATTTCTAAAAGCTCATCATCCAAAAACTCCTCATCATACATGTTTTTCGGTTGTTCAATGAAACCTTTATCGTGCATGCAACAATCTTGAACTAGCAGCAAGGAAGGGTATTGATCTTTAAAATGCTCATGAAATACTGAATGGAAGTATTTAAGGGAATACAAAATTTCCGTTGGTAATCCCTCGTACCATGACCTTTCATTTCCTTCTAAACTAACCATGAACATTTTCATTAAAGAATCCTCATGCAATTCAACTCCTAGCTTATATATATGCTTATGAAATCTAACCAAATGAAGGGCAACATCATCACCCTTTTGATCTTTGAATCTTGGAAGATATGCTTTCCAATCTATATTAGGTATTTGATTTGGAAAACCAGGAATGTGAGCAAGATTCATAGGAGCATACCTTACAGCTATAGAACTCATCTTGAAGTGAAGAAGCCAGATCATCTCCGCAAACCCCTTTGATAGTGGAGCTACCATAGAACATTATGAAGACTAGATTCTTTGAAGATGGAGTTTCCAGGTGAAAGATGCATCAACTTCTTGATGTTTGACTCTTGTTCACCATCAACAATCAAATCTGCAAATCTGTAGATCATACCTAGGGGATATTTTAACCTTTGTTCCCCAATATGGCCATCAGTATTTCCCAGTGGAGTCACCTTCAAAACATTTGAGTGGATTTGGAGCATATAAAACCAACATGTGTCTAGGCTTGGCTGCTCAACCAGTTCGTAGAACTAAAATAATGTCATTTTCCCAAGGATATAATAGTGATTATTTCCCCGGAAACGACACCAAGATGTTATCACCCAATAAGTTTCCTATGGTTCTGGTAGGAAATCACTGCGTTAACCATTTCAAACCAACCTTTAGACTGTATACTATCCTTTACAGTCAGAGAGGGATCTCTCTTTTTCACAGGAACATTCACATACACATTTGGATTTAAACAATCATCCAGAAGGCTAGATTTTTAAGGGGAAGGGTTGTTTGGGTTTTAAAGGGTGTAAGACAAACATACAGACAACACCATTGGGCAATGGAGTCAAAACCTGAAACATTCAAGGACTTACATCAAATAATGACCAGTGATAACCTTCATAGTCTGAATCAAAGTAAGTGTTAATATTCAGAAAAATATCTTTGAGAGATGGCAGGGGGGAATGAGAAGAATCCCAATGAGACATGAGGCACCTATATGTGGGTGAATCTCCTGAAACACCTTTAGCAGAAGCAACAATAAAGATTGATAACTGAAATGGAGCATCTAACAAAGGAAAAATTCCAAGACATTTATCATAAACACAAACAAATGCATTATCTGATGCAAGGAGTGCTTAACAAAGAATGAATTCCTTGCATACAACTAGAAACACATTAGCAGAAATTACACAAACATGAAAACGAAGCATACAAGGGAAAACAAACTAAATAGTGAACACCGTGATGAATCTAAGACATTAAGGGCATACTTTGCATTAATGTTCCCAAGAAAAGTTGTAGAGCTACAAAACCAGGCACATAGGCTTCAAAATGAATGTCAAACCCTCTCTTCCTCCGCAGAGGTTACATTTATAGTGTAATGGGATCCTGAGACCAACCTCAAAACACATCCAAATTTAGTTACAAAAAATCAGGAATCAGTCCCGCACACATAAAATCCTAACAATTTCTGATCTGGTAGATTTTCCATGATCACAAAATAGATCGAGAAAGCACGCTGGGAGGCGCGTGATGGACAAAAATGGAAAATTTGACACTTGGGACTCAGGCCTACTTGATGAAAACGATTGTTTAGAGGATATTTGGGTGGCCTACAATAGTCTCATCCCTCCTTGCATCTTCAATCATCAAAATAAACCTCAAGCATAGATCTTGATCTACGAGAAACCTTAACCGTCCAACTATGCAGCCTTATAAACCATCGCGCTCCGTAAACATGACTTTTGTACCTCCAATCTCTGAGCATGATATCCAATGGGGACGGGACATGTGATTTATGCACGTTCCCCATCGCGTAGTCCCTCTCCAACTTTGACTGTGCAAGTTGTCTCGGGGATTTGCACGTACACCATTGGATCTCATCGGAGATGCATGAATGGACAAGAGTTGTTGAAATGAGATGAAGCTGTAGGCTGCGGAACGCGGAAAACAGACTTTCAACTATTTATGGCCGGATTTTCACCTTTTTTTATTTCCGCCCTTCTACTCTTTTCTGAACCGCTGATCTTCAACAAAAAAATTATGAACTGTTGATCTTACGAAAAGAGGAAGATGAGATCCCAATATTGCCATGACCAAATTTCTATGTTTCCGCCTTTTTGCTCCTGCCTTTTTTCCCCTTTTCGAATCGTTGATCTTCGGTAGAAAACCTCCAGACCGTCGATTCTATGGAAAGCGAAAAGCGGGATTGCAATATTTTTATTACCGATGTTTTGTATTTTTGCTTTTTGATTTTTGCCCTTCGACCTTCTGTTGGACCGTTGATATGTGCACAAGCTCTGTGAACTATCAGATCTCAGGCTATGGAAAGCAAAAGTCAACTTTACCAATTTTCACAACTGAAACTTCTCCCTTTTCGCTTCCACTTTTTGCTGGACCATTGATTTGTGCGGAATCTCTCCGAACCGTCGGATCCTGGGCTGTGAAAAGCGGAAGTTGGGCTTACCAATTTTCACAATCGAAACTTGCCTTTTTCGATTTTCTGCTCCCAATTTTGCCTTGGCAGAAATGATTTGTGCCCTTTGATTTTTCTCCACTAGGCATCTAGGCCGTCCATTCTGGTTAGCTTTAACTTTGATCAGATTTTTCATATTTAGGCATATTTATAAGGCTAAAACTCAAGATTTTTAATAATTTTGCTCTTCAAAAAACTGGATAAATCCCTTAGAACATGTAGAAACCCCATCAATATCCTTCAGAGTCATGTGATATGGAAAATTTTCATACCTTACCCCTCCTTTTACTGGTATGAACCTTGTAGGGGAATTAGTGCAGATGCCTATGTGAAAATCTTCAAAATTTAGCACAGGTGTAACACAATGATGACAAACAGATTATTAACTTTCTAGCGAATGAATAAGCTTTCAAAGAATCTATAATTGATGAAGAATAACATGAATTAGATTTACAAAACAAAGATATAGTTAAAGGAAATTTCATGCCTAAAGGAGTGAGAACCCTTGAAGGAATGTTTGATTTGCAAAGTAAATTCAGGAAACCAACTAATGTTAAAACAAACAGCTCGTCAATGCAATATGATCTGGTGAATTTAAGAACAGAAACTAATCCCAAGTATGTCAATTTGGGAAAATGATGCTCACATGGAGAAAGATGCAAGTTCATCAAATTATTTCAACAGTACAATGATATATTCGCATGGACGTATGAATATTTGAAGACTTATGATACATGCATCATCCAACATATAATTCCTATCAAAACATGCACCCTAAGTTAGATACTTTTATCTAAAATGAAGTGAAGAAACTACTAGATGCTAATATTATCTTCAAGGTTCGACACTCCGAATGGGTCGCATATCTAACTCTGGTAAGGAAGGAATCAGGAGAAATAAGATCGCGTGTTTATTTCCAGAACTTGAACAAAGCATCAGACAAAGACAACTATTTGGTTCCACCAATGGAACAAATTTTACAAATGGTATCAGCCTCAGAATTGTTCTCCCTACTAGATGGATTTTCTAGTTATAATCAAGTGTTAGTGGACGAGCAAGATCGATTAAAGACTACTTTTCACACAAAGTGGGGAACAATTGCTTATAGAAGAATGTCGTTTGGCCTAATAAATTCCGGAGCCACATTTCACAGGGCCATGGATATTGCATTCCAACATTTAGATGGCCACTGTGTGGTCATATATTTAGATGATGTAACAGTTTTCTCCAAGAAATGAGAAGACCATGTTTTTCACTTAAAACAGATTTTTTATCGTTGTAGGAAATATGGTATATCTCTGAACTCGAAGAAGAGTATTTTTGTTATTCTTGAAGGAAAATTTTTGGGTCACATCATCTTGAAAAAGGGAATCTCGATAGATCTAGTTAGAGTTGATGATATAACTCAGATTCCCATGCCCCATAATAAAAAGGCTATGCAATCATTTATGGGCACAATTAATTTTGTTCGAAGGTTTGTACCTGATTTTGCAGAAATTGTGAAACCTTTGTATCAAATGGTAAAGAAAAGTGTGCAATCCAAGTGGACCAATATTGAGAAGGTTTCCTTTGAAGACATAAAGACATGAATATCTGATGCGCCTTCTTTGAGAAGTCCAGTTTTTGAGGACATTATCTTATATACCTTTGCTTCAGATAACTCTCTCGCAGCTGTGCTTACTCAGAAAGGAGAGTTGGGAGATGAGTATTTGATATCTTTCATGAGCATTGGGTTACAAGGGGTTGAATTGAATTACCCAAATGCTGATAAACAAGCATATGTGGTGTTCAAGGAGGTAAAACAATTCAGGCCATATATTTTGAAGAATAGAACAAAATTAATCGTCCCTCACCCAACTATCAGGTCTCTGTTCATGCAGAGGGAATAGGGTGGGCGAAGAGGAAATTGGGTGACCGCACTAGAGGAATATGACTTAGAATTCAAACCAACAACCATTGTTAAAGGTCACGATTTGTGTAAATTACTCATGGAGAATCACGCCAATGAAGACCATGATAGGGAAAATGAATCTTAATTGAACCGAATTGAAATATGACCCATTTTCACTACTCCCGAATCTTGGTACAGGGATTTGGTGCATTATCTCCAACAAGGAAATATTCCAGAACATTGGAACTCCAATCAGAGAAGGGCACTCTGATTGAAGTCAACTTCTTATCATATAATTGATGGAGCACTTTTTAGAAAAAATAATGATGGATTTTTTCTTAGATGTCTAGAGAAAGAGATGCATCTAAGGTAGTCAAAGAACTGCACGATGGTCACATGGGAGGAAATTTTTCTAGGGACACCATGGCTCATAAGATACTAAGAGTTGGGTAGTACTGGCCTACTCTATTTAAAAATTCCCACGCTTATCTAAGAAACTGTGTGGTATGCCAAAGGAGTGGTGGCATATTGTTGAAAACGACAGGACCGTTACAACCAATTATCACCTCAGAACCGTGAGCAGTGAGGCAGAGACATTATTGGAGAAATTAACCCAAAATATTCACTGCAACATCATTATATCCTCATAGCTATGGATTATTTCACACGATGCGTGGAAGTAGTTCCTTTATGCAAAGTGAATGAAGATGCAGTCATAAATTTCCTACGGGAGAGCATCATAACCAAGTTTGGGGTTCCAATTTCTCTTGTTTTTTACAATGCATCTTATTTCTTGTCTGTTGACACAAAACTAGTCGACAGAGGTCCACTCTCTTTCGACACCCAAACCACCGCCATCTCCCTGAGCACCGGCCCAGACAGGTTTTACCCCGTCCGAAAATTCACTATCTACTTAAGAGCTAGTAACATTTGCAATTCACCATCTAATTATAGTCTTGCACCTTTACATCAGTGGTCCGCTTAAATAAATTCCTAATTAATTCTTAACAGACTCTCCAAAATAGTTGCCACTATCCACAAAATGCGGTCCAAAACTACAAAAGAAGACCAAAAAATACATAAAATAATCTAACCCTGGCTTGTGCGTCGTTTTCCACTTGCCCGAATTCTTTGACCTTGCGTAGAATCCGAGATGCTGTACAACTAAATTCTCCCAAAAATTCCTTCCAACAAGCCCCCAACACAATCTTGTGGTTCGCCCTCGAGCCACGTCAGTTAGGCATGGTGTACTCATTGATCTTTACCTTGAAGTCTTCGTACTGCTGAGTAATCTCCTTCACCTGTTCTTTTACCTTCTCAACAATCTCCTGAATTCCTGTTAAATCATGTGCCAATGGGTTCTTGACCATCTTATCAACAACCTCCATTTTTCTTTCCTGAACTGCCTCTAGCGCAAAAACTGCCGTAACATAAAGCTGCACGCTAATATCTTGGAACTCATTTAACTATGTAGCATGCTTTTGTTGATGCTCCTGTGCCTTTACAACATGCTGTTGCAACTCTTTTAGCTCCACAGACTTGGTGATATGAATTACTAGCGGCAACACTCTTAGTGATGTCTTCAATGTTTCCAGCTCCCCCTCTGCCTCCTGTAACTGCTTGGTCAGCTATTCTAATTGCTCATCCTGGACTACGCTGCCCCAAAATTATGTAGTCACTTCAGTTACCTTCTTTGATTCCTGCTCTATCTCCTCTAGTTGTGTCGCCACATCCTCCATGGCGCTTTTTCTCTCTACGACTTGTTCTAGTGGTGTGTTTGGAGGTACCAGAGCATTCAAAATATATTTGTCGCGCTCCAATTACGTAATTACCATCCCAAGCTATTGCACTTTGGTTTCTGCATCCTCGTCCGCCATAGATTTACGTACTTGTTCAAAGGATTCAGAAATTACCTTCTCTAACTGCACCCTTTGGTCTCAGAGTTGTGCCTTTTCGACCACTAGTCGATATTGTTCCTTTTTCAACTCCTCAATTTCCTTGGTGCTCTTGGGCCTCAACTCCTCTTGTGCCTTCTTCAATGCTTCGACCTCTCTTTGTGCTTCTGCTTCCTTCTCCCACGATCAGAAGAACTAACCGCTGATACTCTGTTCTTTGTCTACCCACTCCTGATTGGAAACTCTTTGCATGTGCACCAACGTGTGTGTGGACAACACGTTGATGTCAAGGGACAAGTCCTGTAACTAATGTAGGGAGGAATTTATATCCTTGTTGTTGGTATCAATCGTAGTCGAGGAAATTTGTACATTTCAAACCCGCATTCCAAATATCGATTGAGCTAAAGTCCTGCACAATCAATACCTCTGGTGCTTTCTTCAAAACTACATCACCTAAAGAATCAAGTCGTGTTCTTACCTCAACAAACCCATATTACTCTGATTTCTTCATCTCTTCGGCTGTCACATCCATTTCAGTTGTAATCACCTTAATGAGCTGATTCAACTGTGCCTCCATCCCAGGTAATGTGCTACTTGTCGCACCCTACTCTTGGTGCTTCTCCATCCTTGATTTTTCAAATGCACGCTTTACTTTCGAGTAAGTGCATGTCCATGTCAACTTTGCATCGGAATCATGGTGACTCTGTTGGTCAAGATTAGGTACAGGATTAATTGGTGCATTTGTCAGTGGTCTAGTCGATGCTTCTTCCAAGATGACCGGTTCTCTCCATGTTGCGGGCCAATCATCAGTAATTGTCTCCAACTCTGCATCAGAAAATTTGTAAGGCATCAGCAACCATTGCTTGTTTGGGTGTCGTTATGCTTGCACATGAATGGTGTGTGGGCCAATCATGAACCGAGCAACATGCTGGAACTTTGTCACAACCTCCTCGGACAATCACAGAATTTTCACAACTGTATCCTGCAGCACTTCCCAATAGATCCAAAATTGAATAGCACAGTCCTTCAGTCTATCAGTTTCCTTCACCCAGTAGAGATTCTGGTAGCATTCTCCCTTACAAACCTTTACTTCATCCACCTCCATGCCTTGATAATCATCTGGATCCATCCAAGACACTAGTGCTATCAAAATCAATAGCCAACTGTAGGTAAATGGGCGCAACCCTACCTAGATTGCCACTGCATCCTCCATCAACTGGTTCATTAAGAATAGCAACCAATTCATTTTTACTCCTTCCGCACAGTGCTCTGTGCATTCAATAACCCTTGAATTACACTGAGTAGGCTGGTTCTTCCTGACTACTTTGCTAGCCAAAATTTGTGCACCAATTTAGACAGCTGAATCATTGATGTTGTTGACTCAGTATGCCTGTTTGTCTCGCTGAAACCCATATCTCTTCTTTAACCTCACCGGAAGCTTCTTGTCATTATCCCTTCCTCTAAAATATTGAGAGGGGTCTGTCCCATCCTTAGGCAGCCCCATGATATTTGAAATCAGTGCTATCGTGACTGCGACTAGTTTATCCAGCCACAAAATACTGCCATGGAAACAAGCCAAAACCTGCTTCACACAGGCATTTTCCTCATTCAACCGCCCAAAATGCGGCATGTTAATCAATCCCAACAGTCCTGCTTTGTCCAAGTCATGCTCCCAATCCTATGGAATGCGTAATATCAGGCCGCCTCCAATCACTAACATAGGTTTGTAGGGTTCCTCTTTGATTGATGTCGACGCAAGAAAATTGTTATTGTCATAATTCATTTCCATTAGAGGTGGCATGATATCCATAGTGCATGCCATACCCTGTGGTATCATCGACATCTTCACTGGGTATTTCTGGTTCTTGGTTATTTTTCTGGGATTTTCACTAGGCCGCGTGGGAGGCACAGACCCAGGGATATTTGCAACGGACACCCCTGTGCGGGTTGCCGACTCCACAACCCTTGAATTAGATGGAGCCACCTGCATAGGTGCCTCCTCCTATTCCCGTGCCAGGGATCTAGGTTGCTTCCCCCCCTATTCTTCATCGAAGCAGATGAATATCCCACCGACATACTTGCAACTTCCTCTTCAATAGTGACTGGAATGACTGGTGAATCCCGCTCACTAGAAATATCGACTGTAACTTGCTCCTTATGCATGCCCTACAAATCTGCAATGTTGTTCAACTATCCCCAATCTATTCCTAACTCACCCGATCACCGCAACTCAGTCTGTCGCAACTCAACACGACTCTATAAATCAACAACACAACTCAGCACAACGCTGCACTTAACAACTCAACTCTTAGTTTTGCACAATGGTGAATGCCGACCGCATTTGAACCCTTATTATAGCATCGAGCCAATCACACCTCCATCATGACCAAATCAACTTTAATCATTTTTTCCAAATGATGCATTAATCACCTAAATCCGTTGGTGATCCTATTGATCCAACGATCGGATCTGCCATAAATACGCGTCGCTTCAACAAGCATCGTCGGTTAACTACTTTAATTGTCTCCATTTATTACTGATTTGACTGTGTTGTGGCCCTGCAACTGTCGTGACAGAACTTCCTATTTGTGCTACTGACTCTTCTACTTGTGCATCCACTTCTTCTTGGTGTGCCATCCTTCTCACTATCATCTCATGCATTTTTTTCATCGCATAGTGCCTCAAGCATCGGGCGGTTTCGGTGCCGTCCTATTAGGCTTCAGCCTACTACCATTCACTAACTTTGGCAACATCGCTCCATCTAACTGCTACAACTGAACTGCACCTCCTGAATTAATGAAATTGATGAGATATGGACCTAGCCAATGCATCTATAAGTTACATGGATGGTTCATGAACTTGTTGTGATACAACAACACCAAGTCTCCTTACTGAAATAGTTTTTTCTTGATATGTCGATCATGCCAAGCATTTTGTTGGTCCTTCTCAACGCGCTGGTGAAAACCTGCAACAAAGCGGTCTTCCTCAAGCTATACTAACTGCTCTAATCATTCCTCTAGTGTTGCTTCATCATCCATTCCTGTCGCTTATACAATGCACAAACTTGGAACAATGTACTCCATAGGAATGACTGCATCTTTCGCATATACCTATTTGAATGGTGTCTTCCCTATCAATCTTTTGCAACTGGTGCGATATTCCCACAAGACTACTGAAATTTTTATATCCTTGTCTTCGTGTTTTGCGTTGCACACCTTTGTAAGTGCATGCTCCAACACTTTGTTGAATGCCTCCACTGTTCCATTTGCTTATGGATGATACAAGGTACTCTTCTTATGTTGTATCTGAAGCTCCTTTGTCAATGCACTGACTGTACGATTGATGAAGTAACTCCCCTTGTCACTCATCAATATCCTTGGGAACCCGAACCAATTCACAATGTTGTAAAAAAGGAACCTTGTTGTTGTCGCAACGGTGCAATCCACAACAGGTGCAGCCTTTGCCCATCTTGTCAAATAATATGTCATTGTAATGATTTCCCACTCACCAATTTGCTTCCCGGGTGGGTTGATTGGTCCCACAAAGTACACCACCAATTTATCAAATGGCTGAAACATCACTTGAGGTACCAATGGCATATATTCCCTCCTTGTCAGTTTTCCAGTTCTTTGACAAACATCGTAGGTTCGTGCATAATCTGTCGTATCAGTATGAAGGGTGGGCCACCAAAGCCCTGTGCGGAGCACCTTCCTTGCAGTAGCGTGACCTCCATAGTGTCCACCGATAAATCCCGCTTGTGCCTCTGCCAAAATCTTCCCTTGTTCACGTAGTAGGACACATAGCTGCAAGATCTCACCTAGTCCTAGTTTATAGAGTTGTCTAGCAATCAACTGGAAATCTGCTGCCTTAACAACCAACTGCTTCTTTTGACTTGTAGTCAGCTCTTTTGGAGTTGTTCCTATTTCTAAAAACTAAATTATTTGGTCATATTAATCATCAACCATGTTGATTCTGAATAGTTGTGGATATGGTAACTCGTCTTCAATGTTTGTTGGTTCCTCACTTGTCTCAATTTAGGATAAATGATATAGATCAGTGTTCAAGCCACCCGACTTCATAATTATCTCAAAAAGAAATTCCTGAAAAAAAAGTAGCCAGTGACATATCTTCCCCCCCAACACAGAATTATTGACCAGGTATTTCAAAGAAGAATGGTCTATAAACATCTTAAAATGGCCACCCAATAGGTAATGATGAGACTTCTTTAGTGCATATACCATCGCCAGACCTTCCCTCTCTGTGGTAGTATAATTTTTATCCACAGATGACAACTTTCGAATAGCGAAAGCAATCGGGTGATTAAGATCTCCTTCTCCTACCTGCACCAACACCACATCTAGTGCAACTGACAATGCATCCACATGTACATGGAATTCCTTATTCCAATGAGGAAAAACTAGTATTGGTGCTGAAGCCATCTTGGCCTTCAGCATCTCAAAACTTACTTGACACTCTTGAATCCATACAAACATTGCATATTAACAACCTCTACATAGGGGCTATGATCACATCATAACCATGGATGAACTTGTGGTAATATCCTGTGTGCCTTAGTGTCGCTCTTAGCTTCTTTGCATTCGTAGGTGGGGGAAAGCTCAAAGTCCTTGCTTGCAAATGATGTGACCGAACAACATCCCAAAAGGTGCATAGAAAATGAACTTCTTCGAGTTCAGCAAGATCTGATGCTGTCAACATTGCTCCAACATCAGTCCCAGGTTTGCTAGATGATGCCTGATCAATCCACAAAATGTCCAATCATCCATGTAAACTTGCAGGAACTTTTGAATAAAATCCTTGAATGCGGGGACAACAACCTAGGAAAATATCACAAGTGCATTCTTCATCCCAAACGACATCACAGTGTACTGAAAATAACCCGATTCAGTAACAAATGTTTTCTTGTGGCGATCCACTTTTGCAATCTTGATCTGGTGATAGTCAGAAAACTGATCCGTGAAGGAATACATTTCTTGACCGCCTACTCCTTCTAGCACCTCATTAGTGAATGGTGTTGAAAATGGATCATGTATACAGACATCATTCAATTTTGTGAGGTCGACGCAAATACGAATGTCACCTGTCTTCTTATCTTGGACCACCATGGGACCGATCCATTATGTTTCCTCAACCGGCTCAATTATTCCAGCATCCAACATCCTATCGAGCTCAACTTTGACTCTCTCCTTGTACAGCGGATTTAGGCGATACGGCCTTTGCCTTACTGGTTTCGCATCTAGCTTCAGCGAAATCTTCATATTTCCTAAGTCTCCCAGTATTCTCTTCATCTTAGAAAACTTGGTAGGGAACAAATCTTGAAATTCATGTAACAGATCCATGATTTTCGCCATGGTGTCTTCTTCCCACTAGTCCCCAACATTTGCAAACTTTGGGTTCTCCTCCATCCCAATGTTGACTTTTCTTATCTTTAATGGATGATTAATTGGATCCTTCAGTACGTTGGGTGCTACGACATCCCGACTCCCTTCTGTTTCTGGAATATTGATATTCCACAGATCATCACCATCCTCCGGTCCTTCAGTCACATTATAACATTCCATCATCGACTGCATCTGAAGGTGCACATGTGGATCCACATGGTATGCAACCAACACTACCTTCATAACCACATCGTGGATGAGCTATAGCGCATTGTGAACATCTGGATTTGCATCCACAAAACTGAATGTGTGAGTGAAGCGAACCGTCCGTTCCTCCCAGGTAGTGATATCTTTGTGTCACTCAACTAATACATACCAAGATCGCGACATTTCATCCACCATGTGGACAAAGGCATGGACCCACTCATATTTTGGTCACGATTCTCACAAGGTCTAACACTCAATTAGATGATCACCGCGGCTATTCCTCCCATTGTACCTTCTAGTGTGGTACTCTTCTATGTTACCAAAGAGAACTGTCATTAATCTTCGACACTGCGACCATCCAGTGATTGTCGTATTATGGGTTTTCCACCAACGTGTTGGGGTAGTCTTCAGTGCCTCATCCAATGCCAGTAACCGTTGTGGTTCTGACAACTTCTCTTTAAATTCAACAAGAAATTTAGATAAATTGGGAACTCCTTCATATATTGGTAACTCAATAATCTCAGTTGTGATGCGACACAACGACTATGTAATCAAGCCACACTTCCTGAGCGATACCTCATGCATGCGGTTCTTCCAGTTTTCTAAAGCATCATAAAAAAAGGACGACGCAGAACTAGAGCTGCACCAACCAAGTTCCCCATCGATAGTCGGATGGATGTAATCTTATCAAATGTTATATGCGTGATCCCATCCCTTGAAAACTTCTTCTTTCACTAACTCAACATAGCTTCACCCTTCAGTTGGATCCATCGGAGCGATGACTCTGATGTCTTGATTTTCAAAGGTCATCACGTGCTTCTTAAAATTAATTATTGCCAGACTGTCATTGGCCCACCCAATCCCCAACAACGTGGGTTATGATCCTCCTCCATCAACAACGTCGATAATGTCAAAATCAGCATAAGTCTTCATCCCTTCAACTTCCACAGTAAGGTGTGCAACGCGCCCAATCCGCATTACCCTGGACTAGTTATCTAGTCGTAGCTGCATAGGAGACCAACTTAGCGTTGGGATCCCCATATTTTTCCATGTCTTCCTTGTTAGAATATTGACGTTTGAGCCTAGATCCATGATGATTGAATCTGCCTCATAGTCACCAATCTGAATATTCATATGCATCTCTTTTCCCGTCTTTCTCTTATGTAAAGAGTTCACCGCAAACTCTTTCTGACCCTTAGCCGGTCAATGCAATAGACTCTCAATCTTAGCAAGAGCATCAGGATCTCTTTCCAGTGACAAGAAACTCTTGAAGAAGTTTTGCAAGGTACCATGCTTTCGTGATGGTCCTGCTACCGTAGTGGAATCAAAATCAGTGGGCATTTCGTAAACAGTTAACTTACTAGGATTCCTTCCGATCACATCACGTGATTCAAAGAATGTGTCTTTCTCACCATCGATATCAAACTGTACCTTCTTATTCCTAGCTAGCCAAGTCTGTGTACGCGGGCCATATTCTCCTGTCATTGCGCCTACATGAGTAATGATAGCAACATCCGCATCCTGCGTCCTTAGTTTTGCTGAAATCGTCGCAACAATTGATCCTTGATTCTGATTCAATGGCGGATTCACAGGTTGATTCACATTGTGATTAGTATTCTGGGTCTGATTATGCAGCTGATTTTGGTTCTGCAACTGATTTTGATTTTGCAATTGGTTCTGGTTCTACAACTACGGAACATTTCCTGCCTTCCATCTTGTGATCATCTGTGGATAGTTCTCAAAAGTGTGATCAACAACGATACAATACGTACAATGCACTTGCAATTGTGGACAATCTCTCTGATAATTCCCCAGTACTCCATAATTATAACATTGCACTAGTCTGTGACCTCATCCTCCTCCTGAGCCAAAGCCTCCACCTCATCCTCCTCAGATTCCTCGGAGAAATCCTCCTTGTTGCTGATATTGCAGTTGATTAAATTAGTGTTGCAGGAGAATTAGTTGCTGTTGAACATACCGTGGCTACTGCGGAGCCATCTGCATCTAATTGTACCACGGTACAAATTTCATATGCGGTTGTTGTTGTGGTACGAACTATGGTTGAGGTGGTAGTTGTACCACCTACAAATGTGGCTATGGTTGCTGTACCGCCCAATGGTATTCTCCCTTTACATAGTATGATTCATATGTTCTTTCCTGGAGCAGTTCACATGTGCGACAATCCTTATGTTCATGCCCAATAGACCAAAAAATGTACAGTGTAAATTTGTCGACTTCATAAACATATTTTGCATATATCCACAGTTTTCATGTCGATGCCTATATACTTGGAAAATGTGGCACCATGGTACACTGCCACAACTCAATGGTTTCGGTGCTCCTGCCAATAGGTAGTTTTAGAAATCTAGGAAATTATCCTTGGTATGTCCGTTTGCGCGACATCGAGTACACCACACCTCTTCACAATGATCTTTTCCTTTTTTGACATCTTGCAACTGGAGTGTCAGATTCAGCAGCTGTGTTTGAATCTGGTTCATATCAACCGCATTCTCACCAACGGGTGAAGCTTCTAATTTCATCGCAATCTTGAGAGCCTCGCTCTGTGTCGCAATCTTCTGTTACATCAACAATAGTCTGATATGAGATAGCAATGCCGCGATGAACCATTCATTATGTTGAATTTCGCTCATCTCGAAGTTGAATCTTGCCATTAGTGTTTTGAACGTTCGATCAAAATCTCAAATAGTCTCATTTGGATACTGCTTAATGTCCTTTAGTTATGTAATGTATTGTGCTTCATATTTTGGTTTTCTGAACTTTTGAATTAATCATTTTCTGACTTCAGCCAAAGTCTTTGTTGGAGTCCCCGTAGGAAATTGTACAAATTTCATGAACCAATCCAGTGCCCGAACCCAAAGAGTTTTTTCCAAATGGCCCTTCTTGATCTCATCATCCATAGTTTGTCTGACAGTCCATACTGCCTCACACAGGAACTAGTATTGCTCTGGATCCTCAGTCCCGTTCCCATGAAACATGGTAACTTTGCATCATTGTCCACCATACTAGGCCTCCTCCCTATTGTTTGTTGTGGAGCCTGATCTTCCAGATTCAGAGATTTTATTTAGTCGTCTTTGTACCCCAGGTTTACTATACACTCATTCCCCAAATTTGGGGTTTGGGGATGCTTGTTGGCCAACAGTTTTGCGAACCCATGGTATTGGGTTAACCGTAGTATTTTCCCATGGTATTTCCCCTATAAAAGAAAATCATTGTAATATGGATGTGTATGGTATGGTATGGTATTGTATTGTATCATTTTAAACAATCTCTGTGATTGTCTGAGAGCGTGAAGAGGAAGTGCAACGGTATTGTTGTAGGTTGTATCCCTTCATCTTTCTGGACAGTAATAAAAGGACTGGAAATTTCTGTGTGGACATAGCCTATCATTTGGGTGAACCACGTTATATCTGTGTCTCTCTGTAATGTGTTTAATGTGTTTTGAATTTTGTTTAATTATTTAAATGTATAATTGTTATTTCTTTGTGCTCCTGTTTTCTAACAATTGGTATTAGAGCCAAAAGGTCTATTTGGCTGGTAAACTCGTAGGAAAGAAGGGTTCTTGGTTTGAGTGGGAGAAATGGCAGAAGAGGGAAATTTTAGGGTCAGGAAATTTAAGGGCCAAAGATATCAGTTATGGAAGATGCAAATGGAGGACTATCCATACTAGAAGGATCTGTACCTGTCGTTGGGAGGAAAATCAAAACAACCGACAACTATGAAGGATGAAGAATAGGAGGTTGTTGACAAAAAGGCACCGGGAACAATATGGATGTGCCTGGATTAATAGGTGGCTTTCAATATTTCGAAAACAACAACAACATAGGGTGTGATGAGCGCATTGGAGAAACTCTACGAAAAACCCTCAGCTTCCAACAAGGTAGTTTTAATGAAGCATTTATTTAATATGAAGATGTCGGAAGGTGGATTTGTTGCTGACCATTTAAATGAGTTTAATACACTTACGAGTCAGTTAAGTTTTGTAAATGTGAACTTTGATGATGAGGTTAGGGCTCTTCTAATCATGTGCTCATTTCCAAAAATCTGGAATAGCTTGGTCATGGATATAAGTAATTATGTCCCTAGTTCAAACACTCTTAAGTTTAATGATGTTGTTGGTGTTATTCTTATCGAGGAAATGCTAAGAAAAAGCACATGTGAGACATTAGGTAATGCATTGACCATGGAGAGCAAAAGGAGACAAAAGGAGTACAGAAGGAGCTCAGGAAATCGCAACAAGTATAAAAAGGGCAGATCCAAGTCCAGATTCAAAAAAATAGAGTGCTGGAACTATGGTAAGAAAGGACATCTGAAGAAAGACTGCAGAGCACCAAAGAAGAAAGGTGAGAGGAAACAAGAGACTAATCAGGAAGCGAATGTCGCAGGTGATGTGTTACAAGATTCTTTTATTCTTGCATTAGATAATACTAGCGATTACTGGGTAGTAGATTCAAGGGATTCATGTCATGCTACACCCTATAGGAAATTATTTCATGATTATGTTCAAGGTGATTTTGGACATGTTTTATTAGGGGATGATGAACCATGTAAAATTTTTGCAAAGGATAAGGTATGGATTAATCTAAATAATGGAAGTGAATGTCTGCTAAAATATGTAAGGTACGTTCCTGCTATGAAAATAAATCTGATCTCAATAGGGAAGTTGGGAAATATCGGTTGTTTGTCTACGTTTGGAGAAACGTGGTGAAAGATCACTAAAGGATCACTGTTAATAGCAAAAGGAGATAGGGTAGTTACGTTATATTTATGTCCTCATAATAATGATTATTCTATCTCTATAGATTCCACAGGAGCAGGTTTGACATTGTGGCATCATAGGATTGGCCACATGAGTGAGAAGGGGATGCATATTCTCCACTCAAGGAAACCACTTCCATATCTAAAGCAAGTAAGTTTGGAATTCTGTGAGAATTATTTTTATGGAAAACATAAGAGAGTTATATTTCTCAGGGTTGGGAAACAAAAGAAGAGTGAAAAGTTAGATCTTGTCCATATAGATGTATGGGGGCCAGCTCAGGCACAATATCTTGGTGGCTCTCGTTATTATGTTACTTTTATTGATGATGCAACTAGAAAAACTTGGGTTTATTGCATTAGAAAAAAATCTGATGTGTTTGATACTTTTAATAAGTGGAAAGATTTGGATGAGAATGAGACAGGAAAAAGGTTGAAATGTCTCAAATCTGATAATGGAGGTGATTACTGTAGCAAGGATTTTGACAGTTATTGTTCACACAATTGGATTCGTAGAGAGAATACAGTCCCTGGAACACCATAAGAAAATGCCGTGTCAGAAAGGATGAACAGAATGATCATAGAGCATGCACAGTGTATGAGATTGCATGCAACGTTTCCCTTATAGTTTTGGGTTGATGCTGTAAACACTACTGTTTATTTAATAAACAGAGGGCCTTCAAGCACTTTGGATGGTGGGATTCCAGAGGAGGCATGGACAGGTAAACAGGTAAAATACACATTTCTGAGAACTTTTGGTTGTGAAGCATTTGTCCATATTGATAAAGATGATAGAACAATGCTTGAAGCTAAATCCAAGAAATGTACCTTTATTGGATTTATTGGATACGGGGTTGATGATTTTGGTTATCCCTTATGGGATTTTGAAAATCACAAAATCATTAGGAGTAGAGATGTAGTATTCAATAAAAAGGTTATGTACAAAGATCAGTTGCAAGGAAAGAAAGTGGAAAAGGAAAATACGAAGTACACAGTGATTGATGTAATCAAAGAAAATGAAGTTCCAAAGACACCAAAAAATCAAGAACAACAGCAGGTACCTGAAACTCTTGCAAATGTAAGAAAATCTACCAAGTTTAGTAGACCCCTTGAATGATTCTCTCCTTCATTGTATTATTTATTGATGACTGATTCTGGTGAACTGGAATTTTATGAAGAGGAATGCAGGTAGAAACTAGAAAGAAGTGGGAGCAAGGCATGAATGACGAGATTGACTCATTGGTAAGAAACCAGACTTGGGATTTGGTTTAGTTGTCTGCAAAAAAAAAAGGCATTGCAGAATAAATGGGTTTATAGGTTGAAGGAAGAAGATGGAGGAAATAAGCGGTATAAGGCTAGAATTGTTGTAAAGGGGTTTGCACAAAAGGTATAGACTTTGATGAAATATTTTCTCCTGTTTTTAAAATGAATTCAATTAGAACTATTTTAAGTCTAGTGGTGGTAGAATATTTGCATCTTGAATAATTAGATGTAAAAACAACCTTTGTCCATGGGGATTTGGAGGAAGAGATATTTATGCAGCAATCACAGGGGTATGAGGTCAAAGGGAAGGAGAATTTGGTTTGCAGGTTAAAGAAGAGCTTGTATGGCTTGAAGAAAGCTCCAAGGCAGTGGTATTTAAAATTTGATAAGTTTATGATAGAACAAGGTTATGATAGATGTCATTTTGACCACTGTGTTTATTTCAAGAGTCTAGATAATGGAAGATATACTATCTTGTTATTGTATGTGGATGACAAGCTTGTTGTAGGGTCTAACATGCAGGATATAAATGTGCTCAAAATAAAACTAGCTAAATCATTTTTGATGAAGGATTTGGGTGCTGCAAAGCAAATCCTTGGTATGAGAATAAAAAGAGACAGGAAAAATCACAAATTGACGTTGTCTCAAGGTGAGTCATAGAAAAGGTGTTGCAGAGGTTTAGAATGCAAAATGAAAAACTAGTTAATACACCTTTAGCCGACCATTTCAAACTAATTAAGGAGATGTTTCTAGAGACACAGGAAGAGATAGATTACATGTCTAGGATTCCCTATTCATCAGCGGTTGGAAGCTTGATGTATGCCATGCAGGTATATGAATAATCTAGGGAAAGAGTATTGGAAAGCAGTACAGTGGATTCTCAGGTATTTGAGAGGTACCAATTCTCATGCATTATGTTTTGGAGGTTCAGACACTGTTTTATATGGATATGTTGACGTGGATATGGCTAGTGATAAAGACATTAGGAAGAGCACGACAGGGTGTGTGTTTACTGTGGGTGGAACAACAGTAAGTTGGATCTAAAAATTGCAACAGGTTGTTGCACTTTCAACAACAGAAGCAGAGTATGTTGCTTCTACAGAGGCTAGCAAGGAGATGATTTGGTTGTAGAGGTTCATGGATGAATTGGGTAAGAAGCAGGAGAATAGCATAATGTACAGTGATAGCCATAGTTCTATTCATATTTAAAAGAACTCAACCTTTCATTTGAATACTAAACATATACAACTCAAATGCCACTTCATAAGATCTGTTCTAGATGAAGAACTGTTAAAACTGGAAAAGATACATACTAGCCAGAATCCTGCAGACAAGTTGACAAAGGGAGTAACTAGAGAGAAACTGAGTTCCTGCTTTGTTTCTATTGGCCTTCAAGCATGAAGGTGAAAATAAAAAATTAGCCAAGTCCAAGGTCCAGAGCATAGTCCAACAAGTTTAGCAACGGTGGAGTTGTTGTGATCAGTCTTCAAGTGGGAAATTGTTGGTTGTGGAGCCTAATATTCCAGATTCAAATATGTTATTCAGTCGTGTTTGTACAACAGGTTTACTGTAAACTAGTTCCCCAACTGTGGGGTTCAGAGATGTTTGTTGGCCAACAGTTTTGCGTACCCATGGTATTGGGTTAACTGTAGTATTTTCCCATTCTATTTCCCCTATAAAAGAAAAGCATTTTAATACGGTTGTGTATGGTATGGTATGGTATTGTATTGTATCATTGTAAACAATATTTTTGATTGTGAGAGAGAGAGAGATTGTGAGAGCGTGAAGAGGAAGGGCAGTGGTATTGCTACAGGTTGTATCCCTTAATCTTTCTAGATGGTAATAAAAGGACTGGAAATTTTTGTGTGGATGTAGCCCATCGTTTGGATGAACCACGTTATATCTGTGTCTCTCTGTAATGTGTTTAATGTGTTTTTCATCTTGTTTAATCATTTAACTGTCTAACTATTATTGCTTTGCAGTCCTGTTTTGTAACACCTATAGTCGTTGATCCACTACTATTAGAATGTTGTTGACACGTCGGGAAAGTCGATGTTGAACTCTTGTTTCTTCCTGATTGTGATGTAGTGCATGGAGGTGTAGGTACATTGCTGCTAGGGGTTGATCTTACCTCTAACTAGAGCATAACCTGGTCATCCTCATCGTCACTATAGGGTCTCTTTGTCTCGTGTGGTCTTCCTTTGTGGTATTGCATTATGATCACAGAAGGAACTTCCCCTATCCTCTACCTCTTCTCTTGTCAGAACCTTTCTCCTCCTCTCATAAGACCACTCTCTTACTCGGATTCCCTCACAATATCATCGTAACTTGCACCCATCTACCCCCTATCATTCCATTCAACCCCCCTTGTCTTCGCAGTATCAACAACCCCTGCACACTAGAGTTCTAATATTGAAGGTGCATCTTCAATATGCCCTTTTCACATATGAGCATATTAATGGACAATTGCAAAGAAAAAAGAAACCTACCTTGTGGCCTGTTGAATAACTCCCTTTCTTATTTGCTATATGATTTAGTTGTATCAACCATGAACTTAGTGATGTATCCCTCCAAGATACTATCCAGCCAGACTTCAACATCTCATGATGTTCTGTTGTCTACCTCTTGTAACTCCTGGATCAACTCCGGAGTCTAGGATGATGGCTCACTTCCTTGGAAATTTGTCTTACGATAGGTCAATCGCTCCAACCACTCATACAAGATGATCAGGAATTTAGAGAAAAAGTACTTATGTGGATCATCGTGTATATACTCTACCAGCCACTTATTCATCATTAGTATAGGGATATGATCAACAAACTCTCATAGCTTTTGGTCAAACCAATCTTGAACTTCTGGTCTCATTGGATGCCACAACATGTCCTCCCTCCTCTTTGTACTAAGGGCCCAAAAACAGAACCATTTTTTGACACAAAACCAGTCAATAGGGGCCCACTCTCTGTCGACACCCAAACCACCGTGATCTCCCTAAGTACCGGCCTAGACAGGTTTTACCCCGTCCGGTAACACCCGCAAAGCAGATGAACCTCATCCAAGATGTTCAAGGCAGGGCTTTCAGAACCAAGTTTCCGCAGTGTGAAAGAGGATCATGCATCTCTTTCTTAACTTAGTGCATCATTATCCAATATATCTAATCAGTCAACTTATGCATTACCAGAACCACATCATCATTCGACATATTGCATTATCATTCAGGACTTGCAGTAAGACATTGATGCGTAAATAGATCTAACAGAATAACAAAATTTAAAATAGGGAAACATCGCATCATTTACATATCCATGTCGCAAATACGCATCGCATTCATAATTGAGTCACAGAAGACAGTAAAACAAGAAAACATAAAAGGACACAATGATTCTGCTCAACTTACGTCATGTCATATTAACTTTTACAACAAAATATAAGTTCCCAAAACAACTCCTCAAGTTGCATACAAATATCAGTAAGTTCAGAACCGAACTCTATCTCAGAAGATCAAGAAAAAACAAAGTGTCTAAGATCCAATACCATTTGCAATTCACCATCTACTTATAGGCTTGCGCCTTTACATCGGTGGTCCACTTAACTAACTTTCTAACTAATTCTTAACATATTCTTCAAAATAGTGACCACTATCCACAAAATGCGTTCCAAAACTATAAAAGATGACCAAAAAATTCATAACATAATTTAACTCTATCTTACGCGTCATTTTCCACTTGCACGGTATCTTTGACCTTGCGCAACATCCGTGATGTTGCACAACTAACTTCTCTAAAAACCACCTGTGAACATCGTCCATCAAGTTAATTGAATTTTCTTGTGAAATAATGAGTCAAATTGCATTATTCAACAAATTATTATCCGCGGGGAAATGGGTTAGCAGAGTCAACATATAAAAATCTCATTCAGATTTTAAAGAAAACTACAATTTAAATTCAAAGAAATTGGCACATGGCTCTCCCTAACGTATTATGGGAAGATAGGGTTACCCCAAAGAATTCCTTAGGTGTTACTCCTTAGACTGTAGTTTATGGAAGATAAGCCATATTACCCTAAAACATTCAGCTCCCATCCTTGCAGTTAACTCAAGCCTCAAGAGGATCCGGTAGTGAAATTTTACAATCACAAATTGATACTCCTTTGAAACTTGAAGAATCAAGACAAAAGGCCAAGGATATATTCAATCAATATCAAAATATTGTCAAGAGATGGTTCGACAAGCGAAATTTCGGGAAGGGGAACTTTGAGGTAGGAGACTTAGTTCTAAAATGGGATCACCTGCATGATTGAAAGGGAAAACACATGAAATTTCAACATTTATGGATTGGCCCCTATCAAATTGTTGAGAATCTTGGCCCTTCAACTTACAATATTCAATATATATAAGGAAAGGAAGAAGGTCTTCCTGTAAATGACCTCATTCTCAAACAATATTTCACCTAGGTTCTAGGAACATCTTTGTACATAAATAAAATCTTCCTTTTTCTTGATTTTTTCTAGATTGGTTTCCTTTTGGTTTGTCTAGGTTCATAGTTTTTTGTCTGCTTATAATAAAACAACTCAATATTGACGCTTGTAGGTATAGAAATTTGAATAATCTCATAGATATTTAAAAGTCGAGAGCTGCTTATGGGAAGGAATGTGTGGTACAATTTTATCAGTATGAGATTCTTTAATTGTTTCCTAATTATAGAAAAGGAAACCAACTTCGAGTCCACATTTGAGTCATTGTAAACTCTGTAAAATAACTAAGACTCATGAGGTCTGGGTTACTATCTTGGGGCTCCATCCACTCTCACATTAATATCTGTCTCAGGAAGCCTATCATGATAGACTCACAGAGAGGAAGTAGGTATAATGGATGTATGGCATTCAAAATGATCCCATGTTACAAATCAAAATCCAAAGATATTATATTGAAGATTCAAATTTCTGAAATATTTAGTCTCCATCAAAGAAATGATGTTGAGAAAATAAGTCATTAGATCAAAAGGGTTGTCTAAACAGCCAATATCAGAAGGGTTCTTCTCCGTCCATGAGTATGTTGAGAATTTTTTTTTACCACTCACACAAAAGGACATTATGGATGGAAGAACCCATACCAGATTCTGGAAATGAAGAAAGCCATCAAGAAAGACTCATAAGAAAAATTTCTTCCATAAAAGAAGCATTAAAAGAATTCTTATAGCATGAGAATGAGGAACAAAGGAATACATTTGTCTGACTCTGTTACGATGATGTGGAGTCATATCTAGTGGCAACTGAAATATGGAAGTAAAATGAATTTCATACTTTGGCCCTAGGAGAGTTATCAAGTCTTCTAGTTTTGGTTACCCTACTTCCGAAAAAGTGACGACCAATGTGATGCACACAATTTATATCCCTAGGTAAGTATGGCATTTTAAAGAGTCTCAGGGAATAGATTGAAAAGTTTGTTGCATATACAGAATCTAGTACTATGTAGCATTTTTTATTCTCAAATATGGATTTTCCAAAGATCTGTGTTCACCAGCTAGTCGCCAATTGTTGTTGCTGCAACTGCTTCCCCAATTTTTTTGTTATTTTAGGGTGCCTCCTTCTACTTTGTTTAGAAGCATACTTAGATTAGTTTTCTTACTCAAAGAAGTTCACCCTTGAACACTTAGTTTTTTATGAAGGATTGAGCAAAGAAGGTTTTTTGGCTAAGTAAAACTCAGATTTTTTCTTCGATGTATCGGTGGAACTTGGCGAGTTGAACTGACAATGTCACCAGGATCAAATTCAGTTCCCATCCCCTCTTCATTTCAGAGGAAATAAACGAGTTGAGTCGACACGATCAGAAGAACTCAACAAGTTGATCCGATTGGACAAGATGCACTGAAATTTTGGAGCATTTGGGTGAATGGCACCAAAACAGTCGGTGTTAAAGGACCAGTTTTCCCCTAAGCATTGAATCGACATGATTCATCCAGTGATGGCAATATTTGTCAGGGTAACTCAAATAGTTTAGTTGAAACAGTCACATGTCGAAGCAAAAGAAACATAAAAAAGGACATCGAAACAATGTTGGAGTAACTCAAACAATGGTGTCGACACGGTTGACGCCATTGTTTCAATGGAAGCGACTGAGAAATAATTTTTTTTTGCCTGAAACAGAGTTTATGATGCCAACAACTGCATTGATGACCCCACCAACCACCTCAATGACTAGGTTTTTTTTCGTTTTTTATAAATACGGTGGATTTTTTAGTTTTCCTTATCACAAACACCATTTTCCACATTCACCAATCATTAGAGGACAAGTTGCGACCCCGTGTGATCATCTAGTGCTTCCGCAACCTCTCAACGACCAGTAGGTAGGTCATCCTGAGCCTGTGTTTTTGTTAATAGTTTGTTTTTTTCTTGGTTTTGTGGTCCTACTCTTTCCTAACGTACTTTTCCCCCGTCCATCCCGGCTATCATAGTTAAAATAAAATCACTGGATGTGAAGCACGTCCCTTCCTCTGGTTGGGCATACTTTCTCTAAGTAATAAAACTCGCTTTCGTGCCCTAATTGTATACCTCACTCACACTCTCATGAAGAAATTTGGTTTTCACATTTATAAACTCGTCATAGTTGAACTGGACTCCACGACTTGGCTGCTGATGGAATGGTGGGGGGAATTGACTCCATATTTCAGTGTATAGTACAAACTCAAAACAATCCTCCTCAAGCCATGGTGTTAGATTGGTATACCAGCGCCGACTATGAAGTGAAATTCACACCTCTCCATTGACCAATTGGCTTAATCATGATTCGAAGTAGATTCGACAGCTAATGTGTAAAACCCATTTATTCGGAGGAAGACATATCAAGCAATGCCATATATTGGATATGGGGGTGGGTAGGGCAGCATTTTTCACTCTGCTCCACCAAACTGATCACATTTTCCCACCTAAGTTATTAAATGCTCTATGTTTGGCAGTTACAGGGAGGTTTAACCCAAGAAGCGCATTTATGATGAGTTACAGGACATGGGAGTTACACTTACCGCTCCAAGGAGTGAGATAGTCCCCAATGATATGTCTCTTTTTAATTAGTATTTGATATGGAATGGCTGGGGTTAGGAGTAGTGTAAATTTTCAATAGGTGGGGGAGGTTGAAATCGAAGGATTGAGACTAAGTCGAAATGCCTTTTTCAGTAAAGAGAAAATAGAATTGTATTCACGCATTGTATATTTTCTTTTCTAGAATTAACAGGTATTTGTTCAACTTGAATTAGAAATTGGCATATCCAATATTTAGTGAAGACATAGGTTTGGAATAAGTCTCAATTTTTGGAGAAACTTCAAAGCTTTTGTTTCAAATCCTTAATAAAAAAGCCGATTTTATTTTCATGATTTGATAGTTCTCCACATGCTCCATTCTAGTTAACCCATTGAAGATATGAGTGAGTTAGAACTTTTAGATATACCAGTATCAAGTACTTGTATAGGGTTATTATTTGTTCCTGAATCATATTTTTATTCTTCCATATGCTCATAAAACTAATTTCTAAACCCTTGAGCAACATCATTGAATTAGCTTAATCATTATCACAAACCACAAGTTCCACTGATAATGGTTGTATGCTTATTAACAAAATGTTGGGAAGAATATTTTGAATCATTTTACCTTTCTCAGTTTTATATTATGTCCCATACATATGCACATTGTTCAAATTGTTGATAACATTCTTCTTATGTTCAACAGGATTTACAAATGCCTAAGAAGGGTACCAAGAATAATTCTAAGGTGAGTGGAGCATATTCAGACGTGGAGGTCATATTAGACACTAGAAAAGAAACCATGTTTGGAGACACAAAATCAGTAACATGGATTTCCCATGAATTCAAATGGGGGGAACTGTACCAAATGATACGAGACCAGGATATCCCTAATATAGGTCTCGAGGAGATGGTGTTGTATCAAATTACCAGAAGGTCAGGCATCACCAAAGTCACTACGTGCCTAGAAATCTTTCCTTATTCAGAGGTAATTGGGTGGATTCTACCACATTCTGATCCCACGTCAATAATCATTTTTGACGCCAAAGGGGAGGTGTTTGCCTCATTCCATCCTGCTCATATAGTAGTGACATACAAATTATTTCCGCCCCAGGTCATGATGACCGAATATTGTATCAAAGGAATAAACATAGACCCTTTGGAGTACTCTAAGAAAATGATAGTATCATGGAAGTAGTTGAGACATAAAGCAAGCGGGGAATACAAATGTCAAATATTAAGGACCCCTTTTAGAATTATAGCTTTACTACTGAGCAATATTTTTGGAAGACCAGATGGGACCATCTACAAGTTAAATTGGGTGCCTTTGATTTACTACATAGCCTTTCAGGGCATAATATTTAATTGGTAAGACATCATCTCAGATAGCTTGTCATCATGTATCACAATGGCACAATGAGTTTTAACCCAAAAGAAGGCAGAATTCTACATGTCTTCATACCTCATAGATTGCATATTAGCTAGGAACCCATTTTCTAAGTTGGGATGCATATGGAATAGAACTAAATCACCAATCTATGTGGCTTATCAAATCTTGTGGGCCCATCGGTATGCGAGTTATCATAAACCCATATGTGAAGATTTCCTCATGCGTCTCTGACAATGCAATGGCAGTCATCAATGAATATGGGGACTACTACTTCTCACAGGAGGGCACGTACATAAGAATGTATGGATGTTCCCGAGCTCCATCCCTCTTTCCTAGATATGCAATGGACTATGTAGTTCACAAGGAAGATATGAGGCAAGTATTCATAAATGGGATTGGAAAATACTTGCATGATCAAAAAAAGGCCTCATTTCCTCTGTTTCCCTTATGTATTGGAGCATACAAATTTTCAAGAATAAAAGGGGTTGAATATTTTGTGAAGGAGCTTGAAGTATTCCATTTTGTGGAAAATACTTTTACGAGAAATGATAGCAGATAGAAGGTCGTTGAACATTGCGCAGCAATAAAATTACATTTTAAATACGCAGAATTCTTCGACAAGGATGAAGAAGTGTTCATAGGAGCGAACAACATGACTGAAATCAACAAACGCTTTGCTCAAAAGAGTGCTGCCAGTGCAAGTCATACTTTCAACACTACAATGGAGGCAAGGCTTCAGAAACAAAAAGAGTAATTTGAAAGGAAGAAGACGGAAGAATCCCAAAGGATGAAAGAGGAAGAAGAAACATTGTGAAGGGAAACAGAAGAGAGAGCACAAAGGGAAGCCAAAGAAGAACGAAAGAGAAAGGAAACAACTGAAAGGGAAGTGACAGAAGAGCTTAAGAGGAAAGAAGAAGAAGATAAGGTCAAGAAATATTTGGACAAAGAGGAAACCCAAAATGAGCCTAATATCCCACATAACATGGACCTGGATCCTCCTAGCACAACCAGTGAGACACTTACAGGTGGTCACATTCCTTTTGAAGAACTTGGGCTCACGCCGTTCACCCCGTCAAAGCAACATATGGTGGCTCTCCTAGACACCATAATTTTTTATAATACTAGAAATACCATTACGAGAAGGTCGTAGAAGAGATTAAAAATAGGAACTCAGGATGATGTGGTCACCATCACAGAGAACACAATTATGGAAGGTACCCACAAAGACCCAAAATTCACAGCTTCGGTAAACATAGCAGTTTCCTAGGCCGGCGTTGACAATGTTGAGAGATTGATGGATGACGTGGAATGAAATAAATAGAAAATGTTCAAATTAAAAGATAACTTGGTGAAAGTGCGAGGACAAGGGATAGAATTAAAAAGGAAACCCGACGCCCTTCTCTCTAAGAAGGAAAGGTTACTAAATGAGTACCAGAATCTAGAAACACAAAAGGACGCATTAACTATGTAGTTAATGATTATGGAAGGGGAAAGGAGTGACTTCAAAGCTTGAATCGCCTAGTTAGAGTCAAGAGTGTTGGCCGGAAATCAACAGGTTGAGGAATTGAAAACTTAAATGGAGGATTTGGTTAGGCAGAAGGAATATTTGGCAGGACAACTGGAGTTGGCAGAAAAGAGAAAACAAGATGTGACTCCACTTTTTGATCAAGCTTGCAAGATTCAGGAACATATATACTGCTCTTAGGTATCCCTCCCAGGTGAAATCTATAAGATGAGGCTAATGATGACAATAATGAATGTGATAGATGCAGAGTCACTGGAATTTAGAAAAGGGCTATTGTATATCATAGAAAAGGTTAAAATCTAGATAGCTTGGAGGGAAACTAATCCAAAGTTCCCCGATCATTTGCCCCAGAAGACAATAGAGGACCTAAAATCGAAAATGACACTTCTAGAATTTTGCAGGAAAGCTGCTAAGAGAATAAACAATGAAATTCATAAAACCATAGAGAAGTGCCATGATTTTTATAAGAAAATCCATCAGGTCCATGAGAAGTGTCACATTCCTTTAGATCAGAAGATAATTGAACTATTGGTAAAAGACCAACGCACAGCGCAACTGCAGGATGGGTTACGAGAAGATCTGGAGTATATCATAAAAATCGAGGCCTTCATGGAAGAATACATTCATCACTTTGTGGGACAGGCCTTTGTCAATGCATATTTCCTGGAAGACATTTGCAAAGCTACAACATAAATGGTGGTGCATATAGAAACACAGTTGTCAATTCATGAAGTAACATTGCAAGTTTTGGATCCTATTAAATATAATGCCATAGATGAAGATCCTAACACATGGGAAGCATATATTTCTAGTGTGGCAGGGCCCACCTAATTTCTTGTTTTAAAAAATATTTTTGTATTTTCCTATGTAAGCACAAAATGACAAATTTTAGGAATTCCTAGGGTTAGGGTGAACGAAGAGTCACTAGAAGACAAATTCTTGTTGTAATATAAATAGAGGTGGAATGTAAAGGAGAGGGGACTTTTGCTAGAGTAATAGAAGCTGTACCATTTTGTAAGAGAACTAATTTTCTACTAATAAGAAGGATCTGTTTATTGGGAAAATCCTGCATAGAGATTTTTCCTGGAATGTGTGGAATGACAAATGTGGAACAACTTCTTTTTGCATCCATAACATATACTATGAGATTGTTCTATCTTTCTTGAATTATTTCATTGGTGATGAATGATTTTACTTTATATGCAAACATTTATGTGTGAAATGAGTAATAAATTATTTTATCATATCAGAGCTATCTTTGGTATTCTTTCTACTATAAATGTGAATATTGTGTTGGAACAACTATCTGTTGGACTTATATGAACATTTCTAGTATATTAATCTTATTTCAAGCTTGCTCCTTGCGGGGATAGGATAGGATGGGACAATTACCTTAGTTTAGGAATAAATAGATAATTGATAAGGACAGAGCGGTAAGAAGAGAGGTAAGAACTTGCGCATCGCTAGTGTGGTTTATGTTTGTCAATTATATGAATTTAATTAGGCACTTACATTTCATCCTTTCATTCTAAAAATCACATAAATGGTGTACGGGATGTAACCGATAGAGAACTTAAAAAAATCATTCTATTGTAGCTGTACCGTTAACCGGAAGGATTCCACACACCAAATGGTGGATGATCTAATTGGGATTGATTATCAGGAAGAATCCCTATCTGTCAGTGCTTGGGAATTTTCGGGCATCAACACATCGTCATGCCATTAGGTTCACTTGGATTTCAATAGGGATACTCGAATTCCATTAGGGTCATTTAGGATTAATTAGGGTATCTTAGTTTCCAAAAGCGCTATTTAGGTTCCATTGGGATAAAGCAGGGTCAAATAGTGCATTGGCATGCATCATCATCATTTTCATTCACATTTCCACCATCATCCTTATCATCATTGTTATCATCATAGACATCAATGTCTAATACAACCCTCCCAAATATAATCCTCAAACCCAATAACCAATATCCTATATCCCATAAATTAAGTAAATCATATGTTGAACTAGGCTCAATTGTAGAGCAAAACCTAGTGCTATTTTGGGAGCAAATTTAGGCACAAAACAAGGCACCATACTAGGAGCAAAAATGTGATGCCACTTTCTAGATGTTATACTACATGTTATTGTAGATGTAAAACTTGGTGCTAAACTTATTGATAATTAGGAAGCTAAACATGGTGTTAATCCTGGATTAAATCTTTACGCAACTTAGGCAGCAACACCAGATGTAATTCTTGGCATAAATACTAGTGAAAAAGAGGAAGCTAAACTTGGCCTAATCATGGCGATATGGATGATGTTGTTTTTGGCACCTAGGGAAGAAAAACTAGGCACTATCAAGGCACTATTCCTGGTGCTATTCTTGGTGATATTCCTGACACTAAAGTGGATGCTAAAGTGGACAAAATTAACGTCCACTTTAGTGCCTAATTTGAAAAAAGGACGTAAAAAACGCTAGGAGAAGTGTCATCCCGATAGATAAAACTAACTTTTCCCAAAATATGAAGAAAAATACACTAAAATTGTATGTGGAACAAAAAAGGTATTTGTAGTAGTGGTCACATCCCTTTTCAGGTGTGATTTGGGTTCCCACCATTAGTCCCAATTGATATCACTTCCCATTGCACACACATAAGAAGAATCCTCCCATATTTAAATTGAAGTTGAATATGAAATACATTTTCTTGAACAGATCCAATACATCCAAGAACAATTACATGATATTTTTCAGAAAGTCAATGCCAAGTATAAGTAACACCATGATATGCATTGGGTTCCACACAAGCTCCATGTGGGAGAAAAGGTGTGATTGCATTTGTAGAAATATCACCTCATAGGCCCTCACACTACAGTAGAAGATTAGACAACTTCAATATTGGTCTGACACCATCATAGAGTATATGGGTGCGAATGATTTCAAATTGAATATTCTCCCTTTCCTTGTATTGCAACGAATATTTAATTTGGAGTTGTTATTTACCATATTTTGTACCTCTATTGGAAACCTTGGAGGTGGTAGAATACTTCGTCCCTACAAAAACAAAACATGACTACATTGAAAAGTTTACTGTGAACCAAATCATTGAGATCTATATGGGCACTCACCAGAAGAACATAAAACCCTATCGGGTGCTCAAAGCACGCCAACTTCTTAATCGAGGCAAATGGTTCACCAGTAGTTAGATTCAACAAATTTTTTCCTAATTGATAGAGGAACTTAACCCAATGGGTCCATTGCTTCCTACAAGGTAAATATTCATACGAGTGGATACTAGTGGCCACCCACCTATTCCATTAACTTTGAATGGTTCTCCATCTTGGTAGTTTTTCTATAAGTTTTCTGGTCTTGGACGTTTGGAACATTTTTAAGGCCCTATACAATGTATTTTGGCCTTGTAATGGATTAGGGTTTCCAAAGGCTTTCCTAATATGTAACTTGAATTTTTATTCTCTTTGATATCTTCCCAACTAGATGTTTTGCACCATGAACATAGTTTTTATGTGGAAGTTGCAGCTCGAGGAAGGTTGTGTATCAACTATAAGTTAGATTTGTAATTCCTTTATTAGAAGGGAAAATAGATGCAAATTCTTTGGAGAAATAGTTAAATATATTAGAGAGTTATTACTATGTTCAAAATATCACCTTTGTACTACTTAAGTCCCTCCACTATTTCAAATATTGGTGGTATGACTTTTGAGGAAAGATGTCAGATATGAGTCTACAACATATAAAATAAACCCCACTCAAGAATATTTTATTGATATGCTTAAGGAGGAATTTTACATCATAGAAAACTATGATAACTAGTACATGATATGGACAACGTTGAGCCAATAGAGAGACCACATGAACATTTCACCAATATATTCCATACCTTGTGCTCAAACATGGGTATCAATTAATATGAATGGAAATCGGTCCTAAAATATTGCAACATCATACATAGGTACATCAAAATAGATATGGTTTCCCTATGCATTCCCTCATTGGGAGATACTTATTAAAATGCTATAGAAATTAACAAAAAAATTAAGTAGAAAAATAAGCGAGAGTTTGGGTTTACAAACCAACCACAGCATAAGCATGGTAGAGGAGTACCTAAATCAAAGAAAAAAGGGTAGAGCAAGGATATCCAACCTGAAAACAATCATCCCATGTTGCTCATAAAAAAGGGTAGCAACTATTCAAAGCAGGAAAGAGGAAAGTGGCGTGACTTCCATAAAAGACCCTAGAAGAACATTGGTGAATGTCGCTAAAAACAATCATTATTATTTGAGATCAAATCTATAGATTAGACTCTACATCGGAATTTTATTTTTAGAAATACAAGGGAAAGTGGATCTTTGACACTTAACCTAGGGCCACCATCACAACTGCAAAGATCCAACTAGTATAATTAAAGGATCCAAAGGAAGGGAGGCACCTTTTCCATTAAAATATGTG
The DNA here is from genome assembly GCA_001517045.1 of Pseudotsuga menziesii. Lineage (NCBI taxonomy): Eukaryota > Viridiplantae > Streptophyta > Pinopsida > Pinales > Pinaceae > Pseudotsuga > Pseudotsuga menziesii. The sequence continues at coordinate 573,849 of LPNX010083982.1, forward strand.
GGTGAAGGAAATATTTTGCATTACATTAATGAGAATGGTAACAAAATAACTATATATTAGCAGAGGCCATCAAGATATTAGAGCTCCCAAAAATTCCACATCCACAAATATACACCATTGATTAGTTTATCTAGGGACAAGACATCCACATCAATCAACAAAGTCACATATTCTAAATTATCAATCCCTTCAAAGATGAGGTAATGTGTGATGTTTCCCCACTTGAATTTTGTAATCTTATTGTAGGACAATATATATGCGTAAATATCGTGATTTTTACGAGTCCAGACCCTGTAGTGCCAATGTTACTTTGGGAGTCCAACTCTACAAGGTACCTGATAAAGTTCCAACTACCACATTCTTCTTCATCTTGGAAAATAATTTCTAGAAGGTAATGTCTCAAACTAGGGAATATATCCTCTTCTTAATTACTTCAAAAGGTGAACGGAAGGTCACTTTTATTTCCCCAACATTTTCATGAGGCATCTCTACATAATAGAATCAAGTGGAAAAAATTGTAGAGGAACACAAATACATATTCGCCTTGCCGAAAGGGGTTCCTCTATGCTGATAGATTAAACCTTCAATTAATTTGATACCCCAATGCTTCTTTACCTCATGTACCAATATATGGATGATCTATTCTAGATAATTAGGAAATAAAACATTAGATTCAAGAGTTGATCCAAAAGTTTACATTAGGCCAAGATCCTCACATTGTGGGAGCCCAATTATGTTGGCGCAAAAGAATGATTTGAAATGACGAATCTATACTGATTACAAATCCCTAAACAAAATCACCATCAATAACTTATACACAATCCCCTAAATCGATGACTTTCTTGATCAATTTAGGGTGTCAAATTCTTAAGTAACATCGATATGAAATCATACTAGCACTAGGTCCTAATTAAGAAAACCGTTGCTTTCTAGTCTAAAGAAAGCCTTTTTGAGTGGTTGGTAATGCCTTTTAGCTTATGTAATTCTCTAGCAACAATCATGAATATTATGGATGATATATTATGATTTCTCACAAACTCTTTTGGTGTCATATATTTGGAGAAAATCCTCATGTTGAACTGAACTTAGGCTAAATATTTGCAACACATTTGACATATCCTAAGAAACCCTATGACAACACAAGCTATATGTCAATTTGGAGAAATGATCATTTGGAATATAGATAACTCAATTTTTGGGATACATCATGGATGAACTTGGGGAATTATGTGGATCCAACCAATATCCAATTCATTCATGATTGGACAACCTTTTCAACTCCAACATAGATGCATGTCTACTTGGACATATCCAACTTCTACCATAGGTTTGTGTTAAGGTTATCACATATCACTTGGTCCCTAATCAAACTGACCAAGGGTGGGGAGAAAGCTAAGCTCATTTGTTCTAAGTCACAAAAAAAAAATATGAGGATCTAAAACATTGCCTTTATTCAACAGTAGTACTCACCCTACTAGACTTGCAACAACCCTTATAGATTGAGATAAATTCCTTTGATTATGTTATTGGTGCAGTACTCAATAGATACATACATTTGGTGGCATATCACAGTGAGACGCTCTATGATGCACTTCATAAGTACCCCTCCTATGACAAGGGTATGTAATCCATTATGCAAGCATATATGCAATAAAAACATTACATCCCAGGGAAGGAGATGATCATCATACACATCGATCACAAGCCCATACAATTCATTTAAACACTATGGAAGTGATAGAAAAACCACCATCACAAGTGATCCACATACTTGCAATTGCTCCATGTAAACATCAATTACATGAAGGGAAACACAAATGGTGTTATAGGGTACCTCATTCAACCTTTGGTTGCAACACTAAATCCTATTCTCAACTCTTCTGGACAAAAAAAAATCCAAGTGGTCCAAATTGTATGATAGATACCCCTAACATTTTTGTTTCCTATTAGAAATTGCATGTAGGGAAAACTGTCTCAAAATTTAATCTTCATGATGAAATTTTATGCCATTTGGGACACCTTGATGTTTTGTCAAGCAAGAGTGAGAATATTATTTATGAGGCACATTATATTTGAGTGGAAGGAAACTTTTATTAGGAGAAGAAAAAGTTATTATTGCAAAACTACTTCTACTGACCAAATATCCAATAGGACATTGACAGGTATATGATATTGTGTACTGCATCTGGCATTGCCAAACTTGCCAACAAGAAGAAGGGGTTGTACAGTCCTCTACCTAACCCAAATATACCTTAGAAAATTTTCTACATGATCTACATGTTTGAACTTCCTTCAACCGAGCATGGGAATGAATTTTTATTTGTAATTTGGTTATTTATGATGGTCATTTGAACACCTTATTACAAGAGAATCATAATGGAGGTCACTGCTAAGCTTTTATTTGAGTGTGTTTGGGTTCATTTTGGGATCCCATTAACCATTATCTTAGATCAATACAGTAGGTTCTTGATTATGTTATGGTCTATCCTTTTTCAATGATGGACACCAAGATGACCAAATCAACTACATTCATGACAAGAGTTGAACCCGAAATTCAATGAGAAAATTCGATGCACTCCAATGAAATTGATCTTGTCGTCGGCTTTCACCTTTGTAATTATGATTTAACTTGTTCTTTTTTTAAAAATTGCTCCAATTTTCGTCAAATATTCGACGGTTGTTGGAAATCCAACGAAAATCATTGGTAATCCAATGAAAGTCGTTGGATATTTGACTTTTTGTCGTCGAAAATATGACAGCAAGATTACAACGACAACTATGCTAATTTTGTCAAATATCCGACGAGAAATTATTTTTAGAAACTATATATTATGAATATTTTGACATGTTTGCTATACAAGCGATGATTTGTAGAAGTTATAATATTCACACAGACTATTTTACATACAAAAAGCCACAATTATTTCAATTCTTACTGGGATTAATAATAGTTAATTGTGGACCTTGATTTTTTAAGATCGATAATCATCAGTCAATCTTGGTATCAGAAAATGTCAGAACATAACAATATTTCTGATCGACACGATCAAAATTGTGAATTGCTTGTTAGATTTTGGGATGGTTTGAAAATAAAAGGTGATAAAAAATGATATTGTCCATGTAGTCAATGCAAGGGATTTAAAAGGAGAAGAATAAATATCACAACATCCAAAAGACATTGTAGGGAGTATGGACATGCTAAGGAGAAACAACACTATCATCCATTAGTGAGTTTTTCATTAGATATGTCTTTATATTGATTGGTTTTGTGAGTGTATGTATCATTTTAATATTTCATGTTAATTAATCTATTTTGATGTCTTCATGTAATTATGAAGGAAAGACCTCATATGGAATATATCCTCGAGGATGTGCTTTCAGAACAAGAACTGATGGAACATGGAGTTATGAATAATGAAGAACAAGTTAATGATCATATTGAAGAAGATGATCATACTGATAACATAGTTGAACATGGTAGTATAAATACATTGATCCATGATACATTCAATGTTAGAATGGATGATGATAATCATCATGAAAATGATGACTTTGATGATGTTCATTATTTAGCTCTTCTGAGAAGGCATACAAACCCGTTTATGAAGGCTCCAACAAAAATATTCTCTCTACTATATTGTTGATAATGAACTTGAAGGTTATGAATGGTATTTCAAACACATCGGTCACACAAATGTTAAGGTATGTAATATATTCCATCACATATATATGATTGTGATAAAGTTGATTTTTGTTAATTTTATTGTTAATTCATAAGTAAAATTAAAAAGGATGAAACATGTTTATTAATATTATTTATATATTATATGAACTAGTTTTTTACTTTAATTTGTTGTAGCTTAATAGTTGAATTTTTATTACCAACATCATATATTTTACCTAGACCATATCAAGATTTATTTGTCATCATGAAAGAAATTGGAATGCAGTAAGAAGTAATTGATGCATGCCTCGATGGCCATATTATATAATATAAACAACATGAATTTGAAATAGAATGTCCAGAATGTCATATCAATAGATATAAAACAGATCAAGTAACAAAAAATGTTCCTCGCAAGGTTCTTCATTATATTCCATTATTCCACATTTGCAACAACTTTTCAAGTGCAAAACATAGCATAATTTATTGATTTACATGCACATAATAGAAGTCTAGATGACAATATTTGAATTATTGTAGATGGTTCTACATTTAGAGATATGGAGGAAAAATGGCCACACTTTAAAGAAGAAACTCGTAATGTTAAGATTTATTTGGTAGTAGATGGTATCAATCCATATGAAAAGAAGAGATCTATTTACTCGGTGTGGCCTATTTTTGTTATCAACAATAACATTCTTTCATGGTTGTTAATAAAGAGAGAGTACATAATGTTGGCAATGATTATTCCAGGTATGTGTCTACAACAATTTTTTTTAATATAGTGGCATCTCATTTGTTGTATTTTGTTGCATAATGTCATTTTTTTTCTTTTACTGTTGTTTATTATTTATATATCATAATGGTTGTTATAATTATATATTTTATATTGTCAAATCAATCAGGTAAGTACCAAGTTAATGATATGAATGTATATATCGATCCTTTTATTGACGAACTACTAAAGCTATGGAATGGCATCACTATGTATGATGTATCTAGACCAATACAACAAATGAATTTTCATTTACATGAAATGCTTGTATGGACAATACATGATGCCCCAGGGTTAACCCATTTTTGCGGTATGTAATTATAACGTCGAATTTAATAGTATTTAATTTTATGAGTTGATATATTATGCATGCATGTTTTTTTTAATTAATCCATTCATTTTATATAATTATAATTGACAATGTTAATCCATCGACTCTTTATGTAGGTCTTCAAACAAAGGGAAAATTTGCATGTCCAGTTTGTGGTCCTAAGATCAAATCTCGTCGTTCAAAATGTTTATGAAAGGAGGTGTTTGACAAGTATATGCACTTCCTCTATAATAATCATAGGTATTGAACTACCAATAAACATATATTCAATGGGAAGCAAGACATTGCATTAAAACTGTAGAGAATGACACCTCACCTATGGAAGTTGCAATATAATAAAAATCACCAAGGTACGTGCAGACCAAATTATCTATCTATCATCATATATGAAATTTTTTGAATCTTTTTTTATTGTGTGTTGTTTACTATAATTGAAATTGATTTCAGTAAATTATTTATAAACTATGATTCATGATGGTCGTCGTGATCATGAAATAATTAATGGGCTTCCACGAGGAATGAGAAGTTATCCTAAACAATTAGTTATATTGTTGTACTGTGAGCACCTGCAAATTTCTCATATGTTTGATACAATGCACATCGAAAAGAATGTAGTTGAAACATTATGGCGGATATTGGATCTAAGGAGAGACAAAGAAAAATTTGTCAAAATTTGCAATGAAATTCAAGAATCCAATCATGAAATGAAAGATGTCATTCAATTACATAGAAACAAAGAACAAATTAATATAAACTCACTTCCATGGTTGTTAACGGACCAGCAAAGCAATTTTGTAAAATAATTCATACAGAAAATTAAATTTCCCACCAGATTTTGTTCAAACATGAACAATATCATAACTAAGAAAGGTGATTTTGTGGGGGTGAAAAATGCATGATTGGCATGTATTCATCAAGGTAATTATTATGGTATATATATTGCTATATATTTTTTTATCTCGTGCATATTGTTGGTATTCATTTATCTACTTTTTGAAAAAAAATGAAACAATTTTTATATTGTTACAGTATGCTCTACCTCTATCTCTCCCAGACAACTTTGACAACAATGTAAAACAAGTTATATATGATCTTGGAAAATACATGAGGTAAGTATAAATATTTTCCATACTTAAAGTGTTGGTTTAATTCATTGTAGAACTTATATTTGATATATATTTTTATAATTGTTCTGTAAAATAATGTTTTTTTTGTTAAATATCATGATTTTGCATCACTTGTATATGGTTTTCATCTAAAGAAATTCACAAAGAAGATATAAATTAGTGGAGGAGAGAAATTCCACGTCTTATGTGTGAAATGCAAAAGCATATACCTTCGACATTTTTCAATGCATAAGAACACTACCTGATACACCAAGTTGAGGAGATTGAATTGTGTGGACTTGTACACTTAATGTCCATTAGATGGTTATGAGGCACTTGAAAACTTTGAAGGACTTGGTTAGACAACGAGCACGTCCTGAGGGTTCTATGCTGGAGGGATATATGGTATAACAGAATGTGATGTATATTAGTGAATACCTTCCTAAATTAGCATCAAAGCTTAATGTAGGTCGCATTTGTGATCCATACTCCAATAACAATTTCGAAGGGGAGTACCTCACTAGAAAGGTAGACCAAGGAAGGTGAAAGGTAATTGTTAGCTAGTGGAGATTAATTATAGTAAATTTGACTATTTATTTTTATGTATATATCATACTTATTTCATTTTTAATATTCAATATGAATCAATTAAAAGTGTATACCTGCATGTTAAGTGGATATACATTTTTACTTAATTGTAATTTTACTTTCATGAAGCAGTTGGTCATGAGTGGGATGCACTTCATTTATACATAGCAAACAATCTTGATTGGATGCTGGTTTGGAATGAAAAATGTGAAAAATATGGTCATGAAATATCATGGAAAGGTGTGGTTTCATTGGTTAAACCAGCTCATCATAATGGAGATACCAATATTACAGAAAGAGAAATCGATTTAGCATATGGTTTAAAAGATAAGCAGGAAAGTATATTAATTAGCCATACTATTTACTTATTTTCTAATGTATTGATGTACATGTTCATTTCTTTCCCCGCAAAGCATAAACATGCACTTAACCATGATCAGTTCAGGATGTAACTTTTTTGTGTATGGCTTGTTGTAGGTAAAACACCATAAGGCTATGTGGTGCAATGGTCATAAATTTTGCATCAAAAATTTGGATGAAATGAAAAAAATGATTGTGGGATAACTACATTCTTTGAGGTGACCAATGTTTACTCTAGAAGTGACAGACATCCAAAACTCTAAAAAAATCGATACTATGGGTATTTGGAAGATATTATTTAGTGTGATTTTAACTCCTTCAAATTACTTATGTTATTTGTCAAATGGTATAAGTTACGATTGAATCAATGTGATCCCAATAGAAATATTATTGAACACGATAATGGATTTACCATGGTTAATACAAGGTTGTTTGAGACAAGAATGGAGCTTTATGTTCTTTCAATCCAAATGGGACATGTTATTTACTCTGAGGTTCCAGGTAGAGGGGGTTGTTCATTTGTCGTGAGACACAATCTAAGGGGAAGGCCTATAAAGTATAATGTTGAGGAATATAATGAAGAGGGTCTTGAATAAGAAGACGATGTTGAGGATGATCAACATGAGTTAGAGCATCATTTTCCATAGGAAGTTGATGAAGATTTAGTTGAATTAGATGATTTAGTAGACAATGTCCATGAAGACGATATCGACGATGACATGAAGATTAAAAATGACATCGATGACGATGATAATATGGCCAATCCTTAAAATGTTGAATTTGGATCATATGTTACAGATGATGACTTGGAAGAAGAATATGGTGAAGTCCATTGAATCGTATGAGGTATTCCTTAATATATATGATCTACTCTATATCTGAGGTATTTAATTTTTTTTTTGTCATTTTCTTGTATGTTGGCATATGCTATAAGAGACATTGCTTCTTAAGTGTGTCAAAAAAATACATGAATAAATTACTTTTTTGTACATATATTTTGTTGGGTTATAGGGAATTGAGAGTGACATGGAGGGGGGGTGATATGAGCTTCCACCTTCATGTGGTTGTCCTTGTTTAGTAGATAATATTAAATTATTCTTGAAATAAAGAGAATCTCATTAATGCAATTCCCTCTCTATTATCATCCTCATCATCCTCATCCTCCTCGCCGTCATCATCATCATCATCATAATCATCATACTCATCCTCCTTGTCATCATCATCCTCATCCTCCTCGCCATCATCATCATCATCATCATCATCATCATTGTCATTGTTAATGTCGTCATCATCATCATCGTCATAATTGTCAACATTATCGGCATCATCATCATCATCATCATCATCATCATTGTTGTCATCCTCATCCTCATCCTCATTCTCATTATCCTCATCATCATCATTATCATCATCATTATCATCATCATTGTCATCATCCTCATCATCATCTTTGTTATCATCATCATCATCCCCATCGTTGTCGTCCTCATAATTGTCATTAATATCCTCATTGTCACCATCCTCATTGTCATCATGATCCTCATCCTCATCATCATTATCATCATAATCATCATCATCATTGTCGTTGTCTTCATCATTATCCTCGTCCTTATAGTCATCATCATCATCATCATCATCATCATCATCATCATCCTCATTATCATTATCGTCATCATCATTGTCACCATTATCGAAATCATCATCATTACTGTCATCATGATCATGATCATCATCATCCCCATTGTCATCATCATCATCGTCGTCATCATCATCATTGTCATCATTATCGTCATCATCGTCGTCATCAATTGTCATCATCATTATCCTCATTCTCTTCCTCATCCTCATTGTCATTATCATCATCATCGTCATCATCCTCATCATCATCTTTGTTATCATCATCATCATCACCTTCGTTGTCGTCTTCATAATTGTCAAAAATATCCTCATCGTCACCATCCTCATTTTCATCATGATCCCCGTGCTCATTATCATTATCATCATCGTCATCGTCGTCGTCATCCTTGACCTCATATTCATTATCATCATCATCATTATTGTCTTCATCATCATCATCATCATCATTGTCGCTGTCATCATCGTCATCGTCATCATCATCATCATTGCCATTTTCATTATTAGCTTTGTCATCATTGTCATCATCATCATCATCAACATCATCACCATCATCATCCTCATCCTCATTGTCATTATAGTCATCATCATCATTATCATCATCATCATCATCCTCCTCCTCATCATATTTGTTATCATCATCATCATCCCCATCATTGTCGTCTTCACAATTGTCATTAATATCCTCATCGTCACCATCCTCATTGTCATCATGATCCTCATCCTCATCATCATTATCATCATCATCGTCGTCGTCATTGTCATCATCATCCTCGTCCTCATAGTCATTATCATCATCACCATCATCCTCATCCTCATAGTCATCATCATCCTCATCCTCATCCTCATTGTCATTATCGTCATCATCATCGTCACCAATATCATCATCATCATCATCATTATCGTCAGCATCATAATCATCATCATCATCATCCTCATTTTCATCCTTAATGTCATCATCATCATCATCGACGTCATCGTCATCATTGTCATCATTATCGACATCATCATCATCATCATCGTCATCATCGTCATCCTCATTGTCATTATCATCATCATCATCATCATTGTCACCATCCTCAACACCATCTTTGTTATCATCATCATCATCCCCATCGTTGTCTTTTTCATAATCGTCATCAATATTCTTATCGTCACCATCCTCATTGTCATCGTGATCCTCATCCTCATCGTCATTATCCTCATCATCATCATCATCATCATCATCCTCATAGTCATTATCATCATCATCCTCATCCTCATTGTCATTATTGTCATAATAATCATCACCATTATCATCATCATCATCAACATCATTATCATCATCATCATCGTCATCATCATCATCGTCATCCTCATTTTCATCCTCAATGTCATCATCATCATCACCATCGTCATCATCATCATTGTCATCATTGTCGTCGTCATCATCATCATCATCATCATCATCGTCGTCATCATCATCCTCATCCTCATCCTCGTTGTCAATATCACCAGTATAGATCCATCTTAACTATGGCTCTACTAAGCGCCGAGAGGGATCAAGTTCTCTTCAGGTGCAAACCCTTTTTAATTTACAAAAATGTCTAATAAGTATTCCTACTTGGAAGGGACATGACCAACTTGCTTAAGTAATTTCAAAAGAGGGTAAATATCACTCGAAGAATGAGCTTAGTAACATTAATAATCATACAATCAAATAGTTTTCCAAAAATTGCTTTACTTTTCTTTGTTTAAAACTAATAATGAATATTAAGAGTAGTTAATGAGTAAAATAATCCATATAAAATTTTAAAATCTAGATTTCGAGAATAAATTGGAATTTGAAAACATTTTACCATCAAATGAAGATTTTAAACATTTATCCAAATGTTTTTGAGAAATGGCTTGTTTTTCTAATATAACTAAAAATGAACATTTACATGTTAGGGTTAACCTTGACTTCGGAATGAGAAAGGATGTAAGTTGTTTAAGGCACATGGTTTTAGTGGCCAGTGGTTTCTTGCTAGTTTTATTTGCATTGAAGGTTAACCTTGACTTGGGAATGAGAAAGGATGTAAGTGGTTTAAGGCACATGGTTTTAGTGGCCTGTGGTTTCTTGCTAGTTGTATTTGCATTGAAGGTTGGTTTTTCCCTACGGGGTTTTCTAAGGTAAATCTAGTGTTGGTATTTTACTACTTAGTTTGTAAGATTGTGAGTATTGCCCTAATATGGTTTTATATTTGTATGAGTATCATATTTTTTATTTTTTATTTTTTATAATTATAAGCTCACATGTTATAAGTTTTTATTTTTATTTTTTACTTTTCATTATTATTATTTTTATGGAGCCGACATGTGCCACGTCACCATTACAGATGGGACACATCTCTCCCATTTGAGATGTAGAAAGCACCTCTCGGTGCAATAATCATCATCATAATCGTTATCATCATCATCATCATCATCATCATCATCATCTTCATTATCATCATCATCATCCCCATCGTTGTTATCATTATAATTGTCATCAATATCCTCATTGTCACCATCCTCATTTCATCATGATCCTCATCCTCATCATCATTATCATCATCATCATCGTCGTCGTCATCATAATAATCCTCATAATAGTCATCATCATCATCATCCTCATCCTCACTATCGGCATCATCATTGTCACCATTATCATCACCATCATCATTTTTGTCATCATTATCGTTGTCATCATCATCATCATCATCATCATCATCATCATCATTGTCATCATCATCGTCATCATCATCATAATCATCCTTGTCATCACTGTCATCATCATTATCATCATCATTCATCATTATCGTTATCATTATTTTTACTTATGTATTTTCATTTATAATTGTTTAAAAAAATTATAAAAAAATTATTCAAGATAAGTTTTGTATCATATTGTGATAGTAAAGTTACCAAAAAAATAATATTTGTATCATATTGTAATAGTGAAATTAAAAACAAATTGTAATATTTGTATTGTATTGTGACAGTGAAGTCACCAAAAAAAATATAATATTTGATATATGATTGAATATACTATTATTATAGTTTGATTATAATTCCAGTTATCTATTAAGAATTAATTATTTAAATTGTTAAATAATAAATTTTACTTTTATTTTAAAAATTAAAATTTAATACTAACATTGTGTAAATATTAAAAAATTAAAAATTATAATATATATTTGATTATTTAATCAATTTCTATTTTACACTAATGTCTAATTTAACTTAATTTGGCTAATATAACTTAATTTTGCTATTATATATAAAATGCTAAACCAAAATAACAAATTAAAAACTATATTATAAATTTCAACCTAGTTAGAGAACATAAGCTATTTGAAAGCAACCTACCTCCATGTGAGGATGTTTCCAAGCTACCTAAAGACCTTCAACATTCCATGATCATCACCATAATCCTCATCATCATCTTTTTCATCATCATCATCATCATCATCATCCCCATTTTTGTTGTCTTCATCATTGTCACATAATATTCTACGCTCTTCTATAAGGGATCCCATTTAACAAAAAGTGAAAATATTCCAGGAATATTTCGTATTTTGGGCATAACTTTTCACTCGTAAATCAGAATTGGGAGAACTTTCGACCATTGGAAAGCTCTTGAAATTATATACAACTTTTGTGTTTTTAGTTTTTTCCAATTCCTTACCTTTTTTCTGGGGAGGGCGTTTTAGTAAGAAAGCATCTTTTAAAAGATGCTTTCTTACTAAAACACCCGCCCCAGAAAAAAGGTAAGGAATTGGAAAAAACTCAAAACAAAAAAGTTGTATAGAATTTCAATAGATTTCCGATGGTCCAAAGTTCTCCCAATTTCTAGTTACGAGCAAAAAGTTATACCCAAAATACGAAATATTCCAGAAATATTTTCACTTTTTGTTAAATAGGATACATTTTGGGAAAAATAAAACCTTATGCATCATCCTCATCGTAACCATCCTCATTTTCACCATTATCCTCATCCTCATCATCATTATCATCATCATCAACATCATCATTGTCATCATCATCCTCATAGTCATAGTCATTATCATCATCATCATCCTCATTGTCATTATTGTCATCAACATTGACACCATTATCATCATCAGCATCATTATCACCATCATTATTGTCATTGTCATCATCATCATCATCATCATCATCATTGTCACCAATATCGTCATCTTCCTCTTCATCATCATCATCATCATCATCATCATCATTGTCATCAGTATCGCCATCTTCATCATCGCCATCATCATCAACATCATCATCCTCATCCAACTCATTGTCATTATCGTCATCATCATCATTACATCGAGAGAAGTGAGGTGCTCTCCAACCCAGTATGGGGGAGATCATGTCACGTTAGTTACGTTATGCTACCCAACATAAAATAGAAAATAAAAATGAAAAAAATAAATTACATGTCGATTTAAATAAAAAAAACTAACTAACATAGATCCATTTTAAACCCAGATCTATCAAGTACCGAGAGGGATCCAAATGGTAAAAAAATGTACACCTCAAGAAATTGGATCCCTCTTGGTGCTTGATAAATCTGGGTTTAAATGGATCTATGATAGTGTTGAGGCCTGGAAATTCACAGGCGACAACAGTAAGGGATTCTCCCCAGTCAACGTTCCCAACTAGCCCGTGACTGTTTGGTGTAGGGAATCCGTCCGATTTGTGGTCCGGCTACCGTAGGTCAAAGTAACAAAAACAAAGGTTTTACCGGTTGCGGTCTGGTCCACCGTGTATATTTTTGTATTTTTTGACTTTATTATGATATGCAGATGCCTAATTAACCATGCAGGATGATAAATATACAAGGAGTGTTCACAATGTGATGTGCAGGTTCTTACCTCTCGTCTTAGGCTCACAAGCATCTAAATCACATGTGCAGCAGTGAAATAAACTAACCATCTATCTATCTACCTATCCCCGGGGAGCAAACTGTAATTTAATTATGAGTAATGTGTATTGTGCATGCATCATAAAGAGAAATTACAGGTAGCTGATGTTTCTTTCTACAACACATGAACGATTAAAAGATATTTCAACAATCAGATAGCCAATTGTTTTATGAACAGCATACATTACTCATAGTGGAAATCTTCATAAAATAAACCGCAGAACATTCATACAAGAACATAGGTTCAAAGAGTTAGAACGGTCTCACAGTTAATGGACACAAAGCTGAAAACGAAATAGTTCCTCTTCAACAAATCCATAGCACAACATTTGAATATTCCACCAATATTTCTCCAATAGGCAAACTGTAATTATCTATTGCAAAAGGAAATAGTTCTTCTTACAATATGTCCTCACAAATCTAACTGGAAAAAAGTCCCTTTCTAAGTTCTACTTTCAAATATTTATATTAGAAGCAAAACTCTTGGGCTGCCCCCAAACGCGTCTGGCCTTTCAGTTCCCCAACGCTTCATATCCCTTTATCTTTTCTGCGCATGCTCATGATTGGCTGAGTAACTGCCGGACCTTCCAGAGCTGCTCCTTTGTCACCATTCATTTTGTCTTTTCCTTCGTTTGTCCTTCTCATGATCTTGCTAGTTTCGGATCTACCTCAACCAAACAGTCCGTTTTCCTCCACGCCGCGGTAGTTTGACCGATCTCCCGAACCTACCTACATTCAAACGACAAGCATCATTCATTGGAATGGAATTTTAAACGTTAACCTAAATCACCTGAAACAGCTAATCCACAAGAAAATGGCCAGGTGCACCATTACTTCGTTTATCTACAGGTTCGCAATCATCGGATGCTCAGAGTGAGGATATCGGGAGCTAAAAATCCCACCCTAGCCGCAACAGCGGAAGATAAAGAGGTTACGGGAACGCGACGCGAGGGCGAGAAAAAACTCTTCAATCGGAAGCCGGAGGATAATAACATCGGAAGCCCAAAATCTTTGCCTAGCCGCAACGTCGAAAAATGAAAGGCTACAGGCATGCGACAATGGGTGGGAAAAAATTCTAATCGGAATTCGGAAGGCTTTGCACTTCGGAGGCTTAACCACTTTGGGAGCCGCAACGGCGGAAGTGAAAAGGTTAAGGACATGCGACGATGGGTGGGAAAAGTTTTAATCGGAAGTCGGAAGACATTTGGATTGGAAGAAGGAAGTGTTTTTCTTTCCACAACGGTGGAATACCAAACCATAGATCCATCCGCAACAGCGGGGAATAACCGGGTGAAAAATAACCACGCGTCGGACTTCTAACATCGGAACAAAAGCAGAACCGCAGCCGCAACGGCGGAAGAACAAAGCATAAACCGCTCCGCAAAAATGAGTTCAAAATCGGAAGCGGAAACATTAGAGGATCAAAAAAGCTAACGCTTTTGGCAGCCGCAACGGCGGAAGCACAAAGGGCGTGACCTTCCGCAATGGTGAGCTTTAAACGACTTAGACGGCCGGAAGGAAAAGGCTTCCCGCAGCCGCAATGATGGCAGCCCAAGACTTGCGGGCTCGACGAAAACAATAAACGAGGTTCGAAACTTTGAGCCATAATTGAGAGAGAATGTGGTTTGCCATCTGAAACGGCAGAAGAAGAAGTCATAACAGTTCCGATGCAAAACCAAAAAACAGCCGATTAAAACCAATCGAATCGGGAGAAAAGTCGAAGTCAAAACCGAATATACATACATGCACTTCCGATTCAGCTACGATGAAAATGCAATTAAAGGAAAATGATGAAGGTTTGATCAATCATTGAAATTTTTAATCATTTAGAAAAATTGAAAACCAGCTGTAGATCAATCCAAGCATAAGCAAAGTCTTTCTAAAAATTTCTCAGACCAGATCCAAGAAGAAAAGCAAACTAATTCAGGCAAAAGGAGGGTCCTAAATTTTTTTGGAATTTTGGGAAATTGTTGCAGCTGCAACAGATAGTAATTAAAATATTATACTCATTGCACCGAGAGAAGCGAGGTGCTCTTCAAACCAGTATGGGGAAGATCCTGTCACGTTATTATAGCCGACATAAATAAAAAGAATAAAAAATATAAATTACATAGACTTAAATAAAATATACAAAAAAACTAAACTAGCATATTTCCATTTTAATCCCGAATCTATCAATACCGAGAGAGATTGAAATGGTAAAAAAATGTACATCTCAAGAAACTGGATCCCTCTTGGTGCTTGATAGATATGGGTTTAAAATGGATCTATGCTAGTTATCATCATTGTCGTCATCATCTTCATCATCTTCTTTGTTATCATCATCACCATCCCCATCGTTCTCGTCTTCATAATTGTCATCAATATCCTCATTGTCACCATCCTCATTGTCATCATGATCCTCATCCTCATCGTAATTATCATCATCATCATCAATATCATCATCGTCATCACCATCATCATCACCATCGTCATCACCATTGTCATCACCACCATCATCCTCGTCCTCATAGTCATTATCATCATCATCCTCATTGTCATTGTCCGCATCATCATCGTCATCATTATCATCATCATCATCATTACGGTCATCATCATCATAATCCTCATTGTCATCATCATCGTCGTCATCATCATCATCATTATCCCATCGTCATCATCAGCATCGTCATCCTCCTCCTCCTCCTCATAATTAGCATTGTCATCATCGTAGTCATCGTTATCGTTATAATTATTTTTACTTATATTTTCATTTATAATTGTTTAAAAAAATATTCAATATAAGTTGTGTATCATATTGTGATAGTATATTAGCATTATATATTAGTATATATAATAAGAATCCATATCAGTTTATATAGTAAGCATTTAACATTATAGTTTGATTGAATATATTGACATTTACCATTTCATTGCAAACATTTCATGGTCGCAGGTAACTGGTTGGAGCTCATGGTTCACATTTCATGGTTGCAGTTGCAACTCACTGGTTGGATTTTGAGGTTCACATTTCATGGTTGGATCTCATGGGTTGAAGCTCACATTTCACATTTCACAGTGGAGCTCATGGGTTAGAGCTCACGATTCACATTTCATGATTGCAACTCACTGATTGGATTTCACGGTTCACATTTCACGGTTGGAGCTCACGGTTCACATTTCATGGTTGCGGCTCACTAGTTGGAGATCATGGTTCACATTTCATAGTTGGAGCTCATGGGTTGGAGCTTAAGGTTCAAATTTCACAGTTGCCTCTCACTGGTTGGAACTCACGATTCACATTTCACGATTAGAGCTCAAGGGTTGGACCTCACGGTTCACATTTCACGGTTGGAGCTCAAGGGTTGGATCTCATGGTTCAAAATTCACGGTTGGAGCTCATAGTTCACATTTCATGGTTGGATCTCTGGGGTTAGAGGGATCCCATAGACAATAATCATTAGATCAATTTGTAATGCACCTTCTGTTAATAGAACCTAGGGTTTTGAATTTACAGTGAAATCCCTAGTTTGTTTGAATTTACGGTGAAATCCCTAGTTTGTTTGAACTTATTGTTTATTCTTAGTTTGGCCATGACCTTTCTCCTAGCTGGTTGTGAACTTGTTGTGTTCTAGATATTAGTTTTGGGGATGTTTTGCAAGGTCGTGCTACCCTATCCTAGGATCTTCCTACCTTTTCCACACCTTATTCCTTCCTCAGCATGTCCCCTCTCATCCCTCAAGTATGGTAAATATCCTTTAGGTTTCCCCCACTTCACTTTCCTAGCCTTCATCTACCCTTGGTATTCACCTTAGAGTTGTGGCCTTTCCCCTTCTACTGAGTATTGAGGTTTCCTTACAGTGGCATCCTCCCCTTTCACCCTTAAGGGATTCCCTTACAGTGGCATCCATCCCTTTTTGTATCCTGTTGCACCTTCCCTTCTACGTCACCCTATAGGACCTGCACATTGACAAACAAAAGATTAATATACATGGGTATAAATTTCTAGGTTAGGTTATAACTGGAAATGGGCTGTTTTGGCATATTTTACCTTCACAACACAATATGCACTAATACATGAACACGAAATCACACTACTGCTAAACATACTTTCATCTACCCTTGGTATTCAACTTAGGGTCGTGGCTTTGTTTCTTTCCCCTTCTACCGAGTATTGAGGCTGCCCTTACAGTGGAATTCTCCCCTTTCACCCTTAAGGGATACCCTTATAGTGGCATCCCTACATTTTTTCATCATGTCATATTTACATCCTTTTGTAGTAGAGAAGTGACACACAGTCATAGTCCTCTTCATCAGGTCACGGCCCCAACCCTAGAGGGAATACACAAAACATAGCTCATCCCTAGAGGGAATACACAGTCCAAGAGAGGATCACAGTCTGCATAAGCAACCCACCAAAAAGACGAAAGGTGGTCACAGTCTGCACAAACAACAGTAAGAACCCAAGAAGTCAAGTTAAGGTAGATGTAACCCTAGTAGTAGCAATCTCGTCAAGTAAAGCTAACAACAAACTCTAAAGCAAACAAAAATTAGATATGATTTTCTCTCTTGTTCAGATGCCATATAAAAAATGGAGAAGTGGACTTTAATTTATAATCTTGACAAGCCTTCTAGGAAGATCACTTAACTACTCCTATATTTTAGGAATTTAACCAATCAAAAAATTAAAATAAAGTTAATTGAACTTAAGATAGGGTACAACATAAACAGTAGTAAAATTACAATGAAACTAATTCACAGTAATTAAATAATAATTTCTAAATAGTTCTAGTTTGAATCTGCCTTGTACTCAGACATATTGTGCCAGCTCTTGTCACTGTAAGGATAAGCTGTCACAAGTCATACTTTGAGAGAGATAAGGTTAAAGTGCTATGGGATTGGGTTACAATTTCTAAATAGGTATGGTTTGAATCTTCCTTATACTCAAACATATTGTGCCAGCTCTTGTCACTATAAGGACAAGCTACCACAAGTCATACTTTGAGAGGGATAAGGTTAAAGTGTTATGCAATTAGGTTAGATACATACAAATCCCAATCACCAAGTGAGAATATCTCATTAGGATAGCAACAATTACACTCAGCCCAAACTAGAAATAGGCACCCTAAAAATCACATCTCCCTCTAGAAGACTTAACACCACTACTGACTTATCATCTAGGGTTTGACATAGTCATAGATAAAATACAATAGGACACCATAGTCCCGGTACAATAGTCACAATTTAGCGGAGAAAGGGACATGGCAGTCATAGTCACATAGTCATGGTCTATAAGAGAAATGACACACACTCACGGTCCACCAAAGAAGTGACACATAGTCATGATCCTCTTCCTAAGGTCATAGACCTGGCCCCATAGGGCATACACATGACACATCCCAACCCTAAAGGGCATACACGGTCCAAGAGAGGATCACGGTAAGCATAAGCAGCCCACAAAGAGGAAATGCGGTCATGGTCTGCACAAACAACAATAAGAACCCAGTACATCAAGTTAAGGCATATGTAACCCTAGCAGCAACAAGCTCGTTAAGCAAAACCAACAACAAACTCTAAAGCAGACAAAAATCAGATCATATTTTCTCTCTTATCTAGATGCCATATAAAAAATGGAGAAGTGAACTTTAATTTATAATATTGAAAATCCTTGTAGAAAGATCACTCAACTACTCTAAGATTTTAGGAGTTTTACCAATCAAAAACATAATTCACAACATAAACAATAATAAAATTACAATGAAACTAATTCACGGTAATTAAAGAACAATTGCTAAATAGATCTGGTTTGAATATGCATTATACTTAGACATATTGCGCCACCTCTTTTCACTATAAGGACAAGCTGTCACAAGTCATACTTTGAGAGAGAGATGGTTAAGTGCTATATGATTAGGTTAGAATTGTGAAATAGGTCTGGTTTGAATCTGCCTTATACTCAGACATATTGTGCCAGCTCTTATCACCATAAGGACAAGTTGTCACAAGTCATACTTTGAGAGAGAGAAGGTTAAAGTGCTATGGGATTAGGTTAGATACATACATGAACAAATCCTAGTCACCAAGTGAGAAAATACTATTAGGATATCAACAATTATACTTGGCCCAAACCACAAATAAGCACTATAAAAGTCAGATATCCCTCTAGAAGACTTAACACCACTACTGACCTATCATCTAGGGTTTGACATAGTCATAGCTCAGCTAGTATAGGGAACCACAATCCTAGTACAACAGTCACAGTTCAATAGAGAAAGGGACACGAGAGTCACAGTCACACAATGATGGTACAACAGAGAAGTGACACGCAGCCATGGTCCAACAGATAAATGACACACAGTCATGGTCCTATTCATAATATCACACCCCCAACCCTAGAGGGCATACACAGAACACAACCTAGCACTAGAGGGAATACACAGTCCAAGAGAGGATCACAGTCTACATTAGGAGCCCACAAAGAGGAAAGGTGGTCAGGTTATGCAAAAACAACAATGAGAACCCAAGATGTCAAATTAAGGAAAATGTAACCCTAGCAACAATAAGCTTGTCAAGCAAAACTATCAACAAACTCTAGAGTAGACAAAAATCAGATTTAATTTCCTCTCTTGTTCAGATGCCATATAAAAATGGAGAAGTGAAATTTAATTTATAATATTGACAAGCTTTCTAGAAAGATCACTCAACTACTCCTAGCTTTTAGGAATTTTACAAATAAAAAACATAAAATACAGTTAAGTGAACTTAAGATAGGCTAAACAAATTCAAATTTTAAAAGTTAAAAGAGATGAAATGCGTCATGATTTGCTTGATACATTTCAGTTTTGGGGTGAAACTTATCACAATTTCAATGCAACGTATCAAGGTTTTCCTGAAATGTATCAATATTTGCTTGAAACGTATCACAAATCGCCTGAAACATATCCATACAACCTGAAACGTATATGTACCATCTTGAAATGTATCACTAACATTTTAGTTTCGTATCCCCTTCGTTTTAGCTTCTAGCTAGGTCGTGACTGTTACAAGCCCCTAAGGTTGGGTCGTGACTGTTATAAGCCCCTAGGGATAGGGCCCGATTGTTATAAGCCCCTACGGATTGGGTGCGACTGTTATAATACCCTAGGGACGAGTTATGATTGTTTTGTGAATTCTTAGATTCGGTCATAATCACTGTTAGCTTCCCATACTTGTATTGTGACCTTTCTGCTAGTCAATGACCCTTCGGGTTGTTTAGACCTAATCTATGACTCTTGAATGCATTCTGTGATAGGTTGTGACTTTGTGTGTGCTCATTGAACTTGAGCTGTGAAATCTGTGAGGTGTTTGGACAGAGCTGTGATCTATGTGGGATGTCAAATGCTTGGACAGAGCTATGATTCTTGTGGATTGTTAGGACTCAGAATTGACCTTGTTGGGAAGCTAAGATCTGTGCTATGACTTGTATCTTTTGAACCAATATCAAGGACCAACTTTAGCACAAGGACCATTGAGTAGTGCTAAAGTTGAAAGAGATGAAAATTATGTTTAATTTGTCTTATTGTTTTGCATTTAGCACTATGTTGGAAATTTACTCTGGTTTTACTGTTGTACTATTATGCATCTTGTAAATTTATCTACAGTTGTACCTTTACTTAATTTAAGTAATTAACTGAATTGGTTAAACTTCATTGTAATTTTGTTACTATTTATCTTTTTTACATTGGAATTGATAACCATCTCAAGGACCAACTTTAACGCAATGACTAGTGGAGTGTTAAAGTTGAAAGAGATGAAATTTATGTTTGAATTTATTACAGCATTACTTTTCTGGATCTAGATTTGTTATTTACTTATGCTTATATAGTGGTGATAAAATATATGTGACAATATACCTTGAGAGAGAGAAAATATTAAAGTCATTGGTCTTGTTTTTCCTATGAGTAGAAGGGGTTGTTTCTCCACCTTTACGACACCTTGGTCTTATGGGTATGGGGGTTTCCTTACCAACTTTTAGTGACCCCTTTGGTTGACTTATGGTCCTTTATCTTCTAATTTGTCCTAGTGCCCTTATTGCGTGTGGTACCTTGACCACCTTTGGTATGATGACTTAGCCTTATTACTTTTATTGTTTTATTGTTACATGACCATATGACCTTTGGTACCCTACAATAAGTGTACTCAAATTTATTTTATGTTTTATTATGGTAACCACCCTAAAACTTAGGCTTTCCTAAGTGACCCATCTATAAGGCTTGCCAAGTTTGTATATTATGTTCATAACTTCACTCTCAGAGTATCTTGGTATGAAATAAGTATAGATCTGATCTTTGCTAGAAGACTAGGGTTATTTATATTGTAAAGTTGAGTAGACTTAAATTAGGGTACCAAGGTCATATGGTACCTCTTCTATGGCTTCTAGACTTGTGTTGTGAAATGTGAACCGTGATCTCCAACCAATGAGTTGCAACTGTGAAATGTGAACATAAACCAACAACACTCTAAATCTCTCTCTCTCTCTCTCTCTCTCAAGGTATGTATTCTGACAGCTTGTCCTAACAGTGACAAGAGCTTACTCAAAATGTTTGAGTATAAGGCAGATCCAAACCAGATATATCTAGCATTACTAGTGTTCTTTAATTATTGTTCATTAGTTAAACTTAATGGAATGTTGTTACTGTTTATGTTCTTAACATTGGAATTGCTATCTAATCTCAAGGATCAACTTTAACACAGTGACCAGTGGAGTGTTAAAGTTGAAAGAGATGAAAATTATTTTTGAATTTATTGCAATAGTACTTTTATGTATCTAGCTTTGTTATTTACTTATGCTTATACGTTGATGATAAAAATATATGTGACAATATACCTTGAGAGAGAGAAAAGATTAAAGTCATTGGTCTTATTGTTCTTATGGGTAAAAGGGGTTTTTTCTCCACATTTATGGTACACCTTGATCTTGTGGGTATGGGGGTTTCCTTGGCATCTTGTTGTGACCCCTTTGGTTGAATTAGGGTCCTTCATCTTCTACTTGGTCCTAGCACCCTTATTGTGTGTGGTACCTTGACCACCTTTGGTATGATGACTTAACCTTATTAATTTTATTGTTTTATTGTTATGTGACTATATGACCTTTGGTACCCTACTCTAAGTGTAATCAACTTTATTTTATGTTTTATTATGGTAACCACCCTAAAATCTAGGGTTTTCTAAGTGATCATTCTAGAAGACTTGCCAAGTTTATATATTATGTTCATAGCTTCACTCTTGGAGTATATTGGCATGAAAGAAGTATAGATCTGATCTTTGATGGACGCATAGGGTTATTGCTACTGTAAAGTTGAGTACACTTAAAGTAGGGTACCAAAGGTCATATGGCACCTCTTCTAGGGATGCTAGACTTGTGTTGTGAAATTTGAACTATGATCTCCAACCTATGAGCTCCAACCATGAAATGTGAATCTAAACCATCAACACTCTAACTCTCTCTCTCTCTCAAGGTATGTCTTCTGACAACTTGTTCTTACAGTGACAAGAGTTGACTCAAAATGTCTGAGTATAAGGAATATCCAAACTAGATCTATCTAGCATTACTATTGTTATTTAATTACTATTAATTAGTTAAACTTCACTGTAATTTTGTTAATGTTTATGTTATGTACATTGTAATTGATAACTCATCTCAAGGACCAACTTTAACGCAATGACCAATGGAGTTTTAAAGTTGAAAGAGATGAAAATTATGTTTGAATTTATTACAACAGTACTTTTCTATATCTAGATTTGTTTTTTACTTCTGCTTATACAGTGATGATAAAAATATATGTGACAAATACCTTGAGATATAGAGAGAAAATATTAAATTCATTGATCTCATTGGTCCTATGGGTAGAAGGGGTTATTTATCCACCTTTACGGTACACCTTGGGTCTTGTGGGTATAACCAGAATAGGTTTAAACTGTGCCTATCAAGATGATGCCAATAATCAGAAGGACCATTGACATAGTGAATTTATCCAAGTTGAAAGTGTGGATGGGTAAATTGAAGACCATATCAATCTATCAACCAATTAACACCAATCACATCGAAGGGAACACATACAAAATAAGTCTTAAGGCCTAGGATGGAATACAAGGAAGACAAAGGGTTTGAGGGTTTCATGCAAGAATCACTAGGATTGGTGTGGAATGTAACTGTGATGGTGACATATGGAATCTACCCTATATTATGTAACATAGAGCATGGAAAGAGTGTTAAGTTAATGTTGTCTAGGTGGATTGGATCCATAAAAAATAAAGCTACTAAGGGGCTTAGAGCACACAAAAATAGGTCAAATGACATGCTTGTCCTTACAGTGACAAGAGATGACTCAAAATTTCTGAGTATACAACAGATCCAAACAATATATAACTAGCATTACTATTTTTCTTTAATTACTGTCCATTATTTAAACTTCATTTTAATTTGTTATTGTTTATGTTTTGTACATTGTAATTGATAACTGATCTCAAGGACCAACTTTAATGTAGTCACCAATGGAGTGTTAAAGTTGAAAGAGATGAAAATTATGTTTGAATTTATTACAGAGGTACTTTTCTGGATCTAACTTTGTTTTTTACTTTTGCTTACACATTAAAGTATAAAATTTTAATTTTTCTTATATCAAATAAGTGGCCATAGATACCATCAAAGGGCCCTATCTAGTAGTTGGATTCTTCATTGGAGGTTGTAGAGTCATAAATTCTTCTTTAGGTATTAGGTTCCACATTTTTCACTAAACCATCCCCCATTATGTTACCTAAGACCCATAACTAGTGGTGAAAGATTCATAGCGACACCCACATTCCAACTTGCAAGAGGTCAACGATACCTTCAAGAGATCATGTATGGTGATATGGGGTGTTGTTAATTTAATAAGATGCCTAAAATATTACTATATATAATAATACTTGAGTTTCTTTTCCATACATCCCTATCCATACAATCGTCATGATGACAATGTTATCCCCATGCAGAGGATAAGGAAACATTGAAAGGTTCTAATTCTTTGGACATGGCAATTCCATTTTCTAAATTTTTCAATGTCCTAGCATAATCAAAATATCTAAAAATTCATGGAAAACAATAACCATAAACCTCACTATTGATTCAAGACACACTTCATGAGAAATACAAGGGTGAGATGCAATATTGAATGATGTTTCCAATGGTATTTGTCATATATATCTTCTTTGATCAAGGAGAGTTTAGGAAGACTAGAGAAAAGTGAGACATCCAGAAGGTCTACAAAAAGTATATCAACTAGATGTCAAAAGATATGAAGAAATTTTAAAAAATGCATGCAATTTTTTCTTGTTGAAGGTGGGTCATGTTATTATGACGATGTGACCATAAGTGACATTGAGGTTCCCTTGAGGTAAACACATATAGTGAAACAATGGGTACCCAAGCATCTTCCTCAACTAAGCAAAGATTTTTGTGTGAACGAGAGGATATATCGAATTGTACCATCATCATTACATGGTTTGGGGTTGTTTTTCATGTATGGCATAATGGTCAGTTACAACGGATGTATAGAATTGATGAAGTATGTTGGAACCTGTTACAACTACAAAGATTGGATGTGATTGGTCCAATATACAAGAAGTATGTGCAGATACGAATTGTTTGCAAATCATTTATAGTTAAAATACAAGGATCAAAATAAAGGACTAGTGTTGTACATTAACGGAAGGCCAAAAGCTACATGGAATATTGAGGGGTTTATAAATAGTACACAACTAAGGTCTACACTTAAGCAACCCAATTGCATATTTGAGGGGCGTGAAGGAAGCATATTTTTGTAAGTGTCATTAAATCAATAGCTCCATGGGAAGAGTTGCTTGTTAATTACAATTTGAATCGAATAGATACAAATGCAGTCACTATGGGAGTGGTACATCTAACAATTTACCCAACCTTTAACTAATGAATCTAATATCTTATGTATTTTTTAGTAGTCTATTGTTCTAATTTCGTTAAAATTTTATATGTTTAAGACGTAGGGTAGAGATCACGACATATTCCCAACAACTGATCAAAGGAGTACACCATCCTCGAGGAAGCATGCATACATCATTGGAATTGTACAAATAAAATATGAACAAAATGTTTATTTGTTATGTTTTTTCATGAGTATAATCGTTCTATTTAGATAATGTTATCTATATTTTTGTTCCAAGGTATTGATCGGGGAAAATTCCTACCAGTAGATCATACAATACCTACCTCAAGGCAACAGGTATACCTCATTTTTATTTTACTACTTGTTGAGGCCTAGAAATTCGCAGGCAACAACAGCAAGGGATTCTCCCCAGTCAACGTTCCCAACTAGCCCGTGACTATTTGGTGTAGGGAATCCGTCCGGTTTGTGGTCCGGATACCGTAGGTCAGGTAACAAAAATAAAAAGGTTTTACCGGTTGCAGCTCGGTCCACCATGTATATTTTTGTATTTTTTAGTTTAAAGTATGACATGCAAATGCCTATCTAAAATGCAGATTGATTGAGAATGCAAGGAGTGTTCACAATGTGATGCACAGGTTCTTACCTCTAGTCTTAGGCTCTCTTTCATCTAAATCACACACACATCAAGAAATTAAAACTAACTACCTAACCTATCCCTAGGGAGAAAAATTATCACTTATTAATGAGTAATGGATTTTGTGCATGCATTATAAAAAGAAATTACAGATAGTTGATACTTCTTTCAAACGCATGAATATTTAAAGATATTTGAACTACCCGATAGCCAATTGTTTATGAACAAGATTCATTACTCATAGTGAAAATTCTCATAAAATAAACTAGAGATCACTCATACAAGAACATAGGTTCAAAGAGTTAGAACGATCTCACAGTTAATGGACAAAATGTTGAAAATGAAATAGTTCCTCTTCAACAAATCCATAGCATAATGTTTGAACATTCCACCAAGATTTCTCCAACAGGCAAACTGTAGTTATTTATTGCAAAAGGAAATAGTTCTTCTTACAATATGTCTTCCAATCTAACTGGGAAAAAGTCCCCCTACTTGTCTAGATTCTCTATATTTATACAAAAGAACAAAACTGTTGGGCTGCCCATGAAATGATCCTTGGGATTCCCAACTCTTCCCCTCCCACATCTTCTTTCATTAAGTGTTTACAATATATTACAATAAAATGAATAAGATGCTCATGAGGAGGGTCCCGCTTGACTATTCAAAAATTTCTTCCATGCTGAAGCCTCTGAGGCAATACTTTCAAATTCAGAAGGTTCTAGGAAACGAATATTTATTTCGAATTTAGCAGCCTGGTTTCTTATGACTCCTATTCTGGCTGCGCTCAGGTGAAGTTGGTATTCTAACAATTGCACACTAACTGCGGAATGATCTACTTCATTCCTCAGGGTCTGTTCATCTAAAGCTTTAATGTGCTGTATCCTTTTTTCATCTCCTTGATATCTTCTTTGCAAAATCTCCAAAAACAGGCTGTGGTCTGGAAAGGTATCCATTCTTTGCTTAGCCTCTACCTGGCATCGATTATAAGTGATCAGAAGTCTCCTGAAGAATTCTGCACAAGTCCCTTTTGTCTTCTTAACAGCCTTCTTGAATTCCTCGGCTATGTTTATGGAAAACTCTAGTAAATCATAGTCTTGCCTTAGGTCTTGCTGATCTTTTGATGGTAGATCTGCAGGGGTTTCTTCATTCACTTCTAATCTCGCCATCCTTTCTGTTAGGACTTCTAAGATGTCCTATGATCTGTCAACAAGATACAAAGAGGTTTCCAAAATCTCTTCCAGCCGACTATCCAGCCGACTATCCACCTGCAAGACCTTGCACCTCTCTTCCTCTATGGCCACTTGCAGCTGGTGCATCTTGCTTCTCTATGCTAGAACGTGCTACTTGAAAGGCTGAAGACTGAATTGTTGTTCCTTGGCCTCTCCTAGAGATGTTGTCAACGAGGTAATCTGTTCCTTATGTTCTGCATTCTTCCCCTGAGATTGCCTCTCAGATTCCTCCAAGGTAGCCTTCTACAGCTCCAACGCGCCTATCCTGCCTAGCAACTGCTCCTTTTCTTCCCTCAACCCTTGACATTCTTGCTGTACTTTCTCCATACTTTCTTGGGTAGCCTCCATAGATCTCTTCTCTACCCGGAGGGACTGGAGCTCCGCTTGTGAAGACTTTATTTCTCATTGTATGTCTTCAAACTTTCTTTTCAACCTATTATTTTCCTCTCTTTCTTTTCTCAAGGCATCTTTAAGCTGGGAAGAGGACTTCTTTGACTGTTCAAGATCAGTCATTATTCGATCTACATTATCCTCGGAAGCATGGATCAATGTAGCCCCTGATCTGATAGTGAAACTGGGGTCCTTGTTAGTCCCATACACTACAGTTGTATCATTTATCATTTTACCAGACTTCCCCCTAGTTTCAACCTTTCTCTCAGTCCTTTTTACTATCCTTTTCCTTTCCCTATCATAAAAGATAGTGTTGAAATCTGGTACCTCCTCCCCTTTCTTCTACTCAAAAGGAATTAGCCTAAGGGTGGGGACCATAGCTTGTCCTTGTGTGCTACCAGCAGCTGCCTCCGGATCTTGAATATCAGGGTTCCCCAGGTCCTGAGCCTAACTGTCTGCTATATTGGAAGTTGATTGCTCTATCACTGTCTCTGTCAGCTTTAGCTTTTCTGCTTCCTACTTTTTCAGCTCCTCATCCATCTTTCTTTTCTTTTCCTCTTCCTCGCTCTTGGCAGCTTCTTCTACCTTTCTAGCTGCTTCTAGTGCAGCTCTTCTCTTTTCCTCCTCTTCTCCTTTGAGCCATCCTTCGGCCTCTTGTGCTAGTCTCCTAGCATCTCCATTTCTTTTTCTAGTTTCTTCCTCCTCTGCCTTTGCTTGCTCATCCTGTCATTTTCCACCTTTGGTGGTGATTTTCTTCTTAAACCATCTTCTTAAGGATGTTATATTTTGTGCACTGCGGAAAATGGATTCCTCTCTGTCCCAGTGGCTGGGGTATTCAAAATGTACATTCGCCTCTTTGCAGTGTTCTGCCATCTTATTCTGGGAATCAATCCTGTGGAAACACATTTCCCCAAAATGGAATTTTCCCAACTCNGTGTATTCAAAATGTACATTCGCCTCTTTGCAGTGTTCTGCCATCTTATTCTGGGAATCAATCCTGTGGAAACACATTTCCCCAAAATGGAATTTTCCCAACTCTTCCACGAATTCGTCGGCTTTCTTCACCCTAGTGAACTTGTAGCTTCCCAACCTGAATGGCAAAGGAGGGTAAGCTGCTTTCTTATGTTCAAACAGAAGCTCCCTATGCCATGTAAAAAGACTTGTCTAACTGCCTCTTTGTGGACTACATAGTTAGTGGAATACTTAGGCAGTAGTGAGGGTGCTCTGGAGCATCCAAAAATTCTGAAATATAATCCATCCCCAGTCAAGTAATAGTCTGCATATTCTTCAATCACCTGCAATGCCTCCTTCGACATGCATTTGCACTCTTTCAAGAAAATCAGGGTATACAATGGCATAATGAAGTGCTCACACATTTCCCTATAGTGACTGTGGTATTTGTGGGCCCACAGTGGCTTGTATGCTGAGTAGACTGGTGTTCTTTCCCGGTCCCAGATACACCTCAGATTGGGGAAGGGTTGGTTGCACAGTATGCAATCTATCAATATAGAGCTCATGTAGAACTCTGATCTCTTCTGGGACACCCCTCCTAATGCTAATGCAATGTAGGCTGAAAGGTTGTTGGACACAATGTTTGCCCAGTTGAACACTGTCCCCTGTGTTGCAACATAGAAAATGATAGGCATCCACTCCAATTTGAATATTTTACCATGGGCCCTCCCAAAAATCCTGTTTAGCATCAGGGAAATGAACCTGTAAGGGGTTCTTAGACTTGCAGTGTCATATTCCCCAGTCGACCTAGTTCTAAAGTTATTTCTAGGCATGAGCATCCTTTTTAGTGTCTTGACTAGGTCCATCCTAATGGCCTTCAGCCAGTCTTCAGTCAGGTATACTTGTGCTTCTGGTAAGTGGTAGGCCAGTGCTACATACCCAGGTCTATAAGCAACATAGCCATGTTTATCAACATTTTCTAAAATCATGGTGGTTACATCTGCCCTGGGCAGAATCCACCCAATCACCTCTGAGAAGGGAAAAATCTCAAGTCTGGTAGCAATTTTCATTAATGAAGACCTCTCTATATTGGCATAGATGGTTTCTTCTTCAAAACCTATGTTAGGTACTTCTCGGCATGTAATTAATCTGTAAATTCCCCCCCATTGATATTCGGGTTCCACACCAACTATGCATTTGGTGTCCTCATAGGTGTATTCGACTCTGGTAACGATTTCGACTTCGGGTTGCTCTTCTATTATGGGAGCCTTCTTCTTCTAACATTTAGACATCTTGGATTCTGAGGAATTTCCCTGTCATATACAAAAATTCTTTTAGGTTCTGTTGGGTCATTTCGGGATAACATTCAAAATGGAGACAACTATATAAGCATTTTACCTCATCTATGCTAAACATGAGTGCAGCTATGAGGAATAAGCAAACAATGTTCAAAAACCAAATGATCCTATCCAAAGACTAAAACCAGCTCATGGCCAACAATTTTCAGATTTAACTTAGAAAATCATGGCCGACGAATATCCCCCTCCTCTCGTCAATATGAAAACAGTCCCGAAACCCCCTCTCAGTGCTACGATCTACATGCTACGTGAAAGACAAAAAGGCACCTAAAACTAAAACCAGGTCAAGTGAGATCGCTGCAAGTGGTAGCACACTAGAAGATAAGCGGAAGCTATTTGCTGTAAACGCTCACTTCACGGTCTGACTAGGTAATAAAATTCTAACCTAGACTAGTTCGGGATTCGGATTCGAATTTGAACAGTGTCACCCTAAGTGGGAAGTGAAAACAACATCGTGGTCCTGGTTCGTGAAGATGAGGGTGACCGAACTGTGGAACCGGACTCACGGGATCTTGGCAAAAAACCATGAAACGCTCTCCTTGGACGGCCAAACACAGACTGGGGGAAACTAGTGCGGACAGTGTAACAACCGTCTGCACCGATTTCCCCAGCAATTGAGTGCAGTCTGCAAAATCCCAACGGCTGTGAAAGTCATCATTTCACAAATAAGAAACCCCCACCGGGAAGCCATGCAATTTAACTCAAAAATATATACGGGCCAGGATGGGAAAACCTAGAAAAACACTAACTGTGGAGACAACAAAAGTAGTTCAACCAATCAAACAGAATGGAAAGAAGGGCACAAGGGCCTACCTAGCAATGTGCTGCATGACTGGTGGAGGAAAACCTATGAACTTCCATGGTGGAGACACCTAGGCGCGAAGGTATCGACAACGAAAAACTTGGTCTGCTCGAGCAAAAATGACAGCACGGAGAAATCGCCAAAAAAACAATAAAATAATAAACCCCCGAACCCAAAATATATACATCGCGGTCAACATGCAATTGACGGGAAAAAATAAGATCATCAGGTGGTGGAAAGGCTACGAGATCGGCGATCATGTTACTATCTCCTCTACAACGGCGAATGAAGAAAATGTCGGAACGCCTGCAATGGCGTTGGTGGGAGAAACAAATCAACACTTGCGTCGGAGCTCGCGAGACTAGGGCTTCGGGTCAAAAGATGATTAGAGAGCCACAGTGGTGAACCCGTAAAAGAAACGAGTTCCACAGACCAGCGAAATGGAGTAAGAATAAACATGTCTCAAGCGGATAAATCAAACTATCGGAAACATAGAGCTTTCTAGAGCCGCCACGACGAAAGTTGAAAAAAACCAAGGATCGGCGAG
Organism: Pseudotsuga menziesii; assembly: GCA_001517045.1. NCBI lineage: Eukaryota > Viridiplantae > Streptophyta > Pinopsida > Pinales > Pinaceae > Pseudotsuga > Pseudotsuga menziesii. The sequence continues at coordinate 605,073 of LPNX010083982.1, forward strand.
ACAAAATGGCAGGGATTGGAAGAGGATGAAACACTCTCGGACAACTTCGCAAAACCTCTTCCGCAACGGTGGAAGACATATAGACAAAGGATCCGACGGGATCTCAAAACAACTGCTGATAAAGAAAAACATTGGAGACCAAATACACTTGACTTCGGACTTGATGTCCGATTCTTTTCTGCAACGGCGGACGTGCAGACGACTAGACTCCCGACTCAAAGTCCAAAACACTTCCGATGGTGAGGCAAAAATTAATTCAAACATTAAAACATTGCCCGCCTAAAAGTAATCTTTATTCAAACATTAAGCAAAACCAAAACTGAGCGAAAACGAATTAAAGGAGGGTCCCAATTTTTTTTGAATTTTGGGAAAATAGTTGCAGCTGCAACACTACTATAATATGTGCAATATGTTTTTTATTATTTATTTTCATTAGTATATTGGTTTCATTTATATAATGAATTATGTATTTTTCATCATAGAAAAGTGATATGGGAATCACCCGATATTTCATCAAAATAGTAGAATATTCTTGAGGCAGCAGGTAATCCTCATTGTAATTTTACTACTATAATATGTGAAATATGTTTTAGTATTATTTATTTTCATGAGTATATGGGTTCATTTCAATATCGAATTATGTATTTTTTATCACAGACAAGTGATTAGTTTTTTTTTGAGAGTAAACTTGTTTAATTCCGATAATGTTTTATACAATTATTTTTTGCAGGGAATTGAATCAGGAAATTCCACAACTATTGGTCAGATGAGTATACACTCCTCGAGTCAGCAGGTATACCTATTTCTAATTGCACAAATATAATATGACCAATATGTTTTTTTGTTAGGTTTTTTTCTTATGTATATTGGTTTCATTATGATAATGTTTTCTACAATTTTGTCACAGGGTGATGATCGGGTCAAGGACCTAGCTGTGGATCAGGGGACACCATCCTCAAGGCAACAGATATACGTAATTGTAATTTCTTAAATCGAACATGAGAAATATGTTATTTTATTATGTTATTTTCCTCAATATATTGCTTTCATTTTAGTAAAGTTTTATGTATTTTTGTTCCAAGCTACTGATCCAACATTTGCTTTAGCATTAGACAAATCAATAGATATTGATATGGACGAGATCATGGTTGATGATGACATTGGATCTTCTCTATACCCAATTAAAATGATAGAGAAGACCTTAAAAAAAATAATGAGGATATCCTTTGTCTCCTATTCAATTAATCGCAGACAAACAAGATTAAAGAAAAGGTTGATGTTTTGGTGAAGAGATCTAAGACCTTGAAATTAAGTTGTAGGATTTTGAATTAGAAGACAAATTCATTTATGATTTTATAATTTGTACCTTGTATATGATTGTGAATTAACAATTGGTTTGTATCTACAGGATTTTGGGTACCCACACACTAGTGGTGAGGGCGGTGTTGGTATTAGTGATTCTCTTGGAGCTTCGTCACATGAGAATATGACTCCACTTGCATCTCATGTGGCATAGGAAGGTATGCAATACTTTTAACAATGTACTTATAAACCTTATTATTATTAATTTTTAGATCAAATTTGAAACATCTAACGTATTTCAACCTTTTCATAAGATGTCAGACACATCAAAGGCCACAAAGGAAAGACAAAAAAAAGAACTGGAAAGCACAAGCTTGGTCCTGGTGGTTATTCCAATTTGGCGACACGAATTGTAAGTATCAAAAAACCAATATTACATCCAAAAATAAATTGCAACTTCTTTTTCATTTTATTGAAATGTAAAAGATAAATTCATAACATTATGCAAATATGCAGGCCGATCAATTCAATGAAGTGCCCATAGAGGAAGACATGAATCTTGGATTCTAGCACGGATTTGGAGCTATTGTTCAACACCAAATTTATTTAATATTCAGATTACTTGTGCAGTCTATTCGTTATAAATATTTTCAATTAAATATTGACTCAATTTTGAGCAGGAAATCAACGATCCACCTAATGTCGAGGATGGAGAAAAACCTATTGAAGTTCATGCTTCAAATCTTGGTAATGGATGAATTCATATGCTACAATTTAAAAATTTTCATTGCAAATGGTGAATATTAATTGTACTTTTTTCATTTTTCAACTGCAGAGAATGTCGAGGCTCATACTATACAAGATGAGCCTATACAGGAACACAAAGTACATGATGTGGCCACATTAGGTAAAACACACTTATGTGATAATTTTTTTAAAGAATTTTTTTTCATTATAATAACATAATATATCAATATAACATTTTTACATGATTGCAGCAAATCCTGACCCCTTGCATCAACATCTAGGTCGCGAGTACTGTATTAGGAAGACAGTACAGCAAGTTGTAGATGCGATGAGAACTAAACGACAAGTTGTAGAAGATGATTTGCTTGTTGATTTTGTAAAAGGATAAAACCTAGAAATAAGTGACTGAATAAACATTATCTATACTTATTTTTATAATAAATTAAATCCACATTTTTTCATATAAATTTAATATTTTTTTCTAGTGCATGCATTGGGTATGGGGGAATATTAAGTTATTCTCGAAACAAGGAGGATCTCAATGAGGTATTTATACCTTCCATCAATGATTTTATTGAATTCCCTCTGGTGTCTTAGCTATTGAAATCCGTACATAGGAATAATTTCCAAAACTACCTTGAATAATTCCAAGCAACCTCTTCAAGATAACCATCTCTAACAAAAGATACAAATTCTAGCTTCTAATTTTTTGTATAACTAGGTCTAGTGTTCATAATGATAGCCATTTGGTTTTAATAAGAAACCAAAATATTTTAAACCTTGGTCCAAAACACAAAGGTTCTTGATGAACTTCTTACTTAGTCTAATACCCTACTCCATTGGTTAATTGAGTTTAATGGATACAACCCTTTTTATTTTTTACTGGTTGATTGTGTAGCTTCCCACAAACTTGTTACCTTATTTCCTATTGCTTCATCTCCCCCTTTGATTGCTCATATCCATGTATGATTCTTTCCTTGCCTCATCTTTGCCGTTTTCCACTATTCTTGTCAATTGATGTTATTTGCATGTTTAAGCTAGGTGAAGGATGTGTAGGACACATGAATAGTGTCTGTTAAGTGATGTTTAGGAGACATGGCTGACATCTCTTAAGCCTCATTTAGGCCACATGAATATATTCTCTTAAGCGACATTGAAGCCACATGCAGGCGACATTTCTATGTAAAAGAGACATCTATTGAACATTCATTTGCATACCTACAAAAATATTAAATAACACATGTGGAAATCTCCCACTAAACAAATTAGTACATTTTACCATTTCTATGCACCAGTGTTTTTCATCATTGATACACACTCATGCATGTTTGATACATAAGTATTAGTTTTCATGATAGTTTATCACACATGGGTCTGCCTTATATGTATGTACACATTGGTTCTCCTTGCATTTCAAGATGGGAATAGACTTTTTTTTATTACAAGAAATTTAGTCTTATTGCAAGAACTTTACACATGTTTTTAGCGCTGAAATAAATTGGCAACAAGTTTCAATAATTAGTTGTATGTTTCTATCATTGACAACAAGTTTTTTTTAGTGGTATGTTTCTATCATTGATGGTTATTTTAAATATGCTCATCTTGTTGGTGATGGATTTTAACATCAGGTCATGGTTAAAATCCATGCAAATAAGGCTAAGAAGCACAATCATAAGGATTATGAGAAGGATGTGGCTGATCATTTTGATGGTTAGATAAAGACATCCATAGATGTTATAGCTCATGAAGTATTGGATGGAATTAACCTACAAGAAAACATTCACTGTCTTCATGCCAAGTCTATGGAAGTGTGAGTCATACTGATATGTGAAAATTTTGTTTCCGGCTAGTCATTTTTATTTAGACTTATTGATTACTACTAACCTTGAGAGTTGTGAACCATATATGGAAATTCTAATTTTAATTTAAGAGTTGCAACATATTTACTATTTGATAGGGTACCATGCCTTTGGAATTGTAAATCATTGTAGTGTTGTTTATATGTGCTCACAAATTGCTATATATGTCTAATGTTAAAGTTGTCTGGTGTGGCATTCAAGGTTCCAACTGTGGCATATCCATATGAAGAAGGTGTTCTCTTATTGCCTACTTTTTTTACAGATCACTTGCTTCATACTTTTCTCCAAGGTATTGTCACTCGATATTATGTAATTAGTAGTATTTTTTGTATGCTAGATTTATTTTTCCTTTCTACGAATTTTCTATAGTGGAATAATTTTCTTTTAAGCTAGATTTTTTTGGATATATCAATAAAGGATGATCCCAAGCTTCCTTCGAGGTCACTTACAGTATTCTTCCCTCCTTATTTCAAGATCATTTATAATAGTATGACTGCAAATTAAAATGGATTCGTAGGTGTCATTTTGATGTAATAATTGATGCATGCATCTAGTGTCTTGGCATTATTTGTTAAATATGTGGAACATATTACTTTAATTTGATTGTTTCTTGCTAGTGCATTAAGTTGAATTGTGTCCATTTTCTTTATTAAGTTCTTACCTATGATATGATTTTTTTTCTCAAAGGAAACATCCATACATATTCACTTTTCCTTCATGAAAGGCATGTACTTTGTGCATTAAATGTGTGCACTTGAGTGGGAGGTATGAGAATTGTACATCTACACAATCCATAACTTCTTTACTCCACTCTTAAAACTACTTTTTCTTGGTTTAAATGAGAGGAATTGGTTGGGGAATGAGAAGAGAGATTAAACGAGCATATTAATGATAGATAATTTTTGAGAAATATGTGAGTATTTTTGTCATTGAGTGCCTAAGGAACCCTAACTCCAATGTTTGTGATCAATTTGTTGAGGATTGAGAGTTGTATCTTCAAAGATCCTTCCATTATAGAATAGAAAAGGATCATGTATCATATTCCTATATGATAAGTGGTCTAAGGTGGAGGAACCCATAACTAGGTGATGAAGGTGTCAATAGCAAGACAATCAGGTAACCATATTCTTGTTGTTTTTCATTAGTAAATATGATGATATTTCTTCTCCCTTTCCCCATAGATATAAGAATAAATATTGAATCATCTTGTACTTAAATATTTGTTTGGGATAAGAATCATGTTTCTAGTTGGGTTATTAAGATAAAATCTTGTCATAATGATAAAATATTGAGGAAAGTTTTTTATTATTTGTGTGTAGGTTATAACAAGATCACTTGAATTAGTGAATATTTGGATTGGATTAGGTTACAACGAACATTTGCAAGAAAATTAACTTGATACATGTTTCTTCCTTATTCATTATTTTAGGTAGTTATACTTATAAATTTATGATATATGGAAATTCACTATTGTCATTTTCCCTCTTTGCCAGTTGTTAACCCAACACATTCAAGGAATATTCAAGAATGTTAATATTTAGTTTATGAATTTATTATGAAGTTTGATTTAGAAGTAATGGTTGTGGAGTATTATGACATGTATGAATTTTTTTGTTCAACTTCAATTGGATGGTATGTATGGAATCATTTCTGAAACCTATATATTCGTGGGCACATTATGATGAAAAAAGACATGCACTTGATTTGTTAGGCCATATATAGTATGTAGACTATGTTACCATGAACATAAAGTATGATCTATAGACTTCCATGCAAGTTAGTTTCATCTCCCCAATGTCCATGCATCATAGTATTAGAAAAATTAATGAAAAGTTTTCAAATGTTGAATGCAATTTGGTGTAGAGAGGATTGAAAAAAGTGTGGGCATAGATATAAGTTTTCCAGAGTAACATAAAAATGGGTGCATATCGATGTTGGAAAATGTTTTTTTTTCATGGACCAGTCTATTCCGGGAGCACCTCAAGGTAGTATCTTAGTTGGAATCATTGATATTTGACTTGGTCAACTATCATCCCTTATCCATTCAGCTTTGATCATGATGTACTTAGGTGTCCACACAAATTTACGAAACAAACATCCAGGACTAGGTGAACTTTGATCCTCAACATGGTCAAAATTACTTACCCATTCAACTTTGATCATGACGTAGTTAGGTGTCCAGATAAATTTACACAGCAAACATAAGGACTAGGTCAACTTTGATCCTCAACATGGTCAAATTGATTTCCCATATGCATTAATAAATATTTATTTCCCTCATCCATTTGAGGTTAAAGAAGGGATCTAAGTGTTATTTATTATAAAGAAACCAAAGATATAGTGGGATAAAGGTTGTAAGCTTATGTGAGTGATTAGTGCTTTGGGTTGGTTTATGGGATAAACAAAAATACAATGAATATTAGAAATACAATGAAGGAAACCGAATACTCTAGGTAACTTTATTATACATTTCGGTTTTTTAATTGATAAAGTTAGTTTTTCTAAAATTAATGGTATGTTGCATTATATAACTAGTTTCTATCTATTTTGTTCACGAGTTTACTCATCTCCAAGTGTTTTTCTTATTACGTCTAAAGTGGGAAACATTTAAATATTTTCCAATTAAAATCAAAATCATGTCTAGCAATAGTGTAGTGTAGTGTAACATTAACAAATTGGGCCATTTGCATAAGACTTGTGCAAATTTGACACCACTATGAATTGAAAAAGAAAAAACATTATAACGGAAATTAAGGCCAATAAATTTTCATTGGTATTAGAGTTAAATAACTTTTAGGTGTGATTATCTAAGTGCTAAATGCATTGAGTAGTTATTTTCCCTTGAAGTTTTGGTACCTCTATTTAATTTCTAGGAGTGTAAAAATTTATCACGTGGTATTCAAGCATAGTCCAATCTTGTTGTTATGGTATTAGCAATGCTCAAATTGATCCTCTTAAAGTGATTAATTCAGAGTAAAGTCATCAATATTGTGCTTATTGAACCACTTTGTGGGAACTTGATTGAGATCCATGTTCGTGATGGTGATGATAGAAGTGTTATCAAAGAATATAGTTCAACCAAGAGAATATTTATAGTAGAATGGTTCTTGATCCAATATAAACACACTTTGGGTAGATTTCCTATCATCATTGAAAAATGATTGTCGTTTTGATTGTTGATTTGTATGTGATGATTGCTTGAAAATATATTATAATAGATGTTTATTCATGTCAAAACCATTTAGGAAAACAAAAAGAAAAAAAAACCCAGGTAATGGCCCCCTAGTGCTTATCAATATAAGGGTTATTACACCTATGGCTTCTCAGTGTCAAGCAGAAAATTTACAAGTGCATTGGTGAGGATTGCCACTAGTGGTGACTAATGTAATCTCATACTCGGGAGCTAAACGAGTGCTTAGCCATGAAATATTTCTTCTTTATTTATCTATTATTTTCCTTTCACTAATTATAATTAAAATGAATTACTACAAATTAGTTAAATAAATTCCATCAAATTCAGTCGACTTTGGTTATGTCGTTATCTTACAGTGGTTCTAACATAGAAATTAGGTGACAGAATTACATAATTGCCATCATCTTACTTCACATGAAAATTTGCTTATTGTGTTACATTTTCATAAGGAAATGTTTTGCTTTTTTATTCAAAATAAAATCACAAAATGCAAAAGGCTACTAAAGCAACAATTAGATACTTCATCACTCTCATAGGGAAACTAGTTTTAGGCTCTCTAAAACCCCATTGTTTTCCATGAAACAGATCTTCATGTAACCTGGAAAGGTAACTTTAAACTACCTATTTAGATTTGAGACAAACTCGGTATCATCTAATTGGGATTGGTTCTATGCATGATCCTTTATTTCCTTGTACCAATATAGTTCGCTTTGAGAATAGTATGAATACACCAAGAATAAATTATGAAGCATTGTCAAGAGGCATGTATTGAAACAAAAAATTTATACACCATGTTCAAGTGTAGGAAACATGATAAGACTCCTCACCTGCCTTTGGCAAGCATAACAGAATATTCAAGCAAGTATATGTTTCTCTCATATTGTATTATGTCATAACATGTAGATGCATTTTTCTGACTGCTACTATTTATAGTTGACCAATTTTTTTTATTTTGCTTCACCATTAACTGCTTGCAATCAATTATTTATTCCTATATGACCATAACCATATTATTATATTAAAGTATATTATCTACCTTCGTAAGCCAATATTGTGTGACAAATCTTGGCAAAACCGTCGAAAACATGTAACCAATAGTGACAAAAAAAATCCGACGTCATCCGACATTTCGCATGGATGTATGTGTTGGACAACAATCACTCAAAAGAATGCCGATAACAAAATATTTATAGCTCCTTTGAATATTCGACACAAGGGCGTCGGATTTATGACCCTTTTAGTGTCGGTTATTCGACACTTCAGTGTCGGATCTTCAACGTCTATGAACCCAATAATGTCGGTTATTCGACCCCTGAGCGTCGGATATCCGACAGGCTGTATAGGTTTTTTTATAAAAAAAAAATTAAGGTTTACATGATTTTAAGTTTTATGGTCCCATACTTTCAACGGTAACTATGTTCAAGGTGTCGAATATCCAACGCATGTCCATTATAAATATAAATTGTTTTAAACATTTCGAAATGTTTGTTGTAGAAGCGATGGATGATTTGCGAAAATGATTTGTTCCTCGATAGACGTTTTCAGGAATTGTTTTATTCTTCAACGGGCGGTTGTGGGAATTTTTTTTTCATCGATAGACAGTTTGCCGATAATTTTTTATTCTTCGACTTCTCTCCGTTTGACAAAATGTTGATGTGTGGAACTTGATTTTTTAAGACAACTGGTTATATTCATTAACGAAGTTTATGAAAAAATGTCAAATATATTAAATATTCTGGATCCAAACGAAGACGACCGACAATTGCTTGCTAGACTATGGGATGCAGCGAAACAAAGGGGTGATGGCAAATGTTATTGTCCATGTACTCAATGAAGGGGATTTAAGAGGAGAAGAATATTGATCTCAACAACCACAAAACATTGCAGGGAACATGGACATGCTGAGGGGGGGAACGAATATCGTCCATTTGTAGGTTTAGCATTATAAACATTATTATATTCGTTTTTTTTGGTAATTGTATGTAGTTTTTTTTCCATATATTAATGTATATCTATTGATGTTTCCATGTATTTATATTAAAGGAAAGAAACCCTATAGCATGTCGTCCAGAGGAAGTGATTTCAGAACAAGTTCAGGATCAGGATCGTGGAGCGTGTATGTTTAATGGAGAACAAGTGAATGATCATATTCAACAAGATGATCATGCCGATGATGTAATTGAAGATGATGGTACAAATACATTGATCCATGATTCATTTAACGCTAGAATGGATGACAATGATGTTGATAATGAAAACGATGATGACTTTTATGATGTTCACGATATACCTCTTCTCGATAAGGCATATTAACCCCTTTATGAAGGCTCCAAAACAAATCTTCTCTCTACTATATTGTTGATAATGAACTTGAAGGTTATGAATGGTCTTTCAAACATTGCAATCACACGGATGCTAAGGTATCTAAAATAATCCATCACATATATAGGATCGTGATACAGTTGATTTGCATTCCTATAATAATTGTATTGTTAACTCATTATTGATCATCGTACGGATGAAGCGTGTTTCGTTAATATTATTTATTTATTACATTAACATTTTTTTTTTGTAGCTTGATAGCTGAATTTTTGTTACCACCATCAAATATTTTACCTCGCACATATTGATATTTATCTTCCATCATGAAAGAGATTGGAATGCATTATGAAGCAATTCATGCATGCCCCGATGACCATGTTATATATTATAATCAGCATGAATTTGCAACAGAATGTTTGGAATGTCATGTAAGTAGATATCGTACAGATAAAGTAACAAAAAGGTGCCTTAGAAGGTTCTTCGTTATATTCCCATCATTCCACGTTTGCAACGACTGTTCAGGTGCAAAAACATAGCGCAATTTATGGATTACCATGCTAGGAATAGAAGTCAAGATGATGTTATCCGAATTCCTGCAGATGGTACTGCTTTTAGAGATATTGAGGAAAAGTGGCCTCACTTTAAAGAAGAACGACGTAATATTAGGATTTCTTTGGCAGCAGATGGTGTTAATCCATTTGCACAAATGAAATCCATTTACACGGTGTGGCCTATTTTTGTTATCAACAATAACAATCCTCCATGGTTGTCAATAAAGAGGGAGCACATAATGTTGTTGATGATTATTCCAGGTTTTATTGACGAAAACTGTTTTATTTATAATGTAGTTGTGGCATCTCATTTGTCGTAATATGTATCTTAATTTCATATATATATCTATTATTTTACTCTTCTGCATGGTTTATATATCTTAATGGTTCTCATAATGATATATTTTATATGTACTTCAAATTATGAATCAGGTAAGTTCCAAGTCAAAGATATGAATGTATACATCGAAACTCTTATAGATGAGCTACTGAAGTTATGGAATGGCATAACTATGTATGATGTATCTAGACCAATATGACAAAGGCAATTTCAATTCCATGCAATGGTTGTATGGATAATACACGATGCCCCTGGGTTAACTTCATTTTGTAGTTTGTAATTTTAAGTTCCACTTTAATTGCATTTAATGATATGGAGTAGTTAGAATATTTTATATATGCATATATTTGACATAGATATTCCATATCTAAATATTGTAGGTCTTCAGACAAAGGGTAAATTTGCATGTCCAGTTTGTGGTCCTAAGATAAAATCTCGTCGTTCAAAAAGCTTAATAAAGGAGGTGTTTGATGAGTATAGGCATTTCCTCTCTAAGAATCACAGGTATAGAACAATTGAAAGAAATATTTTCAATGGGAAGTAAGAGACTGCATTAAAACCACAGAGAATGACACCTCACCTTTGGAAGATGCAATACAGTAGAAATCGTCATCATGGTACGTATGGATCATCGTATATGATTTTATGTATTTTAATTTTTATTGTGAGTTGTTTGCTATAGCGGACATATTTGATTTATGATGTAATTTATTAATTATAAACTAATATTCATGATTTCTATCGTGCTCATGAAGGGATTAATGGTCTACCACTAGGAATGAAAAGTTATCCTATTCAATTCAACAGGTTGCCCTACTATGAGCACCTACAAATTGCTCATTTGTTTGATACAATTCATATTGGAAAGAATGTTACTAAAACCTTATGGTGACTATTAGAGCTAAGGAGGGAGAAAGATCAAGTTGTGAAAGTGTGCAAAGACATTCAAGAAAGCAACCATGCAATGAAAGATGTCATCCAATTTCATACCAACGGAGAACAAGTTAATATAAACTCAATTCCATGGATGTTTATGGAGCAACAAAGCAATGTTGTCAAAGAAGTAATGCGAAAAATTAATTTTCCCACCAGTTTTTGTGCAAAATTGAAGAATATCATAACTAAAAAAGGTGATTTTGCGGGGGTCAAAACACGTGATTGGCATGTCTTCATCAAGGTAATTATTATTGTTACGTCCATATAATTTTTTCTTGTTTGTATACTCTTTGTTTAATAAATGGTGTGGTTTGTATATTGATACAGTATGTTCTACCTCTCTCTCTATCGGATAACTTCGATAACAATGTCAAACAATTTATATATAATCTTGGTAAATACACGAGGTAACTAGCGATTACTTGCACTATTTCAGCATATATTGTAATTTAATGTTTATTTTTGTTAAATATCGTTATTGGTTTGCATCACTTGTAGATGGTTGACATCTAAAGAAATCCATAAAGAAGATATAAAGTATTGGAGGAGATAAATTCCTTGTCTCATGTGTGAAATGCAGAAGCATCTACCATCGACATTTTTCAATGCACAGGAACACTACCTCATACACCAAGTTGAGGAGATTGAGTTGTGTGGACCTGTGCACTCAAGGTCCATGTGGATGGTTGAAAGGCACTTGAAATTTATGAAGGGTTTGGTGAGACAACGAGCACATGCGGAGGGTTCGATGATGGAAGGATATACGGTATACCAAAACATGTTGTATGTTAGTGAATATCTTCCTATTTTAGCGTCAAAGCTCAATTTATGTCACATTTGTGATTCGGACTCCAATAACAAATTTGAAGGGGAGCAACTGAAGGGGAAAGGTATATTGAGGAAGCTTAAAGGTAATTATTAGCTAGTGGATGTTTATTATATCCTTCGTATTCTAATTGTATTTTCTAGTCATAATTGCTTCAATTAAGAGCATATATGTCTTTATTCAGGAGATTTACACCTTTCTTTCATTTTAATGGTTATTGTCATTAAACAGTTGGTCGAGAATGGGATGCAATTCATTTATACATTACAAACAATCTTGACTGGATGAAGGTATGGATTGAACGATGCACACAATCAAGTCATGGAATATCATGGGAAGGTGTGGCTTCATTGGTAAAAGTAGCACAATGCAATGGAGATAACAATCTAATAGAAAGGGAAGTTGATTTGGCATATGGTGTAAAAGATAAAATGGAAAGCATATAATTAATCAAATATCCCTCTAAATATTTTATTTTGCAAATTACTTATTGACGTACATGTTCTTATTTTCCGTGTATTGTTGCATAAGGACGGAATGGTTGTGTAATCTTTTTGTGTATTGCTTATTGCAGGTAAAACACCATAAGGCTATGGTCTGCAATGGAGGTAGATATCGGATAAAAAAACTGGATGAAACAAAGAAAACATCATATTTTGGGGTTTCGAATGTCTTTGAGGTTACCAATGTTTCATCTAGGACTGACAGAAATCCAGAAGTCTTAGAAAATCGATACTATGGGTATTTGGAAGATATTATACAGTGTGAATTTAAATCCTTTAAGGTAGTTCTATTCATTGTCAAATGGTACAGGTTACGATTGAATCAACGTGATTCCAATAGAAATATTATTGAACATGATAATGGATTTACCATGGTAAACACAAGGTTGTTTGAGCCAGGAACAGAACCCTATGTTCTTCCAAGCCAATGTGAACAAGTATTTTACTCAGAGGTTCTAGGTAAAGCGGATTGGTCATTTGTTGTGAGACACGATCCAAGGGGAAGGCCGGTAAAGTATAACATAGATGATGGTAATGAAGAGGTGGAAGAAGAATACGATGACGAAGAGCATGAACAACTTGAGTTAGCTGACGATGATGATCCAACAGAAGATGTCCAAGGAATAGTTGAATTAGATGATGTAGCAGACAATGCCGATGAATATTATTCCGACGATGACATGATGAGCATAACTGATGATGATGACGATGATGATATGGCTAATCCTGACAATGTTGACTATGTATCTGCTGATACAGATGATGACATGGATGAAGAAGACACTGACATGGATGAAGAAGACGATGAAATATATTGAAAGGTAAATATTTAATTAGAACTATTATTTTATCTTATTTAAAAAAAAGAGTTACTAACATCATCACCATCATGATCATCTTCATCATCGTAATCATCATCATCATCATCATTATCATCATCGTCATCATCATCATCATTTTCATCGTCCACATCATCATCATCATCATCGTGGTATTCATCATCATCATCGTCATCATCACACATCATCATCTTCATCATCATCGTCGTCATCATCACACATCATCATCATCATCATCTAATCATAATCATCGTCTTCATCAGCATCATAATCATCATCATCATTATCAACATCATCATCATCATCATTTTCATCATCGACATCATCATTGTCATCATCTTCATCAACATCATAATCATCACCATCATCGTCAACATCATCATCATCATCATTATCATTGTCGACATCAACATCATAATCTTCATCATCGTCATCATCATCATCATCATCATCATCATCATTTTCATCGTTGACATCAACATCATAATCATCATCATCATCATCAACATCTTCATCATCATCATCTTCATCGTCATCATCATCATCATGGTATTCATCATCATCGTCGTCATCATCTTCATCGTTGTCTTCATGATCATCATCAACATGCGCATCATCTTCATCATCATCGTCTTCATCATCACTGTCATCATCATCTTCATCATCATCATCATCATCGTTGTCGTCATCATCATCGTCGTCGTCATCATCGTCATCATCGTCATCATCATCATCGTCATCACCACACATCATAATCTTCATTATCGTCGTCATCATGATCATCATCAACATGCACATCATCTTCATCATCATCGTCATCATCATCTTCATCATCATCGTCGTCATCATCATCGTTATCCTCATGATCATCGTCATCATCATCATCATCATCACCATCATCATCATCTTCATCATCATCATTGTCATCATCATCATCGTCACGATCAACATCATCATCATCATTGTCATCATCGACATCATCATTGTCATCATCTTCATCAACATCATAATCATCATCATCATCATCAACATCATCATCATCAATTTCATCATCATCGTCATCATTATCATCGTCATCCTCATGATGATGATAATCATCATCATCATCATTGTCACCGTCGACATCAACATCATAATCTTCATCATCGTCATCATCATCATCATCGTCGTCGTCGTTGTCTTCATCATCATCATCATCGTCATCATTTTCATCGTCGACATCAACATCATAATCATCATCATCATCATCAACATCCTCATCATCATCGTCTTCATCGTCATCATCATCATCATCATCGTCTTCATTGTCATCATCATCATCATCATGGTCTTCATTGCCATCATCATCATCATCATGGTCTTCATCATCATCATCGTCATCATCACACATCATCATCTTCATCGTCGTCGTCATCTTCATCGTTGTCTTCATGATCATCATCAACATGTGCATCATCTTCATCATCATGGTCATTATCCTCATGATCATCATCATCATCATCATCACCATCATCATCATATTCATCATCATCATCATCATCATCATGATCAACATCATCATCATCTTCATCATCATCGTCATCATCATCATGAAGATCATCATCATCATCATAATCATGATCATCGTCATAATCATAATCATCGTCTTCATCAGCATCATAATCATCATCATCATCATCATTGTCATCGTCGACATCATCATTTTCATCGTCTTCATCAACATCATAATCATCAGCATCATCATCATCATCATCATCATCAACTTCATCATCATCATCAGGATCATCATCATCATCATTGTCATTGTTGTCATCAATATCATCATCATCATCAACAACATCATCAACATCATCATCATCAACAACAACATCGTCATCATTGTCATCATCGACATGAACATCATAATCATAATCATCATCACCAACATCATCATCATCATCATCACCATGCTCACATGCTCAACTTTTCAATCATCCTTCAAAGCTATATTTTCATTTATCCAAGATAGGGATGTGTCGTTATGTAGATGGTTCTTCCCTCATTAATGTGAAGGTTCTTTATTCAAGTTAGGATGTTTTTCTTCCTCTTAGGTTTGCATCTCTCTATTGAACATATATTTGGGACCCATAGTTCTAGAAGTCTAGGAATATATTAGATATAAGAAGTATTTCAAGGATACAAAAAATTCCTTTCATTTTATTTGCTATATCAAACAATTTCCTTCTCATCACTTTTTGATTGAAATTAGGTTTGCCAGTATTATGCATTTTTTTTGGAAAATTAATATTTGAAGTAAACTAAGTTTTACTTATGATGATGATGATGTTGATGAAGATGATAGTGATCATTAGCATTGCCATCATCATCATCATCATCACAGTCATCATCACAGTCATCATCGCCATCATCATCATCATCATGAGGATGACGATGATGGTGGTGATGACGATGATAACGATGAGGGTCATGATGACGATGATGATGACCAATTATTAGGTGAGATTGTAGGGATTACCTGAGGTTGCCATCATCATCTTCATCTTCATGGGTTTTGTTGTAGGGATTAGGTGAGATCACCATCATCATCATCATATTATAATAAAAAATACTATTCCTAAGTTAAAAATACATATATTAAAAAATACATATAGCTAAGTTAAAAATACTTTGCCTAATGAAAAAATACTATTATGGCAATTTATATAATATAAAATAACATATAATAAAAATAAAATACATATAATATAAAATAAAAATAAAATACATATAACATATAATAATATATAATAAAAAATGACAAGTGTATTTGGACATTGTTGCGACTCGTTTTGGACAGTTCAATTCAATTTGGAGGTTTTTGTGAATTTGGGAGTAGGTACGGTGGAGCATAGAGTTCAGAATTGGAGCTCACTGTTGAGAATTGGAGCTGACAGTACAAATTTGGAGCACACGATTCATGTTTTGGAGTTCCCGTTTTGGATTTGGAGCTCATGGCTCAACGGGTAAGCATCATGACCTCCTTTTTTTGGGCATGCTGTGACAAGGGTTTTTGGGCATCCTGTGACAAGGGTTTTTTGGGTGCGCTATGATGTTTGCTCCTTTCTGTCGATCTAAAAAATCGGTGGTCCAATATTGACTTGCCTTAAGGGGGAGGGGACCCTATGCTATATAATTTGATACCATCAACCGCTCACTTTGGGAAGCTGCTATGGCACCTCAAACTCATAAACCCGTTTCCCAATAACCAGGGTTGGGGTTTACCATAAGCACCCCGTTCCTTAACATGCAGAACTGGAACCTGGACTTCTGGCCTTAGAAGAGTTAGTTAATGAGTGATGTCTTAGAACATGGCTCGATCAATATGCTCACATCCTGATCTAAGAAATAGATCAACAACAAAGTCTCATAACGTCTCTGTGATGTTTGTTGTGTATTCCAAACTGGACAGGGGAAACACATGGATTACCAACATGAGGGAAAGCCATTGAATATGCTAATGCTTGAACTATAATAGACCAAGGAGATGTACTAGAAAGATTTTGCTTGACTTGTTGATTTCACTGTTAAGTTGAACGTAAATGACAAACACAGAGGAGCACTAAGCAATCTACAACACTTTGTACGAAATCAAATGAGTATAGATATAATGATGTTAGTTCCTTGAGATCCTGTAAAGTGGATGCTTGGTTTCTCTATAGGTTCCAAATATTTAGGTTCCTCATTAGATGCTTCACTATATGAATCATATATGGGGCCCCCAAAACTATGATTATTGATTTCAAATATAACATCCAACTCTTCATGAAATGGATAAATGCATGCATTTTCCATCTCATCATCAAACAAGGGTTTGCCTACAAAATATTCCTCATCAGAATCTCAACAATATGGACCATCTAATTCAGATTCTTTGGATGAGGTAATATAATAGGAGAATGGGTTCTTTCATAACTAACAACCCAAAGGGTCTCTGTCTATATTTCCTGCTTCTTCACCAACTTCAATCCGTCCTTATCAACTTTCAAACATGGGTTTTCTTCATTGTGCATTCATTTACATTGATCAGCTAATGACAGACCCAATTTGACAGTTTCAGCTAACCCACATTTGACCCATATTGGCTGATATGGATTCTGAAGTTTGGCCGGTCTAAGCGTTACAATTTATAGTGTATGCATCCAATACTTGCTAGTTACTTGATCACTATCAGGGAAAAACTTCAGCTCTATCATGTTAACCTTACTTCATCCAGCTAAAAGCAGTTCACATATTTAGAGAACACAATACTAAGGCTGATAGCTTATTCAAAGAAGCATTAACCTTGGCCTCAAGCCATTTTCAGTTTACTGAATTCACTAATGGTGAATGTACTGATCAGGGCACTTTCCAGTTTTTCTAGCCCTTAACACTTGAGTCTTTTATGTGCTGGTGCTATTGACATCCTTTGGATGATTGAGGTGGATGATCCCCTCATATTACTGATCTCTCTTGTTTATTGCTTCTTTGGATTATCTACTTCAGTATTAGACTTGAATTCTCTGTCTGTTGAAGGTTAGTGATGTGGATGTAATCAAGATTCCTAGATTATAGGTTTTACCTTTGAAGGTTTGTCCAGTATTCCTATGAAGCTGATCAATTGTCATCTATTAGCTGATGATGAACATAGCTGTATCTATTCCAACGCCTTTGTGTCAGATATTCAACGTTGATATAAATCTTTTTTTATCGGCATTCTTTTCAGTGATTCCTGTCTGACACATCCGTGTGAAATGTCGAATGACGTCGAATTCTGACGACGGATTTCGGGTTCAAATCCTGTTGTGTAAGGGAGGTTTAGATAAGGATTTGAGTTCCACCATAGCCACGATAGTTAGAGTTTTTTTGCTCACATGTATGCTCGGTCTATTGGAGAAGGATGAAAAACGGTCTCTACCCCGAGCAGGATTGTCGAGCCATGTTTTGTTATACACAAGAAACTAGAACCTAACCCCTAGATCATTGAAGATCATTATAAAATATTAATTTTTTTTCTACATACCTGTTAATATCATCGTCAAACAAAACTTTCCATGAGGACAGAGTTCAAGAACTCTGTCCACATGAACTATATCTCACAAAAGATAACAAGTGTTCAGCCAAGCAACGGTGACGACTCGTGGTATTATGCCTCACAAGTTTGCGATGTTGCAACCCCATGAAACATGATACCATGAGTCATCACCATTATTAGCCAACACTTATTAGCTATGTTAGACTTATTGAATTGAAAGTGGTAAGTCAACGCAAAAAATAAAGGTAATAACTTTGACTAAATAAACTATTTTGATAACGGTGATGATTCTTGGTAATTTGTTTCACAAGTTTTCCATGTTGGAACCTAATGAAACATAATACTAGGAATCACTGCCATTATTAGCCAACATTTATTAGCTATTTTAGATTTAGTGAATTGAAAGTGGCTAAGTCAACGCAAAATAGAAAGGTAATAAGTTTGACTAAATAAACTATTTCGATAATTGTACCTACATCTTCTTTGATGGGGCTTCAACCAATCAAATTGGAGGTATATGTGTTCATCTTTTGATCACCCGAGACCACTATTTTTGCTTCAAATTGGGTGTTGGTATTAGTACAAACACCAGATTTGAACTACTTTCTTTATGGAATCTCCTTTATTGTGATAAATCCATGGTCCTTCCCACTCTGCACATTCATGGTGACTCCACAGCCATCATTAATTGGTTCAATAGAAGATCACCACTAACTTTACTTTCACTTGATGGTTGGTGTCAATGTATCTGTGATATGGAACCTTACTTCATCCAGCTAAAAGCAGTTCACATATTCAGAGAACACAATACTAAGGCTGATAGCTTATCCAAAGAAGCATTAACCTTGGCCTCAGGCCATTTTTAGTTTACTGAATTCACTGATGGTGAATGTAATGATCAGGGCACTTTCCAGCATTTCTATCCCTTAGCACTTGAGTCTTTTATGTGTTGTCGCTATTGAAATCCTTTGGATGATTGAGGTGGATGATCCCCTCATATTACTGATCTCTCTTATTTATTGCTTCTTTGGATTAGCTACTTCAGTATTAGAATTGAATTCTCAGTCTGTTGAAGGTTAGTGATGTGGATGTAGTCAAGATTCGTAGATTAGAGGTGTTAACTTTGAATGTTTGTTCAGTATTCATGTGAAGCTGATCAATTGTATTCCTTAGGGTTTCCTTAGGGCTGAAAATTAGTATGGGAAAACAAGTTAGTGTTTCCTTAGGGTTGAAAATTAATATGGGAAAACAAGCATCATCAAGACAAGCTAAAAGGAATAAATCAACAAATATTACAGACTGATATAAATGTATTTAAAACATTCTTTTTCATTGCTGAACGTGCCAAGTAGCAGATCTGGAAATGTCCACTCTTCACCACCATTGATTATATATATATATATATATATATATATGATTGTCGTAGGTTACCACTAGGAAAAATGCCTCTGAAGTGTTGGATTATGCACTATACAGTAGCAGTGAAGAGGTTAAAACATCCACTCTACAAGTTCTCCAAGAACTCAACATCATTATTTGTCCATTACTGTAAAGGAATTGTACTAGAAGATTTTCCTGGACTTGTTGATTTCACGGTGAAGTTGAACGTAAATGATAAACAGAGAGGAGCACTAAGAAAGCTACAACACTTTGTAGTAAATCGAATGAGTAGAGATATAATGTCTAGAGTAGTTTGCATACATCCTTCACTTGAATGATTTTAGTTCTTGGAAATCCTAACATCATTCAAGTGAAGGATGTATGCACACTGTTGCAATATCATGATTTGACCATGAGGTGCTTAGTTGACTGGAAATTTGGTTAGGTAATACTTTGCCATTAATGGACAATCATGAATCTATGGTTTATGCTTTGGGTCTTGAAGCAAGTAGTAGGTATTTTGATGTCCTCTATTTTTTATTTGAACATTTTATGTCAATTTTCACCGTGTTTGATTTTTTTTTGTCCCTCTTACAATTAACATGATAAGATGACCTTTGTGGTTTAGACAGTTGGTTAGCTTTAGAATCAACAAATATTACAGACTGATAAAAATGTATTTAAAACATTATTTTCATTCCTGAACGTGCCAAGTAGCAGATCTGGAAATGTCCACTCTTCACCACCATGGATTATATGTATATATATATATGATTGTTGTAGGTTAGCACTGGGAAATATGCCTCTGAAGTGCTGGCTTATGCATTTCAAAGTAATCATGTTGGTAATCCAAGCATTAGCATATTTAATGGATTTCTGAAAGCCAATTTTTCCGTTGTTCGTCACTTTTCATAGGGCTATTCATGCCCAGAACTGCCTTTTAACCCTCCAATTTGGCCTAGATTTAGAGGTACACCTGTTCGGTGATGGATAAGTGCAAAAGGGTGCCCAAGATGGTGAAATAGGGTTTCTTCATACCCTTTTTTACTTCCAAACAGGTTTGTTTGTGCCCAGAATTCATGTGGATGCTGCTATAAGGCATATGAACAAGATTTTAGGGTTGCTTTCACCCACAGATTTCTCATTTTCACAGCCAGAATTGCAAAGACCGCCTCCTATTTCCATTGATGATCATATTTTATTGTTGCAATGTGCCCAGATCTGAAAGTTGGCCTGGTGGTTACTCCAACTTGGTGGCCTGATATGCATCGCAAAACCCGAATTTGAATCCAAATATCATACAGATTATTATTTTTGTTTTGTTCTGACAAAAGGCTTTAAAATTAATGACATCATGCAAATATGAAGGTCGACTGGTTCAAAGAATTGCCCAGTGCGGATTAAATGAAGCTTGGCTTCGAACATGGCTTTGATGCCGTTGTTGAACACAGGAGAAGCTTGTCTGTGAATACTGCACGATCTTCTGCTGATCCATCTGGTGCCCAGGTATGTGAAAATTGTATAGTTTAATGATAATGTATTAATGCTCATGCAATTTGTTCCTTATAAATAAACTAGCATAAATTATATATTCCTTTTTGTGCAGGAAAGTAATGATCCCGTTCATGTCGAGGATGTAGTACATGACCAACCAAACGAAGATCATGCTTCTCATCCTCATAATGAATTTATTAATGTGCTACTATTTTTTATAGACCATTTCAGATGATGAGCATTAATTCTAATTCTACACAATTCAACTACAGAGCATGTAGCTGCAGATCATAACACGAAACATGTTGGGCCAGTATGAGATAATGTTGAACATGTTGATGTGCACATGGCAGGTAAAAACACACATTCATAATGTTTTTTAAATGAATTACTCATATTTATCAAAATATAAATATATTAATGAAAGATTTTGACATTATTGCAGAAATTCATCGCCCCTCGCCTAAAGTTCAACATTGTGAGCAGACTAGTAGGGATACCAATGATCACATTCCCGAAGATGCGACTCTAACTAAATATTTAAAGAGAAGAAAAGTAAAAAGGAAGTGACTAAAATTTTTTTGAGTAATTCTTATTTATAAAAAAAAAAATTAATGCTTTTTTCCTCTGTTTCATGAATGAATGCTTTACTGAATTGTTTACTGATATTTTTTTTCTGCCATTGACCAAATTAATGTTTTAATGAATGAGTTAATGAATGGTTTTTTCAATTGTTGAATGATTAATGGTTTAATGAATGTTTTAAAGAATGATTTAATGAAAGCATTTTTCAACTATTGAGTGAAATAATTTGCATTGTAGATGCATTGTTATTTGCATTGTGAAATAGTGAAATAAATTGTTATTTGTAAGTATAGGCATGGGGTTTGGGGAGTTGAGAGTGATGTGAGGGGGGGGAGGGGCCATAAGAGCTTCCACCTTCACGTGGTTGGTCCTATTTAGTAGAGAATATTAAATTATTCTTGAAACAGAGAGGATCTCAATGAATGGTAAGGAAGAATACATTAAAAAACATCTATTTCTATATTTTTACTGTGTAATTTTCACTATTGCTATTTGACTCCTCCATTGGAACTTGTTACAGATAGCGTTGAGAAACATTTCCATAGTTAAGAGGCAAGAAATGGAGTTTTGATTAGATCGATGGCCTTATATACATAGTATTTTTGGTTATCCATGTTTTATCAGGTGATATATTCATAACAATTAATTTACTTGAATAGTTGAATAGTATTGTAATTTACATTGTAATAGAATTGTATTTATTTAGATTGGTTTTGTTATTTTCGTAAACAAACATAAATATATTTGATGGGTCCTAACATGAAACTATTGCAATAGGACAAAAAATGAAGTATGTTGAATGATGTTTTGAAAGGTAAAGCATAAGAAGACAGTGTGAAGATCCAGAAATCAAGGTATAAATATGTTTTCTTTTGTTTTATTGAGTTGTGTATTGGGTATTTATGCATGTGCACACACATACATTTAGTTGATGATGATGATTACCATACATAGAGGTGAGATTTGTTATATCTGATCTAAACAATTACCTTAAATATTTTGATTTATCGTGATAACTGGCCCCTTGGTAATACTTTACCAATACCATATAGCTAGGACAACAAAATTAAATGTAGTCATTTCATTACAAGAAATTTGATAGGCATTTGAGCTTGATGGGAATATGAAAGGTCAAAAGACAGAAAAAGATAGATAGACTTGTGAGGAAAATGGTATCTGAAGCGTTGTTTCCCTATTATTCCGCATGAGTATATTGTTATCTGCCCCAGTTTATCTTTCTCCAGTAGTTTTGTAATTTGTTTATTAATCTCATATCTTGTTCAACTTTAATGGTTGATTGTGTAGTGGTAAACCTATGTTTATATTTGTGCTTATCCCTGTAGGTTGTGAGTTGGGCATGGTACACATTGGCATTTTTAGTTTCCATTGTAACTTTTCACCCCATTGTACACATTGGTATATCAACATGAATTACCAGTTGAGTTAACCATCCTTTTAAGGGTTTATACAAGTACTCCTTAGAATGATTTTGGAAGGAAGAATTCAATTATATTGTTGAGATTTCCCCATAAATCAAATATGACCCTAACTTGGTTGAATTTGTAGGTCTTTTTGATAGGTTTTAGGGCTAGAAACGATAGTAACACTGATCAGTAATGAAAGAGTCCCTAAATTTCCCTACTAAATAATTAAATGGGGTCATTGTAAGGCATAAAGTAACCTTTTATCAAGGCCAAATTATCCCAACCCCTGAAACATGTCAAGTATGAAACCCTAACTCTGACTTTTGACTGGGATTTTTAGGTTGCTTCTCAAGTTCATGGATGTAGACAAGAAGATAGGTGACGCCCTGGAGGATCTAGGGCTAAATAGGCAGACCAAAATTTGAGGGTGGCTTATAATTTGAAAATTGTTTTTATTTTTGGATTATTGAATTTTATAAATTTCTAAGGTTTTCTAGTTTATAAAAACGCAGATCTAATATAACACTACATTAATCAAGCAAATCCGTATATTTACACATGAAATACTACTATATTTACCTCTAGGGTTTGTTGGAGGATCCTAATTAGGGAAAAATTCAGAGATCTAAGGACAAACAAGAGAAAAATCCTTCAAGAGGATGTTTTATAACATGTAAAAGTTGACAAAAGCTGGTAAAAAGCCCTAATTCAGAGAAAACGCAGCATTAGAACCACCATTCAATCCATAGAAGCATAATTTCACCAAACTTTACCAATGGAGCAACCAAGAAAACCCTAGATCCTCCTTGTGCTTGTGTTCTTCCAACAATGCTAGCATCAATCTTGCATGTGCATGAAACCCTCGAATTCACCCATCATTTTACCGTAAATCCAAAGAAGAAATAGTAATATATTTGATAAGTTTCCCCTGTGAATCCATAGGCAAGCCTATATCATTAGAATGCATTAACAAAGCTAGAGTAGGAGTTTTAAGCAAAAAAATTGAAAAAACATACAATTTATTTTTGTGATCAACTTTTTCATGGGATTCATTTTGCTTGTCAAAAGTGGGCCAATCGAATGCTCCTGCAACTCCACAGCCATTGTAAACCGGTCTTTATATGGAATCATTGGTTTATGCTCTTTAGTATGAAGGCTCTCTTAAATATTTCCTCTTTGTATGAAGTCATAGATAATAAGGCATTCCTTACCCCATGCATAATAGCTAATACAAAGTAGTTAGATGGTAATCGTTGTGCTTAATACTTAGACACCGATGCTGGTTATAATAGAACATTATGTTTTCTTGTAGTAAAAAGCAATTGTGAAGCCTTATAGAGTTTCTCTTCTTCCGGAAAATACTTTATTATTAGACCATGAGATATCTTGACTTCAATATCTATTTGTTTTAGCAGCCAAAGCCTTCATAGACTCTATTCACTGCATCAAAGGCATTGACCCACTGATCATTGGTCTTCTTATAAATAAATCTTTCATAAAAGCTCTGTTTCCATCTCTCCAGGAAAATAAAGGGATTCACTAGTTGCAAAAGGATTGGATGCTATAAACTCATGCTCCCAGCCTGTAGAAAACTCAACAACAACACAAAGCATAAAATTGGAAAGCCTATATAATCAATTACAAAGGGAAATGCATGATAAATTTGGATAAATTGGGTTATAAGGGATATCAATGTTTTTCCTGCATGGCCAGCCTCTCCCAGGGATCCACTTGTCACTATTTTGCTGTCTAAGTAACGACAGAGGGAATCGCTGTCTTTGAAAGGCAGTTGAGCAAGGATACATAGTGATTTAGCTTTGGGAAGGTAAATTGTTGTCTTTGCTGTATTTGTTGCTTGCAGGCTAGTAGGATAAGGTGTTTCTTTGGTCAATATAGAAACTGTGGATGGATGCCGCTGAGTGGAGTTTGGACCTCAAGCCCCAAGCCATGAGGCAATAAGTGTAGCTATTAAAAATTTAGTCCAGTTAGGTGCAGTTGTTTGTGGCCAGAAAGGCCTAAAAAAATTAATTGAATCTGGTTTGAATCTCAGCAAGCTGGGTGTAGAACCTCGATTAGGGATTTTGAGTTTTGTGGGTGCAGAGTTGTTAGGTCGACAGTTGCTGCAAATGTAAATAGATTTTTTTGTTTTTTATATATGTTTTGAGGTTGATAGTATTGATCCGTGATCTTGTGGTCTGTATTTGTCTCACTCTGCCCTACAACTACCTATCTCTCTCTCTCTCAGGTATGTCCATTGTTTCATTAATGACTTGTCTCCTAAGAGACAAAGTGTGATCGTATTATAAATCTGAGTATAGAAATGAAGGAATGTCTAAACCACATTGTTTTCTTCTATTTTTCCATTTATAATATTTCTGCATGTGCTTGACTAATTCTGTTCATACATATCCTAGGTAACTGTAATTGATGGATGTACATAGTGCTGATATGTAGTAATCTTGGCTTGGTTTGGAGAAATGGGTCATAGCATCAACTGAATGGATATTTAGTTTTGACATTGAGGAATCATGCAAAAGCGAGTAAACAGAGCTCTGTAATTGAATCACATATCTTGAATCACATAGACTTGGAGAAGGCTCAATTGGGTCTTGGGCATAGCTACAACAGAGCCAACGTGAAATTCAATGTCAATAGAGTGGATAACATGGTTATACAGGCTATTAGTCTTCTCGAAACCTTGGACAAGGACATCATGAACACCTTCTGCATGAGAGTAAGGTATTGCAAGTTTAAACTTAGTATTGTTTTTAATTTTTTTTGGGTTTTATATGAAACAACATTTAAGATAGTTCAGTCAAGGTCAATTCTAACAGTTGTCAAGTTGAGGTCAATTTCCCATAAGTGTCTTTTAATTCTTTAGTTAGGACTCCTGAATCATATTTATACTGAAAGGTAAAAGGATTTGTTTATTAACTTAGATTAATATCAGATCCATGATTTCTTTGTTCTCTGAGATGTGTTTTAAAATCACTATATTTGATATTCCCAAGGAATAAATAAAAATATACATTTGACTAGTCCTGCGAGGACTCAAGTGTGCTGGATACTGTTTTGTTGTCCATCATTCAAAAGCAAAGAAATTTAAGAAAACTATTAAAAGTATTCCTTACGTATTCTCTAGGATACTCAATTTGTCATCAATACAAAATCATAAAAAGAGTCCTAATATCTAAACCAACAATACAACAAGATGAGCATAACCAGTGTCTACATCCCTCAGCTATGACTCCGAGCTAATCTGCCATTAAGAGGTTGTTAGTGCAAGTATTTTTTGAATCAGATAGGAAGTGAATTTTCTAAATTCTTGTTTGGTTTAGGTACCCTTCTGTAACAACAAAGTAAATTTACAAATCTTGTATGCCATTGAGTTGAAATCACATATCTTGAATCACATAGACTTGGAGAAGGCTCAATTGGGTCTTGGGCATAGCTACAGCAGAGCCAATGTGAAATTCAATGTCAATAGAGTGGATAACATGGTTATACATGCTATTAGTCTTCTTGATACCTTGGACAAGGACATCAACACCTTCTGCAAGAGAGTAAGGTATTGCAAGTTTAAACTTAGTAGTATTGTTTTTACTTTTTTGAGGTTTTATATGAAACAAAATTTAAGATAGGCCACTCAGGGTCAATTCTAACAACTTTCAGGGTTAATTCTAACAGCTGTCTTTTATACAGGGAGAAATCTCAGAATAATGGTGGGGTACCATTACTGGAACAGGCCCCAATCATGGGAACATACTCAACATACTTATTTTCTGCAGGCTTGCAATCCATGACTGAGGAGGAATTGACCACAAACAATGAACCATGTTGCTTAGAGAAATTTGACAAAATTGGCAGCTCTTTAGTGTTTTCTCTCAAATTCATCACTGACTGTTCAGAAACTTGCTGATTCTTCTTGCCTGTATTCTCAAACTTAGGTTTGTTCTCACTTGTATTCTCAAACTCATCTCCCAAAATGTTTGACGATTTTGAATGTAAAGACTCTCTCTTTGAGCCCTTTGACACACTCCACATATTAACCTTTGCTCGATCATCTGAGATGCTTGTTAACTCACCAATTTTTGGTCCAAACAAGTTTCCTTCAGTGGTCAAATTCTAGGCTGAAACCATGTGGGGGTAAAATCTCGATAACCGACATTCTAGGACTAGTAATTGCCAGCCTCTCCTAGGGATGCACTTGTCACTATTTTGCTGCCTAAGTAACATCAGAGGGAATCGTTTTCTTTGAAAGGAATTTGAGCAAGGATACATAGTGATTTATCTTTGGGAAGGTAAATTGTTTTCTTTGATATAATATAGACACCAACACACACAATGATTCCTTTTGGAAGCAAAGACAAGTAAAAACTTCAATGAAAATCCAATATGGACTCACCATCTAGAGTTAAATAGTTATGTGAGCTTAGTAGAAGAAAATTGTTGTGCATGATGCATGATGACGATTTAGTTTGGAAGGACAATAGACTTTGCTGGGGAAGGAAATTACTGCTCAAATCGCCAAATCTCGAGCCCACATGCATGTCAAATCATTGTCTTGAGGGACCATATGCAAAATCATTGATGTGCCTGGGAGGAGGCTGTTTTAATGTACAACATTTTAGCCTAGGGGAAGGTTGAATGATTTTCTAGAGGATGTTCCTCTATAATCCACCAACTCCCCGGCCCACACTTGTTATCAAATCGCTAGAACTAAGTGAAATCTTTCGATTTAAAAAAAAAATACCAATAGGCGTCACTTTTTCGACGTTCTTCTGACACTTTGGTGACACCATCTGACGGCGGTGTCATGACTCCGATGCTTTAGCCCATCGAATGACTAACGGTTTAAGTGTTAGTCTGTGTCAAATATCCGATGTGGTTACCATGCCACCGACCCTTTTCTCATCGAAAGGTTGACTCTTCCAGTGTCGGATTTCTGACGCTTCAAGTGTCGGATAGAGTCGTATTTTTGACACTCTCTGGATAAAAATACCAATGGCGTTGCCATTCCTCTGACACTTCTGTCCGTTGGAAGGCTGATGCTTCAAGGGTCGGAGGACGTTAGATTTTCAACGGTTTATGCAATTTATGATTGGCACTTTACAAGGAAAAATGGTCAAATATGCGACGCAATGGTGTGTCGAATCTTCGACCCACATTAGTAGAATGTCGAAGATCCGACGTTACACCATCAACGGCAAAAAAAAGTGTATGTGTCGAAAATGCGACAGAGAAGTGTCAAATTTCAGACATGCAAGGTGTCGGATTTTGGGTTGAAATTTTGTTGTGATGCAAATATGCAGGATGATCAATTCAATGAAGTTCCCATAGAGGAAGACTTGAATCTTGGATTCTAGCACGGATTTGGAGCTATTGTTCAACACCGAAAAAATATTTTCTTGGTAAACAAGTCTTCTGATGATCCATCTTGCGTGTAGGTATATAAAATCAATGAAGTTTATTTGATATTCATATTACTTGTGCATTCTATTCATTATAAATATTTTCAATTAAATATTGACTCAATTTTGAGCAGGAAATCAACGATCCACCTAATGTCGAGGACGGAGAAAAACCTATCGAAGTTCATGCTTCGAATCTTGGTAATGGATGAATTCATATGCTACAATTTAAAAAATTTCATTGCAAATGGTGAATATTAATTGTACTTTTTTCATTTTTCAACTGCAGAGAATGTTGAGGCTCATACTATACAAGATGAGCCTATACATGAACACAAAGTACATGATGTGGCCACATCAGGTAAAAAACACTTATGTGATATTTTTTTAATGATTTTTTTTTCATTATAATAACATAATATATCAATATAACATTTTTACATGATTGCAGCAAATCCTGACCCCTTGCATCAGCATCCAGGTCGCGAGTACTCTATTAGGAAGACAGTACAACAAGTTGTAGATGCGACAAGAACTAAACAACAAGTTGTAGAAGATGATTTGCTTGTTGATTTTGTAAAAGGATAAAAACCTAGAAATAAGTGATTGAATAAACACTATCTATACTTATTTTTATAATAAATTAAATCCACATTTTTTCATATAAATTTAATATTTTTTTTCTGGTGCATGCATTGGGTATGGGGGAATATTAATTTATTCTCATAAAAAGGAGGAGCTCAATGAGATATTTATACCTTCCATCAATGATTTTATTGAGAATTCCCTTAGGTGTCTTAGCTATTGACATCCATACATAGGAATAATTTCCAAAACTACCTTGAATAATTCCAAGCAACCTCTTCAAGATAACCATCTCTAACAAAATAAACAAATTCTAGCTTCTACTTTTTTGTATAACTAGGTCCAGTATTCATAATGATAGCCATTTGGTTTTAATAAGAAAACAAGATATTTTAAAACTTGGTCCAAAACACAAAGGTTCTTGATGAACTTCTTACTCAGTCTAATACCCTACTCCATTGGTCAACTGATTTTAATGGATACAACCCTTTTTATTTTTTACTGGTTGATTATGTAGCTTCTCACAAACTTGTTACCTTACTTCCTATTGCTTCATCCCCCCCTTGATTGCTCATATCCATGTATGATTCTTTCCTTGCCTCATCTTTGTCGTTTGCCACTATTCTTGTTAATTGATGTTATTTGCATGTTTAAGCTAGGTGAAGGATGTGTAGGACACATGAATAGCGTCTCTTAAGTGATGTTTAGGAGACATGGCTGACATCTCTTAAGCCTCATTTAGGCCACATGAATATATTCTCTTAAGCGACATTGAAGCCACATGCAGGCCACATTTCTATGTAAAAGAGACATCTATTGAACATTCATTTGCATACCTACAAAAATATTAAATAACACATGTGGAAATCTCCCACTAAACAAATTAGTACATTTTACCATTTCTATGCACCAGTGTTTTTCATCATTGATACACACTCATGCATGTTTGATACATAAGTATTAGTTTTCATGATATTTTATCACACATGGGTCTGCCTTATATGTATGTACACATTGGTTCTCCTTTCATTTCAATATGGGAATAGTTTTTTTTTTATTACAAGAAATTTAGTCTTATTGCAAGATCTTTACACATGTCTTTAGCATTGAAATAAATTGGCAACAAGTTTCAATAATTAGTTTTATGTTTCTATCATTGACAACAAGTTTTTTTTAGTTGTATGTTTCTATCATAGATGGTTATTTTAAATATGCTCATCTTGTTGGTGATGGATTTTAACATCAGATCATGGTTAGAATCCATGCAAATAAGGCTAAGAAGCACAATCGTAAGGATTATGAGAAGGACGTGGCTGATAATTTTGATGGTTAGATAAATACATCCATAGATGTTATAGCTCATGAAGTATTGGATGGCATTAACCTACAAGAAAAAGTTCATTGTCTTCTTGCCAAGTCTATGGAAGTGTGAGTCATACTGATATGTGAAAATTTTGTTTCCTGCTAGTCATTTTTATTTAGACTTATTGATTACTACTAACCTTGAGAGGTTTGAAACATATATGGAAATTATAATTTTAATTTAAGAGTTGCAACATATTTACTATTTGATAGGGTACCATGCCTTTGGAATTGTAAATCATTGTAGTGTTGTTTATATGTGCTCACAAATTGCTATATATGTATAATGTTAAAGTTGTTTAGTGTGGCATTCAAGGTTCCAACTGTGGCATATACATATGAAGAAGGTGTTCTCTCATTGCCTACTTTTTTTTACAGAGCACTTGATTCAAATTTTTCTCCAAGGTATCGTCACTCGATATTATGTAATTAGCAGTATTTTTTGTATGCTAGATTTATTTTTCCTTTCTACGAATTTTCTATAGTGGAATAATTTTCTTTTAAGCTAGATTTTTTTGGATATATCAATAAAGGATGATCCCAAGCTTCCTTCAAGTTCACTTCCAGTATTCTTCCCTCCTTCTTTCAAGATCATTTATAATAGTATGACTGCAAATTAAAATGGATTCATAGATGTCATTTTGATGTAATAATTGATGCATGCATCTAGTGTCTTGACATTAGTTGTTAAAAATGTGGAACATATTACTTTCATTTGATTGTTGATTGCTAGTGCATTAAGTTTAATTGTGTCCATTTTCTTTATTAAGTTCCTACCTATGATATGATTTTTTTTCTCAAAGGAAAAATCCATACATATTCACTTTTCCTTCATGAAAGGCATGTAATTTGTGCATTAAATGTGTGAACTTGAGTGGGAGGTATGTGAATTGTACATCTACACAATCCATAACTTCTTTACTCCACTCTTAAAACTACTTTTTCTTGGTTTAAATGAGAGCAATTGGTTGGGGAATGAGAAGAGAGATTAAATGAGCATATTAATGATAGATAATTTTTGAGAAATATGTGAGTATTTTTGTCATCGAGTGCCTAAGGAACCCTAACTCCAATGTTTGTGATCAATTTGTTGAGGATTGAGAGTTGTATCTTCAAAGATCCTTCCATTATAGAATAGAAAAGGATCATGTATCATATTCCTATATGATAAGTGGCCTAAGGTGGAGGAACCCATAACTAGGTGATGAAGGTGTCGATAGCAAGATAATCAGGTAACCATATTCTTGTTGTTTTTCATTAGTAAATATGATGATATTTCTTCTCCCTTTCCCCATAGATATAAGAATAAATATTGAATCATCTTGTACTTAAATGTTTGTTTGGGATAAGAATCATGTTTCTAGTTGGGTTATTAAGATAAAATCTTGTCATAATGATAAAATCTTGAGGAGAGTTTTTTATTATTTGTGTGTAGGTTATAACAAGATCACTTGAATTAGTGAATATTTGGATTGGATTAGGTTACAATGAACATTTGCAAGAAAATTAACTTGGTACATGTTTCTTCCTTATTCATTATTTTAGGTATTTATACTTATAAATTAATGATATATGGAAATTCACTATTGTCAGTTTCCCTCTTTGCCAGTTGTTAACCCAACACATTCAAGGAATATTCAAGAATGTTAATATTTAGTTTATGAATTTATTATGAAGTTTGGTTTAGAAGTAATGGTTGTGGAGTATTATGACATGTATGAAATTTTTTGTTCAACTTCAATTTGATGGTATGTATGGAATCATTTTTGAAACCTATATATTCGTGGGCACATTATGATGAAAAAAGACTTGCAATTGATTTTTTAGGCCATATATAGTATGTAGACTATGTTACCATGAACATAAAGTATGATCTATAGACTTCCATGCAAGTTAGTTTCATCTCTCCAATATCCATGCAACATAGTATTAGAAAAATTAATGAAAAGTTTTCAAATGTTGAATGCAATTTGGTGTAGAGAGGATTGAAAAAAGTGTGGGCATAGATATAAGTTTTCCATGGTAGCATAAAAATGGGTGCATATCAATGTTGGAAAATGTTTTTTTTTCATGGACCAGTCTATTCTGGGAGCACCTCAAGGTAGTATCTTAGTTGGAATCATTGATATTTGACTTGGTCAACTATCATCCCTTATCCATTCAGCTTTGATCATGATGTATTTAGGTGTCCACATAAATTTACAAAACAAACATCCAGGACTAGGTGAATTTTGATCCTCAAGATGGTCAAAATTACTTACCCGTTGAACTTTGATCAGGATGTAGTTAGGTGTCCACACAAATTTACATGGAAAACATCAAGGACTAGGTCAACTTTGATCCTCAACATGGTCAAATTGATTTCCCATATGCATTAATAAATATTTATTCCCCTCATCCATTTGAGGTTCAAGAAGGGATCTAAGTGTTATTTATTATAAAGAAACCAAAGATCCAGTGGGATAAAGGTTGTAAGCTTATGTGAATGATTAGTGCTTTGGGTTGGTTTATGGGATAAAAAAAAATACAATGAATATTAGAAATACAATGAAGGAAACCAAATATTCTAGGTAACTTTATTATACATTTCGGTTTTTTATTGATAAAATTAGTTTTTCTAAAATTAATGGTATGTTGCATTATATAACTAGTTTCTATATATTTTGTTCACGAGTTTACTCATCTCCAAGTGTTTTTCTTATTACTTCTAAAGTGGGAAACATTTAAATATTTTCCAGTTAAAATCAAAATCATGTCTAGAAATAGTGTAGTGTAGTGTAACATTAACAGATTGGACCATTTGCATAAGACTTGTGCAAATTTGACACCACTATGAATTGAAAAAGAAAAAACATTATAAAAGAAATTAAGGTCAATAAATTTTCACTGGTATTAGAGTTAAATAACTTTTAGTTGTGATTATCAAAGTGCTAAATGCATTGAGTAGTTATTTTCCCTTGAAGTTTTGGTACCTCTATTTAATTTCTAGGAGTGTAAAAATTTATCACGTGGTATTCAAGCATAGTCCAATCTTGTTGTTATGGTATTATCAATGCTCAAATTGATCCTCTTAAAGTGATTAATTCAGAGTAAAGTCATCAATATTGTGCTTATTGAACCACTTTGTGGGAACTTGATTGAGATCCATGTTCGTGATGGTGATGATCGAAGTGTTATCAAAGAATCTAGTTCAACCAAGAGAATCTTTATGGTAGAATGGTTCTTGATCCAATATAAACACACTTTGGGTAGATTTCCTATCATCGTTGCAATATGACTATCGTTTTGATTGTTGATTTGTATGTGATGATTGCTTGAAAATACATTATAATAGATGTTTATTCATGTCAAAACCATTTAGGAAAACAAAAAGAAAAACCAACCCAGGTAATGGCCCCTTAGTGCTTATCAATATAAGGGTTATTACACCTATGGCTTCTCAGTGTCAAGCTGGAAATTTACAAGTGCATTGGTGAGGATTGCCACTAGTGGTGACTAATGTAATCTCATACTCGGGAGCTAAACGAGTGCTTAGCCATGAAATATTTCTTCTTTATTTATCTATTATTTTCCTTTCACTAATTATCATTAAAAGGAATTACTACAAATTAGTTAAATAAATTCCATTAAATTCAGCCTACTTTGGTTATCTCGTTATCTTATAGTGGTTCTAACATAGAAATTAGGTGACATAATTACATAATTGCGATCATCTTACTTCACATGAAAAGTTGCTTATTGTGTTACATTTTCATAAGGAAATGTTTTGATTTTTTATTCAAAATAAAATCACAAAATGCAAAAGGGCACTAAAGCAGCAATTAGATACTTCATCACTCTCATAGGGAAACTACTTTTAGGCTCTCTAAAACCCCATTGTTTTCCATGAAACAGATCTTCATGTAACATGGAAAGGTAACTTTCAACTACTTATTTATATTTGAGACAAACTCGATATCATCTAATTGGGATTGGTTCTATGCATGATCCTTTATTTCCTTGTACCAATATAGTTTGCTTTGAGAATAGTATGAATACACCAAGAATAAATTATGAAGCATTGTCAAGAGGCATGTATTGAAACAAAAAAATTATACACCATGTTCAAGTGTAGGAAACATGATAAGACTCCTCACTTGCCTTTGGAAAGCATAACATAAGATTCAAGCAAGTATATGTTTCTCTCATATTGTATTATGTCATAACATGTAGATGCATTTTTCTGACTGCTACTATTTATAGTTGACCAATTTTTTTTATTTTGCTTCACCATCAACTACTTGCAATCAATTACTTCTTCTTGGATGACCATAACCATATTATTATATTAAAGCATATTATCTACCTTCATAAGACAATATTGTGTGACAAATCTTAGCAAAACCGTCGAAAACATGTAACCAATAGTGACAAAAAAAATGAGTGGTTGGAATTCAAATCTCTTATAGACATACTTTTTATCTAAAACAAATGATTTCTGGTTTATAACTAAAAAAAAATTCAAACCATACACATATCATTCTCTAATGATAAATTCATAAACTAAATAGTAGTGTTTTTTAATATGCCTTGAATGTATTGGAAATGCCCTCTTCCCTCTTTGTCATAATGATAAAATATTGAGGAAGGTTTTGTTTTATTTGTGTGTAGGTTATAACAAGATCACTTGAATTAGTGGAGTTGGATTGGATTAGCTTACAATGAACACTTGCAAAAAAATTAACTAGATACAGGTTTCTTCCTCACTCATTATTTTAGGTAGTTATACTTACGTAAATTTATGATATAGGGAAATTCACTATTGTCATCTTCCCTCTTTGCCACGATTAACCCAAAGCCACTGACTATTCCCACTAACATGTGTTTCTTTTGGAAATGTTTTTAACAATTTTGAAATGTTCTTTCTAAGGAATGTGTTGAGAAAATATTCTTATAACCAAGTATTCTTCTACATTATCAAAACATGGAGTCTTAATGGATCTTTAAAAGAGGTTACCATTTGGGAAATTTTCATTAATATCATTGTGATTTGTAATGTTTGTTAGAATAGATAGGAAATTCCGAACAATATTATGGTTCCCTAGCTTGTCAAGTATTTTCAAATCAAATCCTTTTAGTAGTAATATCCATCTAGTTATCCTTCCATTAATAGCATTTTTGTTCATTAAATGTCTAATTATTGCATGGCATGGATGAAATAAAATTGGATATCTAGTATTGTAATGGTTAAATTTGTTTATGGCATATGCAACAATAAGAAAGTATTTTTAGGTGATAGTATAATTCAATGTTGTGCCAAATAATATAATGTAGTGTTTTTCATAATTGATACACACTCATGCATGTACACTTTTATTCTCCTTGCATTTCAAGATGAACATAGAATGTTTTTTTAATTACTCACAAGCATCACATTTTCCACAACAGAAATAATATATCTAACGAGCCTGCCATACAATCGATGGCAATGATGTCAAATATTTGTGTATATTTGTGTCGAACACTCGTCGTATTTCCAACAACTATATGTTGATTAACCAACAACATGGTTGTATTATTTTGTCGGTTAATCGACAAGGGTTCCATCACATTTTCAACAACATTCTTGGAAATTCGATGTCGGTTAACCGACAAGGGTTTCGTTGCGTTTCTGACGACATTGTTGGAAATTGATGTCAGTTAATCAATGATTTTTGTGTCATACATTCGATGGTATATCAGTCGGTTAATCAATGAACTAGGAAATATAAATGTTGTTTAAATGAAGAAATGGGTGGCATAAATTCGACGGCACATCATTGAATTTACTTGTCGATCATGCGACTAATTGCTATCATATTTACGATGGATTGTTGTAGTCACCGGATATCCAATGCAATTCTACTGACATTTAAAAATAAACCACTTTGTGAGATCTTAGATGGAGTCTTGTCGAAATCCACACAAGTATGTCGTCGAATTTTGTGTTCAAATTTATTCCAACAACTAGATGGACCAAATGTTGTGTATGTTGCTGATTTTTACAACTAGGATTTTCTTAGCAACATCCAATGCAATTTTTTCATTAGAGGGTAAATTTTTGAAAACTTTGATGAACAAGGATGTGGGAATCGTGGTAATGTTGACCTTGCCCTAACACAAAATGAAAGATAATGTCTATTGAAGAGAATATTGGTGAATCCAAAAACATATTAAATATATTTCAACATCATACAAATTAATCATACCATTTTTCCTTGATTGGTGACTTCTTCTCCATTTTCCAGCTTCAAATGATCGAGTGTATTGGGTGCCTCCAACTTGCTTAAACCTATGGGTTTTTCTTATTTTCACTTGAATGTTAAACCCTCTTCCTCAAGCAAAATTATTTAACTATATTCTTGAAGGAAACTTCTTCAACTGATTTCCTCAAGGAAAAATCACAAACCCTCTTCCTCAATAAAAAAACATTCAAACAACTACAAGGAATTATTCAAATAGAAAGGGTGAATTTAGGGGTCGTTTTCCCTTGAAAATATCCACATATTAAGTAATAATCACTTATTTTAGAGCTTGGATTCTCCTCCCTCCTTCAAATCTATCAAATTAGTGTTTAACTCTTCTATTTTTTAGTTTTATGAGTGAAATGAAATCTCTCTTTCTTTGTATTCGCACGCATTTTTTTAAACTTTCAAATATCAATAAACACTAAAATATATTAAATTTACCCAGGAAATTGC
The DNA here is from genome assembly GCA_001517045.1 of Pseudotsuga menziesii. Lineage (NCBI taxonomy): Eukaryota > Viridiplantae > Streptophyta > Pinopsida > Pinales > Pinaceae > Pseudotsuga > Pseudotsuga menziesii. The sequence goes on from LPNX010083982.1 coordinate 642,501, forward strand.
CTCCTAATTAACGTCTATATTATCGTCCTCAATAACACAATATTTAGTTTCCTTAATAGTGCCATATTTAGCATCTACTTTTGGCTAAAGTTACCCCTAGACGTGTCTGCAAAATGTAATTCATTTGGAACGTATTTTGTGGCATCATTTGGACTATTTTTGGCATCCATCCAATGAAATAAAGTGAATATAGGTGACCCTAATGGAATCTAAGTTACCCTAATTCCACTTAAATGACCCTAATGGAATTTAGTTGTATGTATTAACATTTGATTTACCCTAACGAAACTTTAGTGACCCTAACAACATGAAAATATTGCTACTGATACATGATTACAATTATTTTGGAATCGATGGTGATTTGATTACAATATGATGACGATGGCAATTAGCACTACATCAACAATGAGAACAATGATGACGGAAATTATGATGATGTTGACAATGATAATATTGTTTATTTGTATGATGTTGGCAATGATGACTAGGCCAATGATGGAAACGACGATATCTATGTCAATGATGATGATGCATGTCATTATAACACTATTTGATCTTGATTGATCCTAATGGCACCTAAATAATCCTAATGACACTTAAACGACACTAATTGCACCTACAATGACCCTAATTGATTCTGATTACCCCTAACAACATTTGAGTGACCCTAATGGAACTTGAGTGACCTTAGAAACATGGAAATGATGCTAATAATGGATGATGAAAATGATTTTGTCATTGACGATGATTTGATCACATGGTTATAATGATGACAATGAGAACTACATCGATGATGAGTACTATGATGTTGGAAATTATGATGACAACAATAATGACGATGATGATATTCTTGATTTGTATGGTGTTTATGATGATGACTATGACAATGAGGGAAATGATATTGGTGATGGAAAATTATAATGATGGTTGTGATTATAGTGTTATTTTATCTTGATTGATCCTAATGGAACCCAAATTACCCTAATGTCATTTGACTGACCCTAATGCCACCTAAATGAACCTAATGGAATTTGGTTATCCCTAATGTCATCTAAATGTTATTATGGTCACTCGGATACCATTAGGTTCACTCAATTTTTGATAGGGACATTGGTATTGTCATCATAATACTAGTCATAATCATCAACATCATACAAATAATCAATTCCATATTTTTCATTGTCAAGATGCGTCATCATTATCATCATCATGCCATTAAGGTCACTCAGATGTTGTTAGGAAAACTCAGATATCATTACGGTCATTTAGGTGCTATTGAAATCTCTTAGCTACTAAAAGGTCCATTTATGTTCCATTAGGATCACTCAAGGCCAAATAGTGCAATAGCACGCATCATCATCATTAGCATCATCGAAAGAAACATCATCATCATCATCATCCTTATCATCATAGGCATCAACATCAGTTTCTAGCATAACCCTCCCAAATATAACCCTCAACTCCTATAACCAATGGCCCTTATCCCATCCATTAAGTAACTCATATGTAGAACTAGGATCAATTCTAGGAGGAAAACCCAATGCTATTTTGGAAACAAATATAGGAGCAAAAACATGTGCAATGCTAGGAAAAAAACATGGTTCTAATTTGGTAGCAAAACTAAATGTTATTGTAGACATTATTATAGACACAAAAATTGGTGATAAAACTATCGACAATTAGGAATATAAATTAGGAACTAAGCATGGTGTTAATCCTACTTTAAATCTAGGCATGACATCAACATCATCATAATCATCATTATCATCATCAACATAATCATCATCAAGTACATCATCAACATCATCATTGTCATCATCCACATTATAATGATCATCATCATTGTAGACATTGACATTAATATCACCATAGTCACCATCATATATCATGAACATCACAGTCAATGTCATCATCATGAACACCATTGTTATAATAATAAAGGAATCAAATCAGCTAATTAATTACATGAGTTTCATAAGAGATATTTGGGCTTCGATTGGGAATGTACTCGTCAATTGTGATTGATATCATCTTATAATTATCGAATAATCATCAATGGCATCAAAATTGTCATAATTCATCATCATCATGTTTTTAGGGTCACTAAGATGCCATTAGGGTCACTAAAATGTCACTAGAGAAACTTAAATTCCATTAGTCATTTAGGTGACACTAGGGTCACTTAGACACCATTATGGTCATTTAGTTGTCATTATTATCAATCATGGTATAGAAGTTCTATCACATTCATCATCATCATGTACATTGATGTCGTAAACATCATATGGTACATCAACATCACCATCATCATCATTGGCATCATCAACATCAAGTACATCATCATCATAATCATTGTTAGGGTAACTCATATGCCATTAGGGATAATCGTCACTCATGGATGTTAGTATTAATGTCATGTTTTTAGGTTAATTTATATTCCATTAGGGTCACTAAAATGTTGTTAGGGATTCCTGAATGTCATTAGAGTAATTTAAGTGACACTAGGGTCGCTTCGATTCCATTACGGTCATTTAGGTGGAATTGGGATCAATTAGGATCCAAAAGTTTTATCACATGCATCGTTATCATGGAAATTGACATTATCGTCATCTTCATTGTCAAATTCATACAATACATCAACATCATCATCCTCAAGTACATCATCATCATCATCATTGTTGTTATAATCATCATCATTGTCGTAGACATCGACATTAATATCACTGTAGTCATCATCATTGTCATCATAATATATCATGATCATCATGATAAATCACAAGATAATCATAATGATGATCATCATTGTGATAATGATAAAGGAATCAAACCACCTAATTAATTACATGAGTTTCATAAAAGAGATTTTGTATCTAAGTAAGAATGTAGTCATTTATGTGATTGATATCACCTTATAACTATTAAATCATCATCAATGCCATCAACATTGTCATAACATTTTCTCGTCATGTTTTTAGGATCATTGAGATGTCGTTAGGGTCACTCAAATGTTTTTAGGGACACTCAAATTCCATCATATTCATATAGGTGACATTAGGGTAACTAAGATGCCATTACGGTCATTTAGGCTCCATTAGGATCAATCAAGATCCATAATTTATATCACATGCATCATCAACATGATTGGAACCAAAATAATCATTGTCATCAATTTCAACATCATGTGGTACATCAACAACATTTTCATCATTTTCATCATCATATATCATCATGATAGCCATTCATGTCATCAACATTGTGGTAACGAACAAGGCATCCTGCTACCTTACAAGAATTTCTTAAAGGATGTTTTCCCTCACCTAACTAGTTTGATGGGTCCTAATAATTATTAATTAATATCATTATCCTTGTCATCATCACCATCATGATTGATATTTCCATCATCATCATCATCGCAGACATTGGCATTAACACCATATTCATCATCATTGTCATTATCGTATATGATTTTCACAGTTAATATCGTGATCATCATTGTGATAATGATAAAGGAATCAAACCACCTAATCACATTATTTTCCTAAAAGTTATTTGGGATATGAGTGGGAACGCATGAATCAATTCTAATAGATATCATCTTATAATTATCAAATCATAATCAGGTCCATCATAATTGTCATAATACATCATTGTCATGTTGATAGGGTCAATTGGATGCCATTAGTGTCTCTCAAATGTTGTTAGGGACACTCAAATTCCCTTAGAGAAATTTAGGTGGAATTAAGGTCATTTAGGTTCCATTAGGATAGATACAGATCTAGAAGATCATGAATTATATTCATTTAGGTGCCATTAAGATCAATCAATATTCAGAAGTGATATCACATGCATCATGAACATTGACAACAACATCTTTGTCATCATCATCATCCTAATCATCATTGTCAACATCATAAAGTACATCATCATCATCATAATTGTGATTTTCACATATCATTGTGATCGTAGTCATTCATGTCGACCACATTGTGATGATGGACAAGGAATCTTACTACCTTTGAAGAATTTCATAAAGAACATTTTTCCTCACCTAACTTGATCGATGGGTCTTAATAATTCATCATTATAAAAAATCTCACTATAATCATTGTCTCCATCGTTATAATTATCTCCATCATCCTAGGCATATACATTATCACCATAGTAATCAAATTTTCATCGTCATATATCATCATAGTTAATGTCATGATTATAATCATCATGATCATTGTGATAATGAAAAAGGCATCCAACCACCTAATAATTAAATAACTTTCATAAAATATATTTTGCTTTTGGTTTGGAATGTAGGCATGAATTGTCATCAGTATCATGCCATAATAAAATCATTGTAAATTCCATCATCTTTTTAACCATGTGTCTTCATCATCATCACCATCATGTTAGGGTCAATCGGATGCCATTAGGATCACTCAAATACTTTTAGGAACACTCGAATGCCATTAAGGTCATTTAAGTGACATTTCGATAACTTAGAAACCATTAGTGTCATTTAGGTGCTATTGGGATTAATCATGATCCAATAGTGATATCACATGCATCATCATCATATACATTGACATCATCATGATCCTCACTGTCATCGTCATCAATGTCATTATCATCATTGTCATCATCATAGAGATCGACATTATAACCATAGTCATATTCATTATCATTATTGATGTAGTGCTCATAATTATCATTGTATCGTCTTGTAATAAAATCATCATCATTGCCACCATTTTCCATCATGCATCATCAACATCATCCTCATCTTGTTACGGTGAATCAAGTTCCATTAGGTTCACTCAAATGTTGTTAGGGACAATCATATGCCATTAGGATCATTTATGTGCCATTAGTGTCACTCAAATGCCATTAGGTTCATTTATATGCCATTAGGATCAATCAAGATCAAATATTTCTATAATTACTCACATCGTCATTATTAACATTGACACCATTGTCATCATCAACATACTAGTAAACATTGTACTAATCCTTAATGTCATATTTATCACTTTCAAGATGCATCATCGTTGTCGTCAAGTCGTTAGGTTCACTTGGATGTCATTAGGGACACTCGGATTCCATTAGGGTCATTTAGGATTAACTAGGGTCTATTAGTTCTAAAAGCATAATTTAGGTTCCATTAGGATCACTCGGGGTCAAATATTGCAATAACATGCATCATCATCATTTTCATTGACATCGTCATCATCATCCTTATCATCATTGTTATCATCATAGACATCAACATCAATGTCTAACAAAACCCTCCCAAATCTAAACCTCAACCCAATAACCAATAGCCTATATCCCATAAATTAAGTAAATCATATGCTGAACTAGGCTCAATTCTAGGAGCAAAACCCGATGCTATTTTGGGAGCAAAGTTAGGCACAAAACAAGGCACCATACTAGGAACGAAAACATGATGCCACTTTCTATATGCTATACTATATGTGATTGTAGATGTAAAACTTGGTGCTAAACCTATGGATAATTAGGAAGATAAAATAGGAACTAAACATGGTGTTAATCCTGGATAAAATATTTAGGCAACTTAGGGAGAAACAGCCGATGAAATTTTTGGCATAAATACTAGTGTGAATCCTAGCACAAAAGAGGAAGCTAAACTTGGCCTAACCATGGCGTTGTGGATGATGTTATTTTTGGTGGTAAGTGTTAGGACCATACTGTCTATTAGATTATTTAGCCTAAATTAGGAACCTTAAATTAATTAATTGGGTCCACTAGTACCATTGGGTCCACTTGGCCTAATGGAGCCACATGCACCAGCTACTAGAGTGTGTGGAACACTGCTAGAGGTTAACGACCACTTACTGCATGTGCATGCATCATTTTTGGGCACCTCTGAGACCAAGCCCTACATTTTAGGAGGAACAGGGAGTCTCGTCACCAACCTCCATCACTTAGTTGGAGTTGGAACTAGTTAGTCTTAGTTAGCTTCCAGTAACTTTCAGTTATATCACAATCAATTAGCTAGTGCTAGTTATGCATGGCTAATGCATTATTGCATGTGGAGTAGGTGCCTTTTCCCACCTACCACCTCAGTTACACTGAGTTAAATGGTTATTATTGATTGTATGAGTTGCTTAGACATCTGGGAGTTTATCTATTGGACTTCGATATTGATTGAGACACCATGAGTTAGCTAGTTAGTTAGGTACAGTCACATTCAATGGGGAGATTCGAATTTCTCCCTAATGCATTCGAATTCTTTTCCTATGTAAACTATTGTAACAGTGGATTTAATTAATTACAATGATACTGTAATTACCTAAAATACACTCATCAGTTTCCTGTGTGGTTTGTTTTTTTAAGTGTGTATCTTCATTCTTCTTTTACTACGATCATAATTCAGAACTAATTGCTTAAATATCTAAAGCAATTCTAATATGGTATCAGATCCATCTCAGGCAGGCTTCATGTTTCTTTCTCTCCATTGAACATCAGAATCAGATGGGTTTCCACAAAAGTCCCCTATGACGATTTTCTTCCTCTAAATTTATTCAAAGTGGTGGAGAGGGTGTGGTGGACCCTAAAAAAATGTTCATGTTGAGAGGAAAAGCATGATTCTAACATAGTTCGAATTTTTTAGTGTTTTGCATTGAAAATCTACAGGTGCTACATAGCTTGTGTGAAGTTTTGTGATCTTTCAGCCGGAGAATTATGGATTCTCAATCTCCTACACCATGGATGCTTACAACTTCCAATTATCTTGATTAGAGTATTGATATGCAGTTGGTCTTGCGCAAGCATGGATACCCTAGGATAATACTTGGAAGGGAGGTTGAGCCCCATCATCCAGTTGAAAATAAAAAGTTTCTAAACCGTTGTGATGAAGCTTTCGGTTATCTAAGAATTGATATATCCAAAGATCTCATCTTCCACCTTGAAGGTTTGAGGACACCCAGAGAAGCCTGGGATAAGCTTGAAGACTTGTTTGGAAAACAAGATGACCTTCGGGGATACCTCTTGGAGAATGAGCTAGTAGCCTTACATCCCAAAAATTTTAAGGCTATAGAGAAATTCTTTACTAAATTCAAGTCTCTTGCACTTCAATGCAGACAGTGCAGAATATAACGAAAGGATGAGAAAAATGTCCTCTCCATACTCAACAAACTCGGTCCTGAGTATTCTGTATTTGTTTCTATATTTCATTCCAAGCGGAATGGCTTCCTTGGCTGGAAAATTCCTTCACTTTATTCCTTTTCTGAGTCCTTAATCAAGGAGCAAGAAAAGTTGATTCGATTGGGAGTCATCAAGACCTCCAAATATCAAGATCTCCTAGTTACTGACTCTAGAAAAGTGCAATCCAAAGTGAAATAAAAGAAGAAGGATCCCAAAGTAGCTGATTCAAATCCTAAACATAATCAGTAGACTTCTGAAGGAGCCTTCGGCTCTAATAAAAATAAGAAGTTCGAAAAGAAAAAGTGTCCATATTGTATGAGGAGTTTTCATCCAGAAGACTCGTGCATGAAGAATACCATCGACCAGATGAAAGATCTATGTGTACAGAACGATATTTCCCTCCCACAAGGTGCAGATATGTCTAGTGATGAAGAGAATACTAAAGAATATGATAAATTCCTGCATGCAATCCTCTCTCCATCGAGGGCTTATTTTATAGATTCTGGAGCATCCAACCACATGGTTGCCTCCAAGAAATCCTCCATCACTTTCCCTCTATCAAGAGGACCTAGCGGTCATATGGGAGATGAATATAAAATCCCAAATGTTGAGAAAGGTTTGTATAAAATCCAGCATGATGAGTTCATTCCCTCTTCTACAGAAAAGCAAATTGTTGAAGATGAAGAAGAAGCAGAATTTTCCCTACAGTCAATTCGAATTGAAGATAGTCTCCTTGGAGTTACTCCTTCTATTGCTGCTCCAGAAGTGTATGAGATATCTCATATCTCATATCCTCACATGGATGATCTAGAATAAGACATTCAAATCTCTAAAAAAAACTCCTTCTATTCTTTGCGAAAATTCTACAATGATTCTTTAAATTTTGTGCATAGTTTACCGGTGATTGTTTCAGAAAAGGTGGAGGAATTTGATTTCTCTATATCTAATAATGTTGATGGTGTGAATATAAGTAATACCATGGATATTATGGAAATAATATCATATTATAGGGGTGATCCATTCATTCTCATTAATCTATAGCTTCCAGTCAATTCCTATAGGATTGCATACACCAAAAATCAGAATTTTGAAGAAGGAGAAAATTGTTCATCTACCATCTCGGTGGAGCACAGTTTTGGATATGGTATGAAACTTCTTGGGTCTGATTTATTTTCTGATCTGATAATATGTGGTTCAGGTTTTAATATTCAAGAACTTTCAGTATTTCTTGTAACTGGTTTCATCAAGTTTGGTGTGACAAATCAAGCACGGCAAGTCTCCTTAAATTTTGTTGTTGAGGATTTGATGTTAATTCTCTCTTATGAGTTTTATGATATTATATTTTGTGAATTATTGGTTATTTATGAAGAAATATCATATTATCTATCTCAATCATTCGCTCTCCACAATCCCAGGGCTTCTCTACCTTTGGTCACGTGCTCATCCCCTCATATAACTAGTAAAGAGGAAGACATTTTGCATCCGCCTGGACACTTGCTCCTAACATTTGGGGCTGATTTTACCACTCATAGTTTTCTGTTCAAGGCTCACATGTATCAGATTCTTGGGTGTTCCTCACATGTTTTGAATTCTCAAGAATTTTTTCTCTCTCTTCAGTAGATTTCAGCTGCTCTACATGGGTCCTATTTTCACCGTGCAGCTGTTTATATTTTTTATTTAGTTGAGTACATTATTCTTCTTTGAAAGAGAAGATTCCTCCAGACATAAGAATTTTGTTTGGATTTATAGGTTCACCTGCACAGAAGAACGAAGATACTACATTTGTTGTTGCATAGTGCTGCAAATGGAAGCACAAATTTTCACAAGTTTTTATTCAAAATTTGTATTCCTGCTTATTTCAAGGGGGGGTTTCCCAAGAGGTTTTCCCCTGTTTCCTCAGTTGCATTAACCAACATTTTTTACTGTCTTTTATATTCTATTTGGGTAACATATGGTGTTGTTACCAGGGCCCACAGTTGTCCAAGTTAGGATTCAGGGGGGTTGTTAGGATTATAAATCCTCCCTTGACCATACTGTCTATTAGATTATTTAGGAACCTTAAATTAATTAATTGGGTCCACTTGGCCTAATGGAGCCACATGTACCAGTTACCAGAGTGTGGGGAACACTGCTAGATGTTAACTGCCACTTAATGTATGTGCATGCATCAGTTTGGGTGCCTCCTAGACCAATCCCTACATTTTAGGAGCCACTAGGAATCCCGACACCAACCTCCATCAATTAGTTGGAGTTGGAACTAGTTAGTCTTAGTTAGTTTCCAGTTACTTTTAGTTAGATCATAATCATTTAGCTAGCACTATTTATGCATGGCTGATGCATGGTTGCATGTGGAGTAGGCACCTTTTCCCACCTACCACCTCAGTTACATTGAGTTAACTAGTTATTACTGATTGTAGGAGTTGGTTAGACATCTGGTTAACTAGTTATCTATGCACTCATATATCCAGAGATCTCCTCTTCCACCTTGAGGTTTGAGGACACCAAGAAAAGCCTGGGCAAAGCTTGAAGACTTGTTTGGAAAACAAGATGAGCTTCAAGGATACCTCCTGGAGAATGAGCCGGTAGCCTTACATCCCAGCAATTTTGAGGCTATTGAGCAATTCTTTACTACATTCAAGTCTCTTGCACTTCAATGCAGATAGTGCGGAATAGAATGGAAGGATGAGAAAAATGTCCTCTCCATACTTAGAAAACTTGATCTTGAGTATTCTGTATTTGTTTCTATAATTTATTCCAAGTGGGGTGGCTTCCGTGGTTGGAAAATTCCTTCACTTTATTCCTTTTCCGAGTCCTTAATCAAGGAGCAAGAAAAGTTGATTTGAATGGGAGTCATCAAGACCTCCAAAGATCAGGCTCTCCTAGTTACTGACTCTAGAAAAGCACAATTCAAAGGGAAATAAAAAAAGAAGGATCCCAAAGCAGTTGATTTGAATCCTAGACACAATCAGCAGATTTACGAAGGAGCCTCCATCTCTAAGAAAAAGAATAATTTTGAAAAGAAAAAAAGTCCTTATTGTATGAGGGGTTTTCATCCAGAAGACCCGTGCGTGAAGTAGACCCTCAACCAGATGAAATGTCTATGTGTACATAATAATATTGCCCTTCCATAAGGTGCAGAGATGTTTGATGATGAAGAGAAGACTGAATAATATGAGATATGCTTGCATGCAATCCTCTCTCTGTTGAAGGCTTATTTGATAGATTCTGGAGCATCCAACCACATGGTTTCCTCCAAGAAATCCTCCATCACTTTCCCTCTATCATGAGGACCTAGCAGTCATATGGGAGATGAATCTAAAATCCCAGATGTTGAGAGAGGTTCAGATAAAATCCAGCATGATGATTTCATGCCCTCTCCTACAGAAAAGCAAATTGTTGAAGATGAAGAAGAAGCATAATTTTCCCTACAGCCAATTCGAATTGAAGAAAGACTCCTTGGAGTGACTCCTTCTCCTGTTGCTCCAGAAGTGTATGAGATATTTGATATCTCATCTCCTCACATGGATGATCTAGAATAATACATTTGAATCTATGTTTTTGAAGAAAAATACTCCTTCTATTCTTTGCAAAAATTCTCCAGTGATTCTTTAAATTTTGTGCATAGTTTACCGGTGATTGTTTCATAAAAGGTAGAGGAATTTGATTTCTCTATATCTAATAATGTTGTTGGTGTGCACATAATTAATACCATGGATATTATGGAAATAATATCATATTATAGGAGCGATCCATTCAATCTCATTAATCTAGAGCTTTCAGTAAATTCCTACAGGATTGCATTCACCAAAAATCATAATTTTGATGAAGGAGAAAATTGTGCATCTACCATCTCGGTGGAGAATAGTTTTGGATCTGATATGATCCTTTTTGGATATGATTTATTTTCTGATATGATAATATGTGGTTTAGGTTTTAATATTAAATAATTTTCAGTATTGCTTGTAACTGGTTTCATCAATTTTGGTGTGACAAATCTAGCATCGCAAGTCTCCTTAAATTTTGTTGTTGAGGATTCGATGTTAGTTCTCTCTTATAAGTTTGATGATATTATATTTTGTAAATTATTGGTTATTTCTGAAGAAATATCATATTATGGTTCTCAATCATTCTCTCTCCACAATCCCAGGGCTTCTCTACCTTTGGTCACATGCTCATCCCCTCATAGAACTAGTAAAGAGGAAGACATTCTGCATCCACCTGGACACTTGCTCCTAAAATTTGGGGCTGATTTTACCACTAATGGTTTGCTATTCAAGGCTGACATATATCAGATTCTTGGGTGTTCCTCACATGGATTGAATTCTCAAGAACGTTTTCTCTCTCTTCAATTGATTTCAGCTGCTCTACATGGGTGCCGTTTTCACCATGCAGTTGTTTATATTTTTTATTCAGTTGAGTACATTATTCTTCTTCCAAAGAGAATATTCCTCCAGACATAAGAATTTTGTTTGGATTCATAGGTTCACTTGCACAGAAGAACCAAGATACTGCATTTGCTGCTGCATAGTGCTGCAAATGGTAGCACATATTTTCACAATTTTTTATTCAAAATTTGTATTCCTGCTTATTTTGAGCGGGGGGGGGTTTCCCAAGAGGTTTTCCCCTGTTTCCTTGGTTGTATTAACCAACATTTTTTTATTTTATTTTAGATTGTATTTGGGTGACCTATGGTGTTGTTACCAGGGCCCATAGTTGTCCAAGTTAGGATTCAAGGAGGGTGTTAGGATTATTAATCCTCCCTTAACCATACTTTCTATTAGATTATTTAGCCTAACTTAGGAACCTTAAATTAATTAATTGGGTCCACTAGTACCATCGGGTCCAATTGGCCTAATGAAGCCACATGTACCAGTTACTATAGTGTGGGGAACACTGCTAGAGGTTAACTTCCACTTAATGCATGTGCATGCATCAATTTGGGCGCCTCCTAGACCAATCCCTACATTTTAGGAGCCACTGGGAGTCCCGGCACCAACCTCCATCAGTTAGTTGGAGTTGGAACTAGTTAGTCTTAGTTAGCTTCCCGTTACTTTCAATTAGATCACAATCAGTTAGCTAGCACTATTTATGCATGGCTAGTGCATGGTTTCATGTGGAGTAGGCGCCTTTTCCCACCTACCACCTCAGTTACACTAAGTTAACTAGTTATTACTGATTGTATGAGTTTGTTAGACATATGGGAGTTGATCTATTGGACTCTGATATTGATTGAGACACCATGAGTTAGCTAGTCAGTTAGGTACAATAACATCCAGTGGGGAGATTTGAATTCATCCCTAATTGATTTGAATTATTTTCCTATGTAAACTATTGTAACATTGGATTTAATTAATGACAATGATATTGTAATTACATGAGTTGCATTCATCTATTTTGTGTGTTGTTTGTTTTGTTCGGAGAGTATCTTCATTCTCCTTTTACTGCAATCATAATTCAGAACTAATTGCTTGAATATCTAAATAGCACAACAATTCTAATAGTAAGGGAAGGAAAAATAGGCACTATTGACGGCGCTATTCCAGGTTCTATGCTTGGCAATATTATTGGCACTAAAGTGGATGTTAAAGTGGAAAAAATTAGCATCCACTTTAGCGCCTAATTTGAAAAAAGGACACAAAAAAATCCAGGAGAAGCGTCATCCCAATAAATAGCACTGACGTTTCCAAAAATATGAAGAAAAATACACTAAAACAATCAGTGGAAGCAAAAACAGATTTGTTGTAGTGGTCACATCCCTTTTCAGGTGTGCTTGGGGTTCCAACCATTAGTCTCAATTGATAGCACTTCCCATTTCATACACATAAGAAGAATCCTCCCATATTTAAATTGATGTTGATTATGAAATAAAATTTATCGAATAGATCCAACACATCCAACAACAATTACATGATATTTTTAAAAAATCCAATGCCAAGTATAAGTAACACCATGATCTGCATTGGGTTCCACACAAGTTCCATGTGGGAGATAAGGTATGGTTGCATTTGTAGAAATAGCACCTTATAAGCCCTCACACTACACTAGAAGTTGAGACAACTTAAATATTGGCTTGAAACCATCACAGAGTCTATGGGTGAGAATGATTTCAAATTCAATATTCTCCCTTTCCTTAGCTTTCCCCCAATATTTAATTTGGAGTTGTTCTTTATCATATTTTCTACCTCTATTAGAAACCTTGGAGGTGGCAGAATACTTCGTCCCTACAAAAATAAAGCATGACTACATTGAAAAGTTTATTGTAAACCAAATATTTGACCTCTATATGAGGGGAACTCACCATCATAACATACAACTCTATCGGGTGGTCAAAGCACGTCAACTTCTTCATCGAGGTAAATGGCTCACCAGTAGTCAGATTCAACATAATTTTTCCCATTTGATGGAGGAACTTAAATCAATGGATCCCTTGCTTCCTACTAGGGAAATATTAATCTAGGTGGATACTGTTAGACACAATGGCTCACAGAGAGGGGGGGGGGTGGATCGGTGAGCTTATACTTAATCCAATTTTCAACTTCAATCAAAATCTCATATCTTCATTCAGGCATTTACTACATTGTCATATTCATCAATAAACTATATCATTAATCATTCATCAATTTAAACACATAATCATCAACACATTACACAAGAGACACAAGATATAATATTTGTAATATTTTTGTATTTCAAACGGTTGCGACCGTGAGGCGATTCAGCACCTACTGAAACAAAGAGCGCCAACTCCTTATCTAGGACCCTACCTAATTTTTCTTAGATCCTACTAAGAAAGGGATACAAGACCCATATTGTATTACAAGTACATATTTGTCACATTACATCATCACAATGATCACAATCACATCATCCCCATTCTGCCCATAATTATATCTTCATAGATATGTCTGCATCATTCTTTTGTCCATAAACATGTCTTCAATCTATCCATAGGAAAACCATCATTATGTTGTCAACACATCTTCATTTTGTCCACTAGGATTATGACTTTATCATTCTATCCATGCATCTCATCAATTACATGTCATCATTGTCATGTCAATATTCAACTCTGCCAATTTGTTAACTCTGTCACAAACATGCCATCACTGTCATGTCAATATTATGATCCCATTTGTCATCAATCAACTATTAGTGCTGCCACATGTCATCTCAGTCAACCAAGTGTGACAAGGCTAGCATATCACTGTAAACTTAACATGTCATTGTCATCTATCAACCATGCTGTTGCCACATAATATTGTAATTTTGTGTAATGTCAATCTTTACTTCACTTCACTATCAAATACTTCAAGATTGGTCTGTCAAAACTTAACCTTGAGCTAGGTGTATACAATTATAGGGAATCATCACAAATTGTAGAATGGCAATTCTCCTTTGTCAAATATCACCTTGTACAATGATTAATACCACTCTCATGGACTTCTATGCACCAAAAAAACTTTAAGACGTCTCTATTGTAACCCTATGCACTGTAAAAAAATTGAACTTTGTAGAGGACAGTGTGAACCTTATCATAAACTTAGACTGTTGGTAAATTCATGAAATTCGAACTCATTCAAGTCATTTGTTGACTTCTCCTTCATCATCAAAAAAACTCAGGCTACTGTTGCCAAAGAAAAGATTTGTTTGACTGCTGTGACCCGAAAATATCTGAGTCAACTTTCCTGCTTCCACTTCACCAAGCCACTATAATCTTGGGTTTGTATATGAAAAAATTCGAGACTGCTCCACCTAAATTTGACTGCTGCAAAAATAATTTGTTGGCTGTTGTCTCTGATATTTACTGTTTTTATATTGTTGTACATACCCAAAAAAAATTAGAGATATTGCACCTTGACTGCGGCTGCCTCTATCAATACGAATTTCAGAGCTATCTTCACATATTGTCCACACACAAAAAAGAATGCGTTGGCACTAGTTATATTGGTTTTTCCATATGTATTTTTTTTATTTCTATTTTTTTATTGGAACTGACTTGTAATAAATATGATTTTTTTTTAGAATTTTTTGTGGAGTCAACTTCACTTAAATTTATTTTATTTATTGTTCTTGTGGACTGCTTATGATTCAAGGAATATACTGACCATCCCTTTGTCACCATTGTGAGGATATATTTTAATATTTTATTTTGATTTTGAATTATCATTTCAATGGTCAAAATTTGTGTTATTTACGGCTTGTTTTATATTCCTTTAGGGCTTGTTCTCCTACATATGGTGTGGGTGCCTTCATCCACCAACATATAGGCTTCAAAGTATCTTCAAGGGTATCATCAAAGAAAAATACTTTATTATATATTCCTTGTTATTGTCTTCAAGCATATAGATTGTTTAGCATTGTTTCAAATCCTCACACATCATCAAGTCCATCATTGAGTGATGTCAAGGACAACAACAAATGTGTTCAAGTGCCATCAAACAACCATGTTTGAGGGTACCAAGTCTTTACCAAGCCCTAGGGCCATATCCAAGAGTCTATAACCCCATCAAGTCACAAATGACAACAGAATGGGTCATTTTTCCATACCACATGTTCCAATACCCAATTCATGTCCTTCTTTCCATATTCTTCATGTCATCCAATTCCCATGTCATGCCTTGTCATCTAGTGCACATATTCTTTCCATGCCATCAACCTTGTTTTGTCCATATCATCAACCTTCATTATGCCTTTGTCATTAATGGTCTGTCATCAATGACAACCTTACTCAACAAAATCCCCCTTTGTCATTGATGCAAAAACCTCATCAATTACTCTCCCCCTTTGACATTAATTACAAAGGGTCAAAACCTTATCCATCAAAGACTTCACAATGCCCAAAAAGTTATATTTGTGAAATCAAGGTGAGTTGTTTGCTCCCTCTTTTCATATCATCTCTCCCCCTATCAAATAGAATTGTTATTTTGGTTGCCTTTGTCTCAGATTGCCCAATGAAATCTTCATTGTGGACTCAAACAATATTTTTCAAAACAGGGTTACATAATTTTAAGGCTTGATGAATTCCTGGCTAATATGCAGTTCTTAGTCTTGGAAAAAAAAAACATAGCCAAAAACTAAGTAATTTTTGTTTTGTGAAGAAATAGTCCTTAAGCCATCTTTAGTTTAGCATTAAATCTGCCTCAAACGAATACTTTTCTGTTGTACCATTATCTCTATCCTTTGTTTGTTTTGCTGCAAACTTCACCTTAGGATAGATTTCTCAAGTCTGTCCAAGATCAACTCCATGATCTGTGCTTTGAAGAATGCATCCTTTATGTCTTCAATTGTCTTCAAGGGTTTGATCTATACAAATGCTTTCAAAAATATTGGCCAAGATCAGATTTTGACCCAACTTCCTTTGGCAGCTTCATCATGTGCTACTTGCATTTTTTTAAACAAAAAGAAATAATAATCTTTGAAACTTTGGCCGCCCTAAAGGTTTTGGATTCCTTTACTGGGATAAGGATTAAAGTCTGCTAATGTAATGCAACTTCAACAGTACTGCAGATTGATCTTTGATGTGTCTGTAGGTTACCTTAATTTTGAAGCTTCAATTTTCATAAACTCCACTCTCCTTTTACTGCTGAACCACATTAGAGCAAGTATATTGGCAGCTAGCCATTTCTAACCTGTTCATGAATGTTGTCTCAAATGTCTGTCCTAGATGTCAAACCATGATTGTTGGTCCAGTCGAGATCTTTTCAGATGTAGTCCTCAAATTCATCATTCAGTCTTTGATCTCTATGTAATCTTCTTGTATCTAGGAAATTGACAATGCTTCAATTACTTCAATGGGTTCCATAATGACTTCTCAAGGTCATCAATATGCTCCCCCTATCATCATACATATATGTCAGTGAGTCTTGTTTACACATATTCACATACTGTATATGGTGTTAGTATGTCTTCATAACAACCAAAATCATGTACCTCTGATGTCAAGGCTTGAAGGATGATACTTTAGATTCCTCTGGATACCTTTCTTATGTTTGTGCAAATCTCCAGACTTGGAATGGTAGAAGTATGTCTATCTTTTACATAAACATACTCAGAAAATGAATTTTATGTACCTGTGATTGAGCTTCACGAATTTCACATTTAGGTGTTTCCTTCTTCCTCTGTTAACTTCTATAGTTCATTTAATGCTTCCTAATATATGTCATACAATCAATACCAACAACAAGTATTTTCTGAATACTTCCTTTGTCAATCATATCCAAAGCTAGAGAGAGTCATTTGTGCACTTTTATGGATGAATACATCAGCAAACATTTAATAAGTTCATAAAAGGTAAGCATCAATGGAAACATTTCAGTGCTATTGCTCCCCCTATTAACATGCATCATCCTTGAGTGAAATTGTAACACCTCACACTTTCCAGACTTCATCTTTTCTTCCATCTATGTTTGTAATCACGATCCTAAGACCTAATTTGTTGTTTGGAGTGACCTTGATTTGCTCTTGATTCCATCCTCCAAACTCCATGGAATCAAGGAGTTCTTAGGTCTTTGAGAGACCTTAAGTTTGACTTGCCAAATGGCGGCCATCTTCCCTGCATTGATCAACTTCATTCATATTCAACAAATCAATCTTTTTCTTCCCTACCTGGGAATGTCCTTGGTTGTGACCACTTGTCCTTTGAGCTTCAACTTTGTCTGCATAATTTTTCTTCTAAGAATCATTGGTTCTCCTTGCAGGTGTATATGATGGGCTCTTCATTGATTGTCTTCTTGGACTAGCACAAGTTTGTGCTTTATGACCAAATCCACTGCAATTGTAGACCTCATAGTGTGGAAATTTGCATCAAAATGGCCAATATGATTACAAGTACATCATCTCATTGTGTTATTTGGACTTCCAACACTTCTTCTTTCATGGAATGAACAATCCATAGACCTGTGACCCAATCCATTACAATAATAACAATAGCCATTAAATCTATTTTCATACCTTGATGTTTGGCTCCATCTTGGAGTTGTCCTTCTTCTTTCAAATGAATGGCTTTGATGAGTGGGAGTAGCTTCATGGGGTACTTTTGACTTTTCAACTTCTTTCTTGGAATGTGCAGGGGCGTGAACAACCTTGCTGGATCCAGCTTCAGGAGTTTTGTCAGACCACAAGACTTCTTTCAATTTGTCTTCTTCCTTCTTGAAACCAAGGCCAGACTTGTCAGAGGAAAGCCTTTGACACTTTAGAATTTAATCCAGGATGACTAAACTTTCGTTGAACTTCACATGATCTTTTCACTTCTCAATTTTCTTTCTAAGACCAACAATTTCCATTTCAAGCCTCTGATTTTCTTTTTCTTTTTCTTCCAGCCGAAGCTTCATAACATCTTTTATTCTTTTAGCTTCCTCCAACTGGCTCTTTAAATTAGTATTAGCCCATCTCGCTTCTTCAAGTTATTTAGGATTTAATCCAATCTCTTCTTTATCTTTTGCTAATCCAATCTTCAATTCCTTGATTTCATCATTTTGATCTTGCAGCTTATCTTGTGAGTCTTTGTTCTTGAGTTTTAACTTCATTAGCAAATATTTTGTCTCCTCTTTGTATTTTTCAAATGACCTCAAAATTTTATTCATGAGTCTTGGATTGAATCTAAGATCAATATCTAACAAAGTGCTTGTAAATGCATTATTTGCTTTCAACAAAACTTCTTCATCTTCTGTAAGAACAACTTCATCATCATTATCATCCATTGAAGAGTACTTACCTTCACTTGTATCTGAAGCTTGTACCTTATTATTCAAAATTATCATCCATTGAAGAGTACTTACCTTCACTTGTATCTAAAGCTTGTACTTTCTTTACTTCTTTCTTTTTATCCTTGACTTTTGCTTCCTTTTCTTTGTCTTGATTTTTCATTTGGTATTCTTCTTCCAGCTTGAACCAGAGATCCTTGGCAGAGGTGTAATATTTTACACTTTCTTGAATAGGGCCTGATAGTCCATCCATAAAAAATTTCAAGGAAATCTTGTTGTATTTCTCAACTGATTCCTTTGTCTTCTTGTTGGGCTGGTTAGGTGGGTTAACCACTATTTCCCAAACACCGAACTGCTTCAAGTAACCTTTCATTTTACTTCTCCATCCAAAATAATTTGATTCCTCCAAGACTGGAACTTCATGGTCAATGAGCTTTGTTGATCCTTCCATATTGTGTCCCCAAATCCCTTCAATCTTGTCAGGTTTATGTTGAATGCCCCACTTTGATACCAATTTTTAGACACAATGGCTCACCAAGAGGGGTTGGGGGGTGAATTAGTGAGCTTATACTTAATCCAATTTTCAACTTCAATCAAAATATCATATCTTCATTCAGGCATTTACTACATTGTCATATTCATCAATAACCTATATCATTCATCATTCATCAAGTTAAACACATAATCATCAGCACATTACATAAGAGACACAAGATATAATATTTGTAATCTTTTTGTATTTCAAACGGCTGCGACCGTGAGGCAATTCAGCACCTACTAAAACAAAGAGCACCAACTCCTTATCTAGGACCCTGCCTAGTTTTTCTTAGATCCTACTAAGAAAGGGATACGAGACCCAACTTGTATTACAAGTACATATTTGTCACATTACATCATCACAATAATCACAATCACATCATCCTCATTCTGCCCATAATTATATCTTCACCGATCTGTCCACATCATTCTTTTGTCCATAAACATGTCTTCAATCTGTCCATAGGCAAACCATAATTATGTTGTCAGCACATCTTCATTCTGTCCACCAGCATTATGACTTTATCATTCTAATCCATGCATCTCATCAATTTCATGTCATCACTATCATGTCAATATTCAACTTTGCCAATTTGTTAACTCTGTCACAAACATGTCATCATTGTAATGTCAATATTCTGCTCCCATTTGTCATCAATCAACTATTAGTGTTGCCACATGTCATCTCAGTCAACCAAGTGAAACAAGTCTATCATATCACTGTAAAAAGTTAACATATCAATGCCATCTATCAACCATGTTGTTGCCATAGAATATCATAAATTTATGTAATGTCATTCTTTACTTCACTTCACTGTCAAAGACTTAAAGAGTGGTCTGTCAAAACTTGACCTTGAGCTGGGTGTATACAATTATAGGGCATCATCACAAATTGTAGAATGGAAATGCTCCTTTGTCAAATATCACCTTGTATAATGGTTAATAGCATTCTTGTGGACTTCTATGCGTCAAAACAAATTTAAGGCGTCTCTGTTTTAAACCTATGCACTGTCAAAAACTGAACTTTGTAGAGGACAGTGTGAACGTTATCATAAACTCAGACTGATGGTAAATTCATGAAATTCAAACACAGTCAAGTCATTTGTTGATTTCTCCTTCATCATCGAAAAACCTCAGGCTACTAATGCCAAAGCAAATATTTGTTTGACTGCTGCCACTTCACCATGCCACTATAATCTTGGGTCTGTATATGAAAAAAATTGGGACTGCTCCACCTAAATTTGATTGCTGCAAAAATAATTTGTTGGCTACTATCTTTGATATTTACTGCTGCTATTTTG
The DNA here is from genome assembly GCA_001517045.1 of Pseudotsuga menziesii. Taxonomy (NCBI): domain Eukaryota; kingdom Viridiplantae; phylum Streptophyta; class Pinopsida; order Pinales; family Pinaceae; genus Pseudotsuga; species Pseudotsuga menziesii. The sequence continues at coordinate 663,199 of LPNX010083982.1, forward strand.
TTGTACATACCCAAAAAAAACATAGATATTGCACCTTGACTGTGGCTGCCTCTGTCAATACGAATTTCAGAGCTATCTTCACATGTTTCCCACAAAAAAAAAATGAATGCGTTGGCACTATTTATACTCGTTTTTCCATATGTATTTTTTAAATTTCTAATTTTTTTTGTTGGAGCCAACTTGTAATAAATAATTTTTTTTTTTAGAATTGTTTATGGAGCCGATTTCACTTAAATTTATTTTATTTATTGTTCTTGTGGACTGCTTATGATTCAAGCAATATACTGACCATCCCTTTGCCACCATTGTGAGGATATATTTTAATATTTTATTTTGACTTTGAATTATCATTTCAATGGTCAAACTTGGTGTTATTATTTAGGGCTTCTTTTATATTCCTTTAGGGATTTTTCTCCTACATATGATGTGGGTGCCTTCATCCACCAACATATTTGCTTCAAGGTATCTTCAAGGGCATCATAAAAGAAAAATACTTTATTATATATTCCTCGTTATCTTCTTCAAGCATATAGATTGTTTAGCATTGTTTCAAATCCTCACACATCATCAAGTCCATCATCGAGTGATGTCATGGACAACAACAAATGTGTTCAAGTGCCATCAAACAACCATGTTTGAGGGTACCAAGTCTTTACCAAGCCCTAGGGACATCTCCAAGAGTCCATGACCCCATCAAGTCACAAATGACCACAGAATGGGTCATTTTTCCATGCCACATGTTCCAATACCCAAGTTATGTCCTTCTTGCCATGTTCTTCATGTCATCCAATTCCCATATCATGCCTTGTCATCCAGTGCACATATTCTTTCCATGTCATCAACCTTCTTTTGTCCATATCATCAACCTTCATTATTCATTTTTCATTAATGGTTTGTCATCAATGACAACCTTTATCAACATATACTAGTGGCCACCCACCTATTCCATGAATTTTGAATGGTTCTCCATCCTGGTAGTGTTTCTACAAGTTTTTAGGTCCTCAACTTTTGGAGCATTTTTAAGGCCCTATACAATGTTTTTTGGTCATGTAATGGATTAGGGTTTCCAAAGGCTTTCCTAATATGTAACTTGTGTTGTTCTTCTCTTTGATATCTTCCCAACTAGATATTGTGCACTTTGAACAGAGGAAGTTGCAGCCCAGGAAAGGTTATGTATCAACTGGACTCCTTAGGGCCCACATTCCTTTTTCCACTTCCTAGGGATATGGTTTTGGATATTTAGGGTTTTTACGTCTTAGGGTTTATCACTTTATGTTAAAAGTCCATTTTCTACCTCTTGCAACAATATACATATGAATGAGTGTAGCTAACACAACTATCTTCAGAGATAAGCTATCACCAATCTATCTAGTTTGTATTGCTTTGAAGTTTACAGTTTTTTTTCCATTTCATTCTCCAATAGAATTTGGTTTTTAATATACTATTGTGATTTCTAAAACATCCTTGTATACATGTTTTCATTTTATGTTTCTACCTTCATTTCATTCTTTAAATAACCTAGATCAATGGTATTAAATAAATGTTCTCTTTGTTGTTTCTTAGTGCATGTCCTCAATGAGATCTAGGTATCGAGAGTTGGGTCTTGAACTAATTGAGCTTGAAGAAATACACTCTCATTGGTGTAGCCTCACATGGTGTAATAAAAGAGAGATGATGAAGTAGGAAATCATATATTTGTTTTGCTTGACGAAGCCATCACACGACTGTGGAAGGAGATGGTGGATAATTTTACCGATATCCTTTGACGACTAGCAACAAGTGCAGACACACCTTCAACTAGCATTCATTTTGGAGGTACAACACATTTCAATCTATAAGTTAGATTTGGGATTCTTTTATTAGAAGGGAAAATAGATGCAAATTCTTTGGAGAAATAGTTAAATCTATTAGAGGGTTATTACTATGTTCAAAAGATCACCTTTGCACTACTTAAGTCCCTCCACCATGTCAAATATCGGTGGTACAATTACTGGGGATACATGCCAGATATGAGTCTACAACATATAGAACAAAACACAATCAATAATATTTTATTTATATGCTCAAGGTGGAATTTTACATTATCGAAAACTATGATAACTAGTACATCAGATGGACAACTTTGAGCCAAGAGAGAGACCACATGCACGTTTCACCAATATATTCCATACCTTGTGCTCAAATATGGGTATCAATTAATATGAATGAAAATAAGTCCTAAAATATTTCAATTATCTACATAGGTCCATCCAAATAGAGATGGGTTTCCTAATAATTCCCTCGTTGGGAACTACTTGTTAAAATGCTATAGAAATTGACAAACAAATTAAGTAGAAAAATAAGTGAAAGTTTGGGTCTGCAAACCAACTGCGTTATAAGCATGGTAAAGGTGTACCTAACTCAGATAAAAAAGGACATATCAAGGATATTCAACCTAACAACAATCAGTTCATGTTGCAAGTAAATAAGGGTAACAAGGATTCAAAGAAGGAAAGAGGAAACTGTTGTGACTTCCATAAAAGACCCTAGCACACCATTGGTGAATGTCACTAAAAAAATCATTATTATTTGAGATGAAAGCTATATATTTAGACTCTATATCAGAATTTAATTTTTATAAATACAAGGTAAAGTGGATCATTGACAGTTAACCTAGGGCCACCATCACAACTACAAAGATCCAACTAGAAGAATTAAAGGATCCAAAGGAAGGGAGGCACTTTTCCATTAAAAGATGTGGGTGAAGGAACTCTTTTGCATTTCATTGTTGATAATGGTATCCATATTAACTATATATTAGCATACGTCATAAAGATATTGAATCTCCCAAAAATTCCACATCCCCAACCATACACTATTGATTAGTTTATTTAGGGACAAGACATCCACATCAATCAACAATGTCGCATATCCTACATCGTCAATCCCTTTAAATATGACATAATGTGTGATTTTTTCCCTCTTGAATTTTGTAATATTATTCCAGTACAACCCTATATGCACAAACATCATGATTTTTACGAGTCCAGACCCTATAGTGTCATTGTTACTTTTGGAGACAAACTCTACAAGGTACCTGATAAAGTTCCAACTAACACAATTTTCTTCATCTTGGAAAAGCAGTTCTGGAAGGTAATCTCTCAAACTAGTGAATGTGTCCTCTTTGTAATTAATTCATAAGTTGAATGGAAGGTCACTATGATTATCACAACCTTAGCACGAGACATATCTACACAATATAATCAAGTGGACAAAATTGTAGAGGAACACAAAGACATATTTGCCTTGCCGAAAGTGGTGCCTCTACACTGTCAGATTAGACATTCGACTGATTTGATACCCCAATGCTTCTTTACATGTTGTCCCAATATATGGATGATATATTCTAGATAATTAGGAAATAAAACATTAGATTCATGAGTTGATCCAAAAAGGCTACATTCGTCCAAGATCCTCACCTTGTGGCAGCCCAATTATGTTGGCGCAAAAGAACAATTTTAAATGGAGAATCTATATAGATTAAAAATACCTAAACAAAATCACCATTAAGAATTGATACAAAATCCCCTAAATCGATGATATTCTTGGTCAATTTAGGGTGCCAAATTCTTAAGCAACTTCGATCTGAAATCATACTACCACTAGGTCCTGATTGAGAAAAGAATTGCTTTATAGTCTAAAGAAGGCCTTTTTGGGTGGTTGTTCATGCCTTTTGGCTTGAGTAATTATCTAGTAACATTCATGAATATTGTGGATGATATATTGTGATTTCTCACAAACTCTTTTAGGGTCATATATTTTGAGAAAATCATCATCTTCAACTGAACTTAGGCTAAATATTTGCAACATGTTTGACATATCCTAAGATACCCTATGACAACACAAGCTATATGACAATTTGGAGAAACGCTCATTTGGAATATAGAGAACTCAATATTTTGGATACATCATGGATGGACATGGGGGGTTATGTGTACCCAACCAATATCCAATTCATTCACGATTGGCCAGCCTTGTTAACTCCAACATAGCTCCATGTCTACTTGGACCTAGACAACTTCTACCATATGTTTGTGTTAAGGTTATCACATATCACTTGGTCCCTAATCAAACTAACCAAGAGTGGGGAGAAATCTAAGTACATTTGGTCTATGCCACAACAAAAAAACATATGAGGATCTAAAACATTTCCTTTATTCAACACTAGTACTCACCCTACTATACTTGCAACAACCCTTATAGATTTAGATAAATTCCTTTGATTATGTTATCGGTGCAGTACTCACTCGATACAGACATTTGCTGGCATATCACAGTGAGACACTCTCTGGTGTCTTTAATAAGTACACCTCCTATGACAAGGATATGCAATCCATTGTGCAAGCATGTCAGCAATAAAAGCATTACATCCTAGGGAAGGAGATGGTCATCCACACCGATCACAAGCCTATACATTTCATTTAAACACCAGGGAAGTGATAAAACAACCACCATCAAAAGTGATCCACATACTTGCAATTGTTCCATGTAAACATCAAGTATAGGAAGGGAAACACAAATCGTGTTATAGGTTTCCTCATTCAACCTTTGGTTTTAACACTAACTCCTATTCTCAACTCTTATGGACATAAAAAATCCAAGTGGGCCAACTTGTATCATAGATACCCCTAACTTTGTTGTTTCCTATTAAACATTGCATGTAGGGAAACCAATATCTAACTTTAATCTTCATGATGAACTTTGATTCCATCTGGGACACCTCGATGTTTTATCAAGCAAGTGTGAGAAGATTATTTATGAGGCACATTATAGTTGAGTGGAAGGGCACTTTGATTATGAGAACACAAATTTATTATTTCAAAATTACTTCTACTGACCAAGTATCCATAGGACATTTACATATATATCATATTGCGCATCGTGTGTGGCATTGCCAAACCTGCCAACAAGAAGCATGGGTTGTACAGTCCTCTACCTAGCCCAAATAGACCTTGGAATTCTGTCTACATGGAATATATGTTTGACCTTCCTTCAACCAAGCATGGAAATGACTTTTTATTTATAGTTTGGTTATTTTTGTTGGTCATTTGAACACCCTATAAGAAGAGCATCACAATGGAGGTCACTGCTAAGATTTTCTTTGAGTATGTTTGGGTTCATTTTGGCATCCCATTGACCATTATTTTAGATCGATAAAGTAGGTTCTTGATTATTTTATGGTCTATCCTTGTTCAATGATGGACACCAAGATGACCAAATCAACTTCCTTCCACCCCTAGATTGATGGACAAACAAATTAGGTAGTCAACAAGATGATTGTGCATATTTTGAGAATGTACAACTCCAAACATCCACACACATGGGATGATATCCTTCCTTATTTTCAATATATATACAACAAATCCCTTCATAGCTCTATTGGATAGAACCATTTCCAGTAGTGGTTGGGGTTTGAAGCATTATCCCCAATTGACGTAGTGTGTAGTGTTTCCCATTGCATATACATAGGAATAATCCTCCCTTGCTCAAACTAAGGTTTATTAGGAAACTTAATTTGCTGAATGGATCAAAAAATTCCAACAACAAGTTCATGATATTTTCCAAAAATCTAATTCCAAGTACAAGTGGCACCACAATCAACATCAGGATCCACACAAGTTCTAAGTGGGAGATAAGGTATGGATACATTTGCAGAAAGAGTGTCTCATAAGGCCTACCCCACATGAATATTAGACCAGTTCAATATGGGCCTTACATTATCACAAAGGTTGTGGATGAAAATGATTTCAAATTAAGTGTTTCCCCTTTCCTTGGCTTACACCCAATATTTAACTTGGAGTTGCTTCGACCATTTTTTCCACCTCTATTGGACACCTAAGAGGTGATAGAGCACTTGGCCACTACATAACTCAACCCTGAATACACTAAGAAAACTATAGTGGACTAGCTCTTGGACATCCAGACGAGGGGCACCCAAATAGAACATACAACTCCATCAAGTGGTTAAAGCATGGAAACTTCTTCACCATGGCAAGTGGCTCACTAGAAGTTAGATTCAACAAAATTTTACCCATATGATGGGGGAACTTGACAAGACGGGAACCATTTCTTCCTAAGGGGGGGTGATTTATCCAAGTGGGTATTGGAGGTCACCCACTTATTCCATTGACTCAAAACAGCTCTCCATCTAAGTATTTTTTCAACAATTTTTCAGGTCCCAAACTCCTGGGGCATTTTTTAGTCCCTAAACAATGTTTTTTGGCCCTATGATAGCTTATGGTTGCAAAAGGCTTACTTAATATTTCACCAAAATTGTTATTCTCTTCAATATATTTCCAGTGGACTATCAGGTGTCCCAAACGGAATTTTCATGTGGAAGTTACAACCCTTGGAAGTTGATATATCAACTAAACTCCTCATGGACCATATTATTTTTACCGCTTCATCTCATAGAGTTAGGTTTTTTGCCTCTTATGGTTTATCACTTTATGTTGAAAGGCCATTTCCAACCAATTCTAATGGCCTTTTTGCAAATGATCTTATAGCATATACGATACGTTACTCTTCATATATAAGATACCACCATTCTAGCTAGTTTGTATTACTTTGTAGTTTATAGTCTTTTTTAATTTCATTCATTAATAGAATTTTAGTTTTGTTGTACTTCTATGCTCTTTGCAACATCTTTGTATGTGTGTTTCAATTTTGTATTTATACCTTCATTTAATTTTATAAATAATCTAGATCAACACCCTCGTGGGAATTTAACCTTATTCAGTTGTGAACAACTCCTCATTCCTCACTAATGGATCCAACTCCTTTTGGCACAAAGGACTATGTTGTACTTTTTTACTAAAATCATTTACATGTATCATAGGTTAGTCTTTTGCTTTCACAACTTAAGATAAAAATCAAAATGTTAGTAATATAACATATTAATTATAACCTTTTGTATAAGGGTATTTGATTGCACTGAGAGTAGTGAGGTTCTCTATAGCTCGGTATGGGGGAGATGTTGTCACGTAATGTAAAATTTTGTTACAAAAATAAAAATAAATAATAAAACTTGCATGCCAGCTAAAAAGGTAAATTTAACAAAATAATAAGAACATGTTGGTTGGATGTCCACGTAAAAAAATATGTGCATCATGTCCCATCATAAAATAGAAAAAAATTCTTTAGGCGTAATTTTTTTCTCGACATGTCAAAAGTTTAAGATAAAAAATTTACTCCTCAAGAAATTGGATCCCTCTTAGTGCTTAATAGATTTAGGTTTAAGATGGATCTATGTTGGTAGTTAATCTACAAAACACAAATGATTATATCGTACTTTGTTACTATAACAATTTACATGCCTTATAAGTTAGTTTCTTACTTTCACAACTTAAGATCAAGAAAAAAAATGTGACCATATAAAATATTTATTATGTCCTTTGTGTAAAAGGGTATTTAATATATAATTTACAAAATACAAAGGACTATGTACTTTGGTACTAGGAAAAAACTTAAGAAAAATTACATTTATTAAAGATATAGCTTTCAAAGGCACTTAAAAAATACCACATATCATCGGAACACGTTTTGTAAGGAGAAAATGACATGGAAATAAATGAATAAAAGGCTTTGACCTCATTTTTCCCATTTATATGGATTTTGAACTATGGTATATTCCTTTTAGAGCTTAAAAATACCAACGTGTTCGTATTGTATGTTATGGATTGCACTTGCCTAGGTGATTTGTTTGTTCCTTTTATGGAATCATTTCAATTAGGATGCAACATGTTAGTATGTAGGTGATTAAGGAATAACACAGCTTTCTTGATACCACTTAGTCCAAGAAAAGGCAAAGTATCTCTTAGTTCTTTTCAATATTATGATATCATTTCACTTAAGAGTTAACTTGCTAATTTGTAGGGTTTCAAGGAAGATATGCTTCTCTTGATCCTCTTTGTCCAAGGTTCTCTTGATCCCTCTTTGTCCAAGAAAGGACTTTGTATAGAAGATTATGTCAAATGTTAATCTATATGTATTTATGTTTTATTTGGAAAACATTTCACGTATCTACATGTTTGACAATTTATTTTATGTATAAGTATTGATATTTGCAATGTGATGTTATTGTGATGGTTATGTGAGTAATGGACCAACTCACATAGGTGCATAGAAGGCTAACATGGACACCTTAGTCCACCACGTCATGAAAAGAAATTCTACCAAAAACTTGGTCACCTCAAGTAGGCGGCTTTGAATTAATCAATGCTATATTGAAATTCTACTTCTAGTTTGGTTTTTATGTTGGTCGTTTTTAGTATAAGTATGCAATTCACGACTATAAATAAAACTATGTAAGGATTTCCTAGACCTTAACTCAATCTCCCTATTGCATATTTCGGAAATATCATGAATTTTACATTGAATCCAACTTTGACACCTCCTTTTCTTTTATATGATAATACTGCCAACTATCTTCTTACAAGTTACTTAATTCCCTACATGGGCACCAATACTCACCTCCAATATCCCACTACTATGTGTGTCATATATATATATATATATATATATATATATATTTGTCGCTAGGTGTGCAATATGTGGATTTAATCGTGTGTATATAATGTGTGTAAGTTGCTGATAATGAGGCGCCTTGGAGTGGAATCAAGACATAATGTGGTGGTATGTTGTTTATTGTATGAAAAAGTGTTTGAGAAGATGATATCATATTCTTACATAGTGGTAGAATTCATATAAATGATTTATACTTTTAGGAATTATTTGGAACACATAAAAAGTGGGCACACACTATAATTAAAAAAACCACAAATATAATAAATAAACTATGATTGTAGTTATTGATTTTGATATGTTTCTAATTATTTATTTTGATACATTTTTAACTTGTTGTCTTTTTTGGTGTAATTGTTTTAGTGCCATTGACCTACTTTTGTGGTAATTTCTCGAACATTAATAGAATTAATTGATATTATTATATTATGTACATGCACAAATAGATGCAGATAAATTAACAACATCCTTTGTGTCAATAAAGGAGGTCATCAATTATAGGAAGCTTTGTAAGTTTATAAATACAGTTTCATGTATTGTGCTAATATGCTAGCGTAATATATGTTGTTATCAACTTTTGTCTTATTCTATACAGATAAATAAATTTAGTAATGATCCCACTTAAGAAGAAATAAATTATAATGTTGTATACAAGGTTCACATTTCCTTGAGATGGTAGTGTGCCACTTGTTTAGAACCAACCTACCGGTATACAAAATTACATGGTTATTTTATAATCCAATTTAAAAAACATTCTTGTATGTATTTATTTATTTTATGGAAACTTGTAATTTATATTCAATGGAAGGAATGCAAATAATATTCTTTATATTCTCCACACACGAGTACAAAAGTAAATGAAAGTGAAAATGCTTTCATCTTCACCCCTTAATAAATATGAATAATAAAAGATATCTCAAAGAAATAAAATCCCTGCAATAGTCCACTATAGAGATTATCCAAAAAAAAAGTAAGCATCAAAATATAATTTTCATATCCTTGCCTATTTACTTTACATATTATAATATGAAAGTACAAACAATGAGAATGACTCCTCAAAAATAAACATCAAATCAAAACATTGAAGACCTTAACTATGTTAAGGTTCTAGATATAGATGATCTAGCTTTGACTTGTTAGCCTTATTTTGGAAGGTATCAACCCACATATTATGTTCATAGTACATGACTATATAATATAGCCTCAAAAGAGAACTTGAGTGGGCCTAGTGGTTAGGAACATCTCCCTGGAGGTCACAGGTTCAAAACCGGTGGGGTAGGGTTGCTCATTTGGCTTGTTGTGGCAAGGCTTGAAGGGTAGGCAACCCCACCGGGACGTCTCGGCCCCTATTAAGTCACAAGTTATTGGTATATCTGGCTTGCATACTGTTGGATATACTATTGGGATTTTGTTGTTCCCATGGCTTAAAAAAAATAAAAAATAAAAAATATAGCCTCAAATAAGTATTATGCCTCTTTTAATTGATTTGCCAAATCTTTCAGTTGAATATAGTGAATTTGAATCTCCTGCTTCGTCCATTAAATAATTAAATAAGAATCTTTCATTATTGCATTTATATATACATGATCTTTTGCTTCCATGTTGTGAAGTTGATTGAATGTCAATGCAATAAAATTCCATATTTGTGTCACAATTGTGTTTATGGATACATGGTTTTTTTCTCACGATGTGAAATTGATTGAATGTTATTAGGGTATTGCATTTATATACACGTGGTTTTTTCTCTCATGATTAGTGTAAAAATGACTTATACTAATAAACAATCTCGTCAATATTAATTTTTTTTAAATAGTAATTACAAAAAATTTCATTATTAATATTAAATAAATAAACAATAATAATTAAATTATGATGAAAACACAACGTTGATCGATGCACTATATATTTAATATAAAATTTTGGTTTGGACTAGAGGGATTTGAAGGGTTTCAAGATGTTGACAAGAATCATGTCATATTGTGGTCAAATGTTCAAATTATAGGTCGGAGGAAGGTAACTTTTCAAGGTTTTGTAGTTTCGGTCCCTCAAAACTACAACATTTGTGTTGGACGTGATGTCCTAGATTTGGGATCCAACATTCTCAGTAGATTGCATCTACATAAGTATATGTTATCCATATATTTTCTATAGGAAAATCACACAGGTGCATATATGCTAGAAACAAATACTTCAATCCATGTCTTTTAGATTCCCATGTCCTTCAACAACATCAAGGAGTTAATCACAATAGATCAACATTTCTTAAGGTTTCCAACTACCCTAGATGGTGACTCCAAATAAACTTTTGCAGTTGATCCATAGCCTCAAGTTACAAATGTGGATCTAATGTTACATGTTGAGTTAGTTTGGCTTAAACAAACTAATCAAACTAAAGCTTCAAAGCATTTTTTATGCACAATGAATGCTTATCAACTTGAAGAATGATCTCATGTGTATGTTCATCCATCAAGGCATACAACCTGCCCTATAATCTTTCATGTCAATTTCTTTTATACAGTTGCAAGTCAAAATATCTCTTTCCAAGACTCCCATGATGCCTTCTCGCATTACTGAGAAGGAAGTATAGTAGACTATAATGTTCATTACTCCATCTATTGCTAAGTATGTGGATTATCAAACTAAAGAATGCTCTTAGTGCATATTTCTATCTACTGGACCATTCACCCATAAGCCATAGAGTTCATCTAAGAGGCAAGGACTACATTCTTGAAAAATGATGCGAGGTTTTTTTTTCATCTTCAATTTATTCTAGACATCATCCAAACCTATTTCTTAGGCTCCTATGCTATTGTTTAGGAGCGTTATGCTAACATTTAGACAAAATGCAAATGACTGACTACAACATATGTATCGTATGTTTACTTGTCAAGTACTAGGGTCTATCTCTGATATTTATAGGTTTTATTTTGATGGCCAATGGTTATAAAATTAAATGTTTTTACCATAGAGTGTAAATGAGAAGATGGTGTATGCAAAAACCCTATATGTTGAGGAGGTGGAGGGTCAACTCATGGACATAGTGTATATCCTTCAGAGAGATGAAATGTATTCAAGTATTTAATCCTTGTTCATGTTAAGGAGGATGTTTCTTGTGCTCCTAGCTATCCTGATTTTTCCCTTCTAGGGGGAAAACTCTTACAAAATGGATCCTCTTGTTCCATAAAAGAGTTATATTAATGGGCATTAATTTCTAACAACATTAGGGTGGGTGACTGTATTGTGGTGTCAGATTTTAGGCACTCCAATTCATTTTAATCTCCTCGGAAGGGGTTCATATTAATGGTAATTTGTTGGGTTTAACTCCACTCCTCCACTATATTCTTAATTTTTTCTCCATCCTTAGCTCATACATCGGAAGGAAGTGTAGCTTGGAGATGATTCGAGATCTTTAGGTTTTCTCTAACAAAACACAATTGTCAAAGGCTATAGGAGGTTTTCTTTCAAGTGATAGGTTATAGGAGAACGAGGTTTTTGGTGCTAATATAAAAAAAGATCCAAAGGGAACACAAGGTTCTCAAGAAGGAGGACAAAGTGAAAATCATGGTTGGGGAGGACATTAGGATTGATTAGATTATGGGTTTTCTTAGGAAAACTATTGTGGGCTGGTTCTTTCATAGAATTTTTTTGGTGGATGTGTTGAATGACTGGTTTAAATATGGTGGTTTTCTATTATTTGATATAGACATTCATTTAAGTTGTTAAATAAAGTATGTATAGGATTTTCTTTTCATTTTAAAATAAATGTGTAGTTAATTCTTATAGTAAGTTTATTTTAGGTCTCAAACTAACTTTCCTTGAAACTTTGTCACTCAATTTTTGATATGCAATATGAGAATATTTTTAGAGTCATTGTTTATGTTAAGCTATCAAGTTTATAGTTGGAATTTTAGAATTTAACTTATGTCTTTTCTGATAGATCTTAGAAATATTTTTGGGGAAACCACTTGGGTATATGGTGCCTTGAACAATAGTCACAACTGCTTGGTTGCAAGGTTTCTAGTTAATATTAACACTAGTGACAGCCTATTGGATACCTTGGAGATTGAGATAGGGGGGTCATTTTATGTTCAAACTCGGGATTACCAAAATAATCGTTTTTGTTGTCTGAAGTGTCACCAACATCGTCGTTTGTTTTTTTATTTCTTGCATCCCTTTTTGGTAGGTGTGGAAGCATAAAGTCTCCCCTAATGGTGATGAGTGTTTGTAAGAAGATGTGAAGTAAGCCCCCTTTTTTTCCTAAACTATTTTCACCATAACAATTCTATGATGGGGTTGTTCATATTCTAACTATAGAGTGTATTGAAAATAGATCATGTTGTCCTAAGCTCGTTTAGATATTAAAAAAATGAAGGATTCTTTGTATCCTTTTGTTACTCCAAGTTTGTGCATGGAGCCTCTTGATAGGCCCTCCTAACCACATTTCTTGTTTAGTGGAGGAATTTCTTGGAAATCCAACTTCAAAGGATGATGATCATGGATATCCACTCTAAATTTCTAAAGATAAGGATTCTCATGTTGTTGATTCTATTTTATTTGAAATTTTAGATGGGTCAATTATCTGGCTTACTCTTTATGAAGTCTTACACAATAAGAAAAAATCCAAAAGGAGGAATAAATAAGGGCAATACTTATCATTGTAGGTCCATTGTTCTTGGTTTCACTTTAGTATTTCTACTAGATTTGATACTAGTACTTATGTAGTGCCCAAAGTAGAAGCCAAAGTGTAGGTGACTAGTTCTTCTCTCGAGTCCTTGAATTGTAGGGGAGAGGGGAAATATGATTCGAGGTAAAAATATGGCAAGTCTTCCAGGGTTGCTTTGATTTTTGGGGAGTTAGGGGTGGAAAATCCCATAGTGGTTAATTCTAGGGCTATTAGAACAAAGTCACATATACAACATAACTATTCAAAGAGTTGCACTTGAAGTCCAAAAAGGGAAACAAGCCTTGATATCTGGGGCTCTTAAATATTTACACCCCCTTAATGGTGCTCCGTGATGTACTTATTTCTCTCATTAAACGTTAAGGGGTTGGGAAGCTAGGATAAGTGGCTTTCCCTATGTAGATTAGTTCAAAAGGAAAAACCCGATGTTATTTTATTATAGGAGACAATGTGGGGGAAGTATTAACTATTTCCCTATGTAGATTAGTTGAAAAGGAAAAACCTGATGTTATTATAGTATAGGATACTATGGGGGGGAGGTATTAACTACTAAACCTACAGAGGTGATAAAACATTGGGAGTTCGTTGTTGTGGACTCTATTGGTCTTTCTACTAGTGTAATTATAGGTAGGAATTCATCTTTATCACTAATAAATAATTTTGGAGCATGTTCATGGTTTTGCATCAAATTCTAAAGTAAAGGTTTGGATCAACTAGTTAATGTGTTGAATATGTATGGTCTGAATCGAGAGAAGTAGAATTTTTGGGGGAAAATTTGCACTTTAGGTGGGTTGAAAGGGAAAGATACTCATTTGTGGAGACCTTAATCTTACTTTGAATATAAATGAGGTTTGGAGGGAGAGAATGAGAATTGATTGCCTTGTATATTGGTTTCTTCACCCTATTGAAGAACTTGGACTCAGAGACGTGTAACTAGTTTTTTATGCCCTACATGGACAAATAATAGACAAGCTAGGGGAAGTGTATCCAAGAATCTTGGTCGTTTTCTCATTTTTGATTTTATACTACAATAAGTGAATAAGCACAGGTCTAGGGTGGAGCCTACTGGGTTGTTTAATCATTGTCCAATCTTTCTTCAATTGAAAATTCAATACAATAAGCATTTAACCCCATATAAATTCAATTAATCTTGGCTTGGGAAAGAATATTTCTAGAACCTAGTAAAACTATATTTGAAGGTATTCGTTGGTAGTACTAATTGCCTCACTAGTGAAAATTTTTCCTCCTCCCTAAAATGGATCAGGAAAAGGTGGTGGCATGGGAAACAAAAAGAAGAAAGAACAAGGACAAATTGTTAGTAGAGGTTAAGGAAGCCTTCATGATATTTTTATGAGTAATGGGTTTTATATGTTTAGTGAGGAGAAACACTGTATATTTAAGGATCTTGAGAGTACTAAGAGGTTGCTACATGCAAGAGGAATGTAATGGAGACTATAGATCCAATCACCTTGGCTTGAGTTAGGAGATGAAAATACAATGTTTTTCCATCATTTTGAAAATTACAAAAAATATGTTAATACAATTTGTAGGGATACACAAGATGAGGAAGGCCAAATTGTAAGGGGTTTTAATGGTTTGGATACATTAGGGGTTATCCACTTTAATCATATATACAAGGAAACTATTAGGTCATATATTGCTGAAATATCAAGATTCTTCCCTTAGTTAATATCAGAGGAAGATAATCATGATATTTTCGAAGAGATATCCAAGTATGAACTTCTCTTAGTGATGTCCACTTTACAAAAGGATAAGAGTCCTAGGCTAGATGGCTATATCATCAAAAATTTATTTGGGTTTTTTTTACGTTTGGGAGATAATATTCTTAGAGTTGTGAAAGAGGAAAGACAATTTGGTAAAGTGCTTGGATATTTAACAAAACCTTCATTGCTCTTATTCTGAAGGTGGACAAAGCAATATCGTTTTGGCACATTTGGCCAATTTATTTGTGTAATTGTGTACAAAATAATTTTTAAGATAATTCAAAATTCATCGTAAAAATATTCTCTCTAAGGTTATATTTATGGAGCAATTTGGTTATCTCATAGCACGTTGTATTCATGAGGTTGTTGGGTTGGAACAATAATCACTCCACACCATTATCTAGAAAAATATGCTATTTATAGTGATTGAATTAGACCTTCCTAATTCTTTGATAGATGTTGGTTGTTTTACTTAAGACTTATTTTGATTCATATTGGATTTAGGGTCTAGTTAGTGAATTGGATTATGCGATAAGTCATGTTTGATTACTTGATGATATTAATTAATGGTGTTGTTTATTCTTTCTTTGTGCCCACTAATGGACTACACCAAGGTTTTCCACTTTCACCATATTTATTTATTTTAGTTCTAGAAGGGTTGAGAAGAGATTTGTCAAAAATCATAAGAGAAAGGAAAATACAATGTATTAATGCCAGGCTCATGGAGTGTCTAACACATTTTCTTTTCATCGATGATGTTCTTTTATTTGGTCACAATTCAGTAGATGAACCAAGGGCCTTTCAAGAAATTATACTACTTTATTAGGAAACATTATGGAAGTTCATCATACAAAATCTACAAGTAGTTTATATTGTATTAATGAATTGATTACTCAAAGAGTTACCTATTTTCTTCAATTTAGGTTAGTGGAATTACAAGAAGGATTGAAATATCTTGGGTTTGTGCTAAAGCTTACATGTTATGGAATTAACGAGTAGGGATGGATGACTAGTAAAATTGAGAGAATGATACATATTTGGTTCCATAGATGGTTGCCTAGGGGTGGTAGGTTTACTCTGGTCAAAGAAATAATTGAAGTAATTCATGTATATTAGATATTATTAGATCGCATTCTCAAATATGAGCAGGATAAAATCAAGAGGATGTGTTTTGATTTTTTTGGCAAGGTAAAAAAGATAGAGTTGGATTACATTTCGAGAAACAAAAATTGTTGGCTAAAACAAAACATGAGCGTGGTTGTGGACTGAAACAAATATTTTATTTTGGTATGTCCTTGGTATCATAATGCTTGTGCACCAATTTAATTTTCAAAATCGTTTGTGGAAAATAATCCTATTTTAGAAGTATTTTTCTCTTGTTACACTCTTAGACTAGATTCATGATCATGTTAATATTTTCAAAAACACTTTAAAACATTAGAAACCCTTGGTGTTGTATTTCCTAATCATTGGTAATCATTTAGCTTGGTGTGTTGGAGAAGATTCTCATGTGAATTTTTGGGTAGATGTCATAATGGAACTCAACAAAAATATTTTTTTTCTTGAGTATTTGGTTCATCCAACATCAAGGCATTTTTAATTTAAATCATTTGATTAATAATGTGCAGAACAATATTTGGCTACAGGGGTGGTTAAGTGTTTAATAATTAGTTTAATAGAGACCATATTGATACTTGGGAAGTTAATGAACTAAGGAATTGTCACAAATTAATGAGTGAATATTTGGATGAAATAGAGTAGAATAGGAATCATACAGGGTTTTTTATACTACTAAACTTGGATATGAAGAGTTAATGGCTTTAGAGAGTCAAGCACATTGATCTTGGTGGTATCATATTTGGAAGATTAAATTTACCAAAAATAAAAATGTTTTATGTGGGTCACACTTATGAGTAGGGTTCCAACTTGAGATATTCTGCAAAAAAAAGGCAAAAGGAGAGATCTTGTGTAGTTCAAAAATAATAGGAATAATCAATGTAATTGATGTTAGATAAAGCAAGTAAAGTCTATAGTTTAAGTGGCCAAGTGATCTCAAGTGGATCAATATATAGGTTATGATATATTTTGGTGTTGTATGGTAGGAAAGGTTGGATGAATTGACTCACATGGGCCATTTTAGGGGTAGGTCTCACTTTGTATATTTGGTTTAAAAAAATTCCAAGGTTTATTTGAGGGATTAAACAATGTTTTTTGGGGTCCAACTTTTATTGATTGGACCATACCCCTTGACATTATTCTACACTCTAAAATATTACCAATGGTTCAAGAATTTCCTCAAATGGAGTTCGTATAAGGAATTTATGTCTTCCACAGGTTGACCTATCTAGTTTATCACCATGGTATTGAGTGGATTCCATGCTAGCTCTCACTTGTCACACATGTGGAGCTATTAACATGTGGAATTTAAAGAACATTTTAGAAGGTCCAAAAACCTAGCCCTAATTGGGAATTGAGGCATGCAAAACCCTAAAATTAACCCTAGACATATATTAGACTATATTAAATACCAAGTTGTTAGGAGAAGGGGTTCCATTTATTTTAATATTATTGTATTGTTCCATAGTTGAGAAAATGTAAGGGAGTGTATGTTAAGAAAAAAAAGGGACTAGGAGACCCTATGGTACCCATACGGGAAACTGTTAGAAAATCATAAAACCTAGTACCATGGTCACATACCACTTATGACATACTTACATTTTTTCAGTTATGTTGCATAGTCCAAACTTTGGTTATGTTGAATCCCTAAGGTAATTGAGGGTTTTAGACTCCCATTAATTACACCCAACACCCACATTTTGATCATTTAGGAGCATGATCACCCTCATTAATGACATTTTGTTCTCTTGTGGTGCTCCCACTCCTTAAAACAAGGAACTGGTTTGACCAGAGGTGTCCATGCATTGTATTTGTGTGTTTTTGGTTGTTTTAGACCATTAAATGTTTCCTAAATCCACCCCCACTAACCCATGCACTCTAGAACACCTATCCTACCCTTATTTATGACAAGGCATGCTTCACCTATGTTCATATAGCCATTAGTGACCGTTTGAGGTGGTTTGGGAGATCATTGGTCCACCTAGGGGGTTTGACTTCCAATCTAAGCCTGCCACAGGTATTCCACCAATTTGCCTCCAAAGGCTAAATATTTTCTCCTAATGTAATATAATAATGTTCCATACATGTTTTCATGTTGCAGTGTAATAGAAAAATCAATTATTAACACCATCTCTATGTGTTAATATCTCTCTTTTACACTATTTTCTTCATGTTTTGTCAAATTCCTTAGTTGTGAGGAATCTCTTAACTTTTAGATCTTGTTGTGAATCAGAATTTAACATGGTATAAGATCTCTTTAGAGATGTAAGTCGAATTCAGAGAGTTCATAGGGTTCAAATTGTTATCTAGGGTCTCCTCCAGTAGATTTGAGAGTTTGAATTGCAGGTTGTTCAAGTGTTCTTTGTCACTCAGTGCACGACAATGAATGGAGAAATATCATGTCTATTTTCTCACACCATTCAGCTATTTTGAATGGAATGCCGAAATGGTGATCTAGTTAAGGTCAAAAAGTATCTACAGAGTAAGCATGGGAACAGAGAATGATCCCAACTCAGTTGTTGAGAAGTATAAGTATTTCAACAAATTAGATGAATCATCTGGCATGATTTTTCTTAATATTTTGAGGGATATATTATTTCATGTGACAGTATTTCGACACCAAATGAAGTGTGGCTCAAGCTCGAGTTATTGTTTGGGAAGACAGATGAGATGAGAGGACACCAACTCGAAAATGAGTTGATCACTTTGAATCCAACTCACTTTGTGATGATCCAGGATTTATTCACCAAATTCAAATCCTTGGTACTTCAGCTAAAACATTGTGGCATCGAAAATAGGGAAGAGCAGTTGATTATGTCCACTATTTCGAAGCTAGGGCGTGAATAATCAGTGTTTGTTTCGACATTCCACTCAAGCAAGCTGACAGTTTGTAATTGGAGAATGCCAACTTTGGTAGACTTCATAGAGTCTTTGACTCAAGAACACTAAGGATCAATCCCTTGTTGCAGGTGTTTCAAATCAAGGAAATGGAAAGAACAAACCCAAGGATTCGAAGCAGTAGGAGAAGAAGAAGCAGGAGAATCCCAAATCTTATGATGGGGATTCGAATCCTAGAAAGGACAAAGGAAAGAAGAAAGAGAAGAAAAAATGCACTTATTGTCACAAAGGTTGGAATCTAGAGAGTGCATGCATGAATAAAAACATTGACATGGTGGCGCAACTCCTTGAGAAGAACAACATTCCCCTTCATGATGGTGCAAAGAAGAAGGATGGATATTTGAATTCTGAAAACAAGGAGAGATGCCATGCACTGGTTGCTATATCTTCTGGTTCTCCCCCCTTCATCATAGGTTCAGGTGCCTCAATGCACATGAATTCTGTACAAGACTCCTTCTTGTCCCTACATCCATACAATGGTCCATCCATCGTCATGGGTGATGACTCTGAGATCCCAGCCAAAGGGATTGGTAGGACCAATCTTGACAATGGGTACTTTAACAATGTGTTGTATGTACCTGATATTGTAGAAAACATACTCTATATATATCAAATGACACATATAGGTTTGGACAAGAGAGTTAAATTCACTCAAGATTATGTGGAGATTTCAGAAATTTCTACAGGCAAAGTTGTTGTAGTGGGTATTGCTAATCAGAAGTCAAGAATGTACAAGTTTTCACACTTTCTTCCTTACTCATCAGAGAATAGGATTCTATCACATGCTAATGAGACTAGAAAGCTATGGAATGAGAGGTTTGGGCACCTCAACTATAGATATCTTCAATATTTTAGCAAAGAAAACATGGTTGAAGGACTTCCAAGCATCAAGTTTTCCAAAGGCACATGCAAGGGATGCATTGTTGGGAAGCATGTAGAGTGCAAGTATGGCAAGGGGAAGGTAAGAAGGGTTATCCAAGTGCTTGAATTGATCCATTCAGAAATTATATGACCCCTTCCCACACCCTCCTATGGAAAATAAAGGTATGTATTAACATTCATAGATGATTTCTCAAGGTATTGTTGGGTGTATTTTCTCAAGCAAAAATATGAAGTGTATGAGATCTTCAAAGTTTTCAAAGCTTTGGTTGATAACTTGAGTGGTAAGAATATGAATTTATTAATGACTAATAATGGCAATGAATATGTCAATAAGAACCTACAACATATATGTGAAGATAATGGCATTCAAATGCAGCAATCAGTGTCTTACACACCACAACAAAAAGGTGTGACAGAGCACAAGAATAGAGCATTGAAGGACATGGCCACATGTATGTTGGAGGATAATTATTTGTCTCCTAAGATATGGGATGAAGCCATCAATTGTGCTACATATGTTCAGAATATATTTCCACAAAAATAATTGGAAGAGAAAACACCATTTGAGGCTTGGATAGGTCACAAGCCCAATGTTTCTCATTTTAGGGTTTTGGCTCAAAGGCTTGGGATAGAATTCCTCCCGAGAAGAGAAAAGCCTTGAAACATCAAAGAAAGGAATCAATAATGGTTGGATATGCTGAAAATGAAAAGGGATACAATATGTTTTATCCCTCATCTTAGAAAAAATTCATTGATAAAGTGTACAGTTCGAAGAAGATCCCATGCAAGAGGTCGACCTAGTAGAGGGGGATTTCTCACATCCTCCACTCAATGATGATGTAAGTGATTTTTATCCTTATGATTTTTATAATTCTGATATGGAAGATGAATATTATGAAATTAATTCAGATCATGACTCACATAAGGCCAAAATGGGCTGAGAAAAACATACCAGCAGTTGGTGATCTTGTTGGAGATCCACTAGACTCTAGGAAGACTAGATCTTAGTTTCACAATTCTTTCTCCACTTGTGATTTGAATATTCCAGAGAGGTGTTTTATGATGGTTGGATTTGATCCAAAATCATATGAATAAGCATTACATGACCAATATGTAAAACATCCATGCAATAAGAGTTCAAGTCTTTGCAAGACAATGAAACTTGGGAGTTGGTTCCTCTACCTTCCAAGAGGAAACTAGTGCAATGTAAGTGAGTTTACAAGACCAAGATAGCTGTTGATGGTCCAGATGTGAAGTACAAGGCCAGTTTTCTTGAAAAATTCTTCTCTCAATCCCATGGAGTGGAATATACAGATACATTTGCACTGGTTTCAAAGATGGACTCTATCAGGTTATTTTTATCCATTGTTACATCTAAGTGATGGGAGGTACACCATATGGATGTGAAGAGTGATTTTATTCATGGTGAACTTCATGAGGATATATATACGTAGAATATTGAAGGTTTCATTCATGATCCTTCACTTTTTTCCAGGTTGAAGAAGTCTCTATATGGACTCAAGCAAGCCCCCAAGGCTTGGTATGCCAAGATGGATAGCTTTCTTCTCTCACAAGGATTTGAAAGATGAAAATATGATCCTAATGTGTATTTGCATAATTTAGATGACTATATTCAGATCATAGTACTGTATTTTGATGATATTTTGATCACTGTAAGTTTCATTGCTGATATAGGTTCAGTTAAGTCTTCATTGCGCAATGTGTTTTCAATGACTAGCCTAGGATTGTTGAAACAATTTCTTGGCTTGGAGATTGAGCAGTCTGATGCAGGTAATAAGGTAAAAAAATAAAATTATGCTTTAGACTTGTTATTGCAGTTCAGAATGGCTGAATGTAAATCATCCAAGTGTCCCTTCCTTTCATAAGTAAGACTAGGTGATTTTGGTTCATCTCCATTGGTGGACAGCTCGTTGTATAGGCAGCTAGTTGGGAGCTTGTTGTATCTCACACACTTTCGACCTGATTTAGCTTAAGAAGTAGGTGTTATTGCAAGGTATATGTAGGAGCCTCATAAGATCCATTGGAATGTTGCTAAAAGTATATTTCATTATGTACAAGGAACCAAACACTTCGGGATACACTATGTTGTTAGTTCTCCACTAGAACTAGTTGGATTTATTGATTCTAATTGGGATGGAAATTCCATTGACAGAAATTCCACCTCAAGTTATGTATTCATGCTTGCACATGGGCCCATATTCTATTCAATTAAGAAACAATACACTATATCCCTTTCATTAGCTGAGGTCGAGTATAGAGGATCAATGAATGCAGCTACACAATGTGTGTGGTTGCAAGGCATTCTTGGAGAAATTGGTTTTCATTTAATTCACCCAGTGTCATTTGGTGTGACAATAAAAGTTCAATAAAGATAACCATAGATCCAATACATAGACATAGGACCAATCACATTTATATTCACATGCACGACATTGGGATCTTGGTGCAAGAGCAGGTGATATTTGCAGTATTGCACATCTGCAGACCAAACTGTTGACATCTTCACCAAGAGCTTCACAGAGAATACATTCACCTATATGATGTCACTCCTTGGAGTGGGTGACACATGGTGATGACTGATATTCACTTTCATATTTTTCTCCATGTCCATTTTAGAGGGGAGGTTTTATTCCCATGTGCGTTTCCTTCTTACCTTGGTTATATGGACAAATAAATTTTTGTAAGAGGTGACTTGAGCCTTAGTTGCCAAGGCCTCAAATTTTGATGTGCTTACACTAAATCAAGATTAAGTGGGGGTGTGATAAAATCATACCACCTATTACCATGGTCACATACCACCTAGGACATACTTACATTTGTTTTTCACTTATGTTGCATAGTCCAAACTTTGGTTATGTTGACTTCATAAGGTAATTGGGGGTTTTGGACCATTAATTACAAGCATCGCCCATATTTTTATAATTCAGGAGCATGAGCACCCTCATTATTGATATTTTTTTCTCTTAGGGTGCTCCCGCTCCTTAAAATAGGTAACGAGTTTGACCATAGGCACCCATGCATTGTATTTAAGTGTTTTTTTGTTGTTTTGGACCATTAAATGATGCCTCTAGCCACTCCCACTCAATAATGCACTCCATCGTGCCTAGAATACCATTTTTTATGACCAAGCATGCTTCACCTATGTTCACATCACCATTTGTGACCATTTGAGGTGGTTTGGTAGCTCATTGGTCCACCTAGGGGGGTTTGAGGTCCAATCTAAGCCTGCCACATGTATGCCACCAATTTGCCTCCAAAGGCTAACAATTTTCTCCTGATGTAATTTAATAATGTTCTAGACATTATAACATGTTGGACTGTAATTGAAAACTCAGTTATTGGCACCATATCTATGTGTTAATATTGGTTTTTACACTGTTTTCTTCATGTTTTGTCAAAATATTTAGTTGTGAGGACTGTCTTAGATTCTCGATCTTGTTGTGAATCAGAATTTCACATAAACCGTGTCTAATATAAATCCATAGAGAGTACCTTTTCCTATGTATTTACGTTCTATATAAAATATCAAGGCATAATCCTCATTTATGATTGGTATTTTCCCCATATTGGGTTTTCCCAAGGTAAATATTTTGTTGACTATGCATTTCCTTGCTCTAGTTATTTTCTTTTAGTTCTAGTTTATTTAGCATTCAGTGGGAATACAATAATAAAACGAACTAAGTTGTAAGATCTATTGTGATGAACTGCTCTAGTGGAATATCCACGACAGTTTATAGATCATGTTGTTATCAGAGGAATTTTCTTTGGGGTTTAATGGAAAATTATAGAATCTAGAGTTAGAATCAAAAATTTCTTCAAACCTAGCCATGGTAGACAAGTTTGGTGAAAAATCAACGAGAAAATATGAGAAGCGTTTTACAAAGCTGAAAATACAAGTCATCTATACCTCATGCAACATATCAATCCTCATGCTGGCTCTGGAGATCAATATTGGACCTTTCAGTTATTTTTGAGGCTCTAAATCAAGGATTGTATGAGAGGGGAAATCGAGAGATAAAGGTGACCCAAAAAAGGAGCTTAGGAAAGATCCCAATAAAGAGTATGATCCAAGTTATAGAGCCATTACCCCTTCCCAATCCTTATTTAAGATGGAAGTGAAAGTTGATATTAATTTGTACCAAGGTGATATTGATGCTTTAAAGTTGAATCATTAGTTACAACAATTAGAGGTCTATTTTAGTATCTATCAAATAGATGACAAGCAAAAAAAATCATTTTCTTGACTAAAATTAGAGGGCCATGCATTAACCTGGCGGGAATGCCACATGGAGGCACTTAGGCTAGAGGGTGATCCACTAGTAACTAAGTTGGAGGATTTTAAAACCCTCATTGAGTCCTAATTCTACCCTATTGGGTATGTAGAGGACCAATGGATCCGTTGGAATTACTTTAAGAAAAGGAAAGGGTAGAGTGTGTACTCCTCAAATATATGGGGGGTCTACACAGTTTTTTTATGAAAGTAAGTGATGCTCTTCAAGACCAATACAATTGATGAGAGCTATGTGCAACCACAATACTTGGATAATATAGGCCATAATAAAGCGAAACCAGGTGGTTCCAAATAGAAACAAAACCAAGATTGTTCCAAGGAGGGGAAGAATAATTGGAAAAGAAAAGATAAGAATACTATAACCATGGCACAACATTGTAAGGATCCAAAAAATCATTATAACAATTGTAACATCGGTGGTCACAATGAATAAAATTATTGGAATCTACATCCATATCTAAACACTAAGAATCTAAAGAAGGATTGTAAGAAGAAGAATATTCTAGACATGGATTTAAGAAAAGAGGTAGAGAGAAAGGCATATGTTGATGAGAATATTGTCTACACTTTATTGAAAAAGGAGGCGAATTTTATCACAAAGAAGAGAAGGACATGACAAAACTCTTCCATATAAATATCTAGATCAATAATACCAAGGTAGATGCTCTATTGGATTTTGGTACATAGGAAAATATCATAGTCGTTGATCTAGTCAACAAACTTGGGTTGGAGTTTCATGATCATCCTAACACTTATCCTTTGGGATGGGTAAATAAGGATGCATAAATTAGGGTCACAACATAGTGCAAGATTAAATTTTCAATAAGTGTATATTATATTGATGAAGTGGAGGTAGACACAGTACCCCTTTATTTTTGTGGTGTAGCGTTTGGAGGTTCATATATGTATAATATAGATGTGATCCTCATGAAGAGAGAAAACCAATACAACTTGATCAAGGATGGGAAATATTTCATCATCAACACACACAAAGGGAAATTGAAGACATCTATAGTAAGTGCCAACCAAGCGAAGAATATGATTAGTTCAAGTAGAAATTTTGTGTTTCTTTTCTTAAGACATAATCAGAAAGAAGGTGAATTCATAAAAGTAAAGGCATCTCTCGAGGGATGTACCAAAGAAAAGAAACATTCGTCGAAGAATATTTTGTAGGCATACAGAGAAGTGTTCTAGGAGCCTAGAGGTCTACCTCCTAAGACGGAAGCAGAGCATGAGATACAACTACTACCATATTATCCATTTTCAAACATTGGACTTACCGATAGTTTGTTCTCGAGGAAAAAGAAGGGAATAAGCAATTGCAGTAACTGCTAAAGCACGGAGTAATTCAACCAAGCACCTCACCTTGTGGGTCACCTATTGTCATACTACCTAGGAAGGATGGGACTTGGAGGATGTGTACTGAATATAGAGATCCAAATAACATCACCCTTGAGAATCGCTACCCTCCACATAAGATTAATGATTTTCTATATTAGTTGCAGCATGCCAAGTACTTCACTAAATTGGATCTCAAATAGAGATACCACCAAGTGTGAGTGAAGGAACAAGAAACATGGAATACCACCTTGAAGACTAGGAAAGGTCTATATAAATGGTTAGTAATTCCTTTTCGTTTGTGTAATGCACCATCTACATTTATGCATTTGATGAATTATGTATTGTATCCTTTCATAGATGCATTTATAACAGTGTATCTAGATGCTATATTGGTTAATAGTGCTACCTGGGAAGAGCATATCTCACATCTCAAGTAGGTGTTGGAGACCTTTAGAAAACAATAACTTCTAGAAAACATTAAGAAATGTGAATTTGCTCACCAATCCTTGGTGTATTTGGGGTATGTTATTAGTGGAGGAGAACTTAATATTGATCCTGCAAAGATGGACGCCATCACCAAGTGGACAACTCCTACAAATGTCACTAAAGTTAGGAGCTTATTGGGGAAAACACAATACCTTTGAAAGTTCATAGATTCCTTTTCGGCTTTGGATGCACCTCTCCATTCCATAACAACTAGCAACAAGGGTTTCCAATGGGGAACGTATCAATAAAAATCCTTTGAAGAGCTCAAGTGAAAGATCAGTTAGGCACCAATTCTCTCATTGTAGAAATTACAAAATCTTTTTCAAATTGGAGGTAGATACAAGTGCGTATTCTACGGGAACGATTTTGATGCAAGGGGGGAGGCCAGTATGCTATCATTATGAAATGTTCCATGGCGTCATCCTGAACTACCCTACATATGACAAGAAAATACGTTATTTGTTTCAAGTTGTTAAGAAGTGGAAGAACTATTTGATGGGAAATAAAACCATCATTCACATTGATCACCAACTGTTGCAGTATTTGTAGGCCCAAAGTAAGATTTATCAAACACAACACTACAAGTGGATGGGATTTTTATAGCAATTCCATATAATCATAAAATATAAGAAGGGTGGAACAAACAAGCTGACAAGCATGCTCTCAAGGACACCTACAACCAAGATCACAGCTTTGGGTACTTTTATGCACATATCATTTCACCCATGACACATACAAGGAAGATTACAAAGAAGATGAGGACTTCAAGGAGGTATTCCAGTAGCCATAAGACCAATTCCATGTAGAATAAGCTGACGACAAGGATGACTATCATCTCCAAAATGGGTTACTCTACAAGATGGACAATATATATGTTCCTAAAGGTGAGAGATTGCAACTCATGAGACATGCCCACACCTCCAAAGTTGCATGGCATTTTGGTGTTGGAAAGACACTTTCCAACTTACAATTGTATGTTTATTGGCCTAGAATGCAAGAATATGTAGCTCGATTTATTAGAGGATGCATAATTTGTTATGCACATAAGCCCAATAATAGGAAGCAACGTATATGTCATCCCTTAAATGTTCCTATGAGACCATGGGAGAGCATCTCCATAGATTTTTCGGGTGGTCTACCAACCACTAGGAAGGGAATTAACTATTTTTGGTAGTTGACAAATTCATCAAGATGTGCATTCTTATGCCTTGTAAAAATACCATCAAAGGACAAGAAGCAATAAGCATGTTATTTGAGTAGGTTTGGGTGAAATTTGGGATACCAAGGAGCATCATCTCATACAAGGATACTATATTTATAACTACCTTTTGGACTACACTTTGGAAGAATATGGACATTAAGTTGTACATATATACAACATTCCATCCACAGACAAATGTATTCAACAAGAATTTGGTGCATATTTTGAAAGATTGCAATAAGAATCATCTAAAGACATGGGATGAAAAACTAATCTACATACAACACTCTTATAACAGAGCAATCCACACTTCCATTGGTAAGTCCCCTTTTGAAACTTGTTTTGGATGCCTGCCACCTTCACCTCTAGATGTTGTTTATGGACAACATTGGGGAGTGAGGGAAGACACCACTGTGAAGCATTAAGAGCTAAAAAAAACATTGGTAAGATTAGACAATGAAGAAGTTAGAGGAAAAGTACAAGGCTAGATCAACACAGGGTTGAGAAAACACTCAAGGTGAGAGACAGAGCTTGGTTTCACTTGAATAAGGAAAGACTACAAGGTATTAGTAAGAATATCAATAAATTTTGGTATGGTCGCTTTTAAGTGTTGAAGAATTTAGGAGATAATGCTTATAGACTTAGTATACACCCATATATGCGCATGTACTAAGTAGTGAATGTGGAAAATTTGGAACTCTATAAACCTTATGTGTTGGACCAAGAACATGAGAAAGTATTACCTTCTGTAGAGGACTTAGCACCAGAAGCTCAAGCACAGTTAGTAGAAGATGTAGTTTTGTATAAGAATTCCAAAACAACCAGGAGAGGGAAGTATGAACTATGGCAACTGGGGTTGAAAGGACAACTTTCAAGAAAAGCTAAATGGCACTACAAGGAGAAGGTAGAGGAAAATTTTCATCACCTGATTCAATAAAATATTTTGGGCACCAAAATCCTCCCAAAATGGGGAGGTGTGATCAAATGGATCAATATATAATTTTTTTGTCTATTTTGGTGCTTTTTGGGTGGAAAGATTGCATGAATTAGCTTGTAAGGCCCATTTTAGGGGCATTCCGCACTTTGCATATTTGGGGTCCATAATATTTTGAGGGATTAAATGATGTTTTCTAGGGTCAAAATTTTATCACATGTGCCATAACCCTTGATAATAATCTACACTCCGAGACCTTTCGAATGGTGCAATAATCACCTCAAATATTGTCCATATGAGGAAGTTATGCCTCTCGCAAGTTGACTTGTGTAGTTGACCACCATGGTACTTAGTGGATTACATGTCATCTTTCATTTCTCACACATGTAGATTTAGTCACATGTGGAATTTCAATAAAATTCTAGAAGGTCCAAAACCCTAACCCTAATTAGGAATTAAGGCATGCAAAAACCCTAAAATTAACCCTAGATAGATATTGAACTATGTTAAATACCAGGTCGTTGGGAGAATAAGGTGTTCCATTTCTTTTGATATTATTGTATTGTTCCATAGTTGAGTAGCAATAAGGGAGTGGATTTTAAGCACAGTAAAGGGAGTATGAGACCTTATAGAAGCCGTATGGGCCACAATGTCCAAGGAAACTCCATAGAGAGTACCTTCTACTTTGTATTTACATTCTATATAAAATAGAAAGGCATTGTCCTCATTTCTGGTTGGGTTTTTCCCCATAGCGGGTTTTCCTAGGGTAAATCTTCTTTTGATTATGTGGATTGTGTAATTATTTACTCTAGTTAGTTATATTTTAGTTCTAGTTTATTTAGCATTCAATCTGGTAAGTGTGGAAATGGTATGTTCTTAAATATTAATGAGGATCATCACATTAAACTGTGCATGAATGTTGGTCATGGCACCAACTCTAGAGCTGAATTACTAGCCCTATGGGGATTATTACAATTTGCCTCTCTCATTGGCATTGACTCCATGTGGGTATCTGGTGGCTTAAAAGTTATCATGGATTGGGAAAATGGTACATCTAACTTGTAGGTGCTATATTTGATCGAGTGGTCTTAGCGCATCAAATTGATTATTACTTCATTTTCAAATATTACTATCAACCATGTTTATAGGGAACACACACTATTGCAGATGAGTTATCTAAGTTGTTTATTTGTGGATATGAAGGATTTTTATAGGTGGCTGAGAACATGGGGGTTGCTCTTACTTTTGAAAGATCTTCCCCAATTTTTAATTAACTAGTTAAATAGTGTCTCGTGTGACATATCACATGTATTTTAGGATGCATGATCTGGAAGATCTTTGCATTTTGTATTGTTTTTTGGATTTGTTGGCATGGAACTAGCTCTTGGTGATGCGAGTGGAAATGTTTTTGTTATGTTTTAGAACATTTATGTAGAAGACTATTTTTTAATAGAGTCTACTACATCATTATGCTTGTATGGTTATCTTACTGATGATGTAAAGTCTTTATGTTTCTTTCATTCAACTAAATAACAAGAAACAAGTTTTTTTTTTCTTTTGAAAAAAATAGCTAAAAATAATAATTAAGTTGTAATATTCGTTGTGACAAACTTTTTCAATGGAATATCCATGGCAGTGTATGGATCACCAGGCACAATGACTATCAAGCTTTTCTTACTTGTGTAGAAATGAAGATGAATATTTATCATATTTTTTCACATTTTTCATATTCTTTACAATGTAGAAGGATATTGGTTGGTGGATTAACATTAACAATGCTTGCTAGAGAGATTTAGGGGAAGACGGTTTAAGGATTTGGTTTCAATGGTGAGAGTTACAAGTTTTCTAAGCAGTCACTTTTATCACTGTCTAGGGAATTTGGTTAGTGTGTGACTCCATTGTTTTTATGATATAATACTCTCATTTTTTCATAGATTTTCTTATATTTGTGTTATTACATAGCTTTATAAACCAAGGGGAAACTATCAAAGACTCAAGTGGTTGGAGAAGTAGTAGTAAAAAAGTATTTATCATGGGATTTTTTTTATGGAGCATGCTAGGGAGGATAATATATTCATGGAATTGGTCGGGTTTTTTTCTTCTTTGGGATCAATACTATTTTAATCTCTTTGTCAACATAAGTTGCAACACAAACAATTGTGCCAAGTTTTTAGCACTTCAAGCTCTTTCGATGCTAGAGTTGCACCTAAACATTTCTAGTCTACAAGTTTATGGTGATTCTTCTCTAGTTATTGAATGGATGAACAATGTACAAGACATTATTGATCTCTCTCTATAGTCTTTATCATCTCAAAAGAAGACAACCTCTTTGTAGTTCATCAATAATATCTCATTTTCTCATATTTATAGAGAGTTGAATATGATTGTTGACACACTTCAAAGGAAGGATTGGTTAAGTCTCTAGGCTTACCTCATATTAAGGAGTATGGTGTAAGATTTTCCACTGATTAAACTTGGGGTTTATAAACTTAATATTTTTCTTTCAGATGATGTTGGAGGGATGTATTTTCCAATGGATTTTGGATATTTCTTGATCTAGAAGACCACATCATATATGTTTTTTTGTATTTCCTAGACTTTTTTTACCTATTTTAGGCATGAATATCTTCGGTAGTATATGCTATATGAAATTCATATCATAATGATATTTTGAGGCTTTTGAATTTGAAGTACATACATATGTAGAAGTTTTATTTTCTATCCTACTATATTGGCTTCAATATATTGTAGGACATGTTTTATTTATGCAATTTACAGATTAAGAATTCTTTCTTCATTCCACTATGAATAGAAAATACTTTTTTTCCTTGGAAAAAATGTTTATAAATGCAAACATGATGATAATCGATGCAAACATGACATAAACATGATACAACCACAATGCAAATAGATGTAAACATGACACAAACATGACAATAATCAATGCAAGAATGACACAAATATAAGGCAAACATGATGCCAAACAATGCAAAAATAATGCATTTTTTGTATTTTGACTCTAACATGACTCAACTACAATGTAACACAACACCCTTTTTGAAATATCGATGCCTAGGTCATTGCTAATGTGATGAAAAATACATGTGCTTAATGTAAAATATGACATAAAGGTGACTTTTTAAGGTGTTTTCCAACAATATTTTTGATCCATAATTGAGGTACTTATAGCCAACTCAATTCACCAAGAGGGATACTTGTTAGAAAATTATTTTTACTCCTTGTTCTTGCTTTGTCAAGGTTGAGATGATGCTTGGTTCATTACTTGGATTCTTTGTTGGTTTGCTTATGGCATGGAAGATATCCCGATATTAAACTACAACAAGACAAACCCAATCTCCAAACAATAGTATGTGGAAACCCAACTATGTTGACCTTTTAAAGAACAGAATTATTCAAACAACATTGCCACTTTGTCTTATTCACAAGATAGATGACTTCATGAACTTTCCTACCACATAACGACATCGAATGAAAACATTGGTGCATAAGTTCTGTGTGAAACACATTTCCCTGACTATTGGTTGCATACAAGATATTGAAATTCCCAATCTGTATTACTCACTCCAACTGCAAGTAAAATTTTCCCCAACTATTTTAGAACACCCAAGCATTTGTAAAACCGGTCTAGCAGTTCGAATGTTTCCCAACAATTTATAAAAATGCTCTAGCACATTTATATTCTTCCAGCAATGCTAAAAAACGCCCTAGGCACATTTGTATTCACCCAACAGTGCTCAAAACACCCCAGGATAATTTAAATTCTCTCAACTTGTGAGAAAAACGCCCAGGCATATTTAATTTCATCCAGCAATGCTAAAAAACGCCTCAAGCACATTTGTATTCTTCCAGCAATGTTCAAAAACACCCTAGGCACGTTTGTATTCACCCAACAGTGCTAAAAAACGCGTTAGGCAAATTTGTATTCTTCCAATGGTGCTAAAAAATGCCCCATGATTATTTAAATTCCTCCAAGTAGTGAGAAAAATGCCTTGAGAATATTTAGAATCATCCAACATTGATTTAAACCACTTCATGAACTTGTATATTCATTGGGCATTCATAAAAATGCCCCCCACACTAAAAAAACGCCATGGTCACTTCTCAAATCATCCAACAACCAAATATGTTTAAAATGTTCAATTTAGAAACTACTTAAAATAATTCCAACAACTCTTAAATGACAGTCATTGTTCTCACGATTCATAATGGAATGGGCAGTGGTAGTTTCATTGATGTTTGTGTTTGTATTTTGCGATACAACTTTAAAAACATGAAAAACAACTTCACTTAATTAATAGTTGAGAATGAATATTAAACCATCTAATGAACAAGATAAGCATTAAAATATGGATCAACACTCATTAAGACACACACAGCGATAAATAGCATGTATAAGTGAAACCAATCAAGCATGTAATGGACACCAAATTTACCCTGGAAACCTAAACGGTAAAACCAACTTTGAATGGTCGGTTATTATTTCTTTGCAATCTCCAGTTACAAGGTTGTTTATGGCTCCACTGTGCATTCTCTTCTCTTCTCAACCAAAATCCATTTATGAGTGAAAATGAATGAACAAATAGGGAGAGCTTGGGTAATGTGAAGGCAAATAGGTCTCACCTTTCATTTCTAATTTCCCATATTTTTGCCCTATTTTATTTTTAATTTCACATTTATTTTATTCTTTTCTTGTCTTGTTTGCATTTCTTTGCCTTATATTTTTTATTAGTTATTTTATCACTTTTAATCATTGTTAATATTAGCATTACAACCATTCAAGAGTTCAGATCCATTTCGGATCAATTTTGATGTAAAATGACACAAAGTTTACGCGTGAAAAATCTACAAATCTTATATTTCATCCCTAATATGACGCTAGTAGATAGAAATATATGATGCAAAGAAAATACAAGCCAACATAAATCATGTTTCCCATTATAGTTTATTTTGCATCATTCAAACATAAAATATTCTAAAAAAAAATGCACTCAACAAGAACACTAAAGACGACGATAATAGGCTATTGATGTAGTGCCTTATCTTTTCCTCCCCTTTTGTTTTTACGTCGAAGGCGTTCTTTCTTCGAGGTCGGGTTTTTGAGGGCATAATTACCCATTCGTCATCACTCCATCCATTCACTCTACGCTCTCCACATGTCAGACAACTTACGTGTGTTCTTCCTTGCATGGTGAAGAAGTTTTGATCGCCACCAGGGATTTCGATACCTGGCCACGCAGATTTATCTCGTTGCTTTATAATTGGAAACATTGTAGGCGTGATCATAGTTCACCATGTGGGTTGCAGGGTCTCAGCGACAACGAAGGAAGAGATGATGAGCAGTGTGTGTATAGTGGGTCATGTGTTGTTGCAGCCATTCTTTGGTGGAGAAGAGAGGATGTCGTTGCCTTTCAATTCGTCGAGATCCATATAGAATCCTCGAATCATGTTTAACTTTATGTTCTTGATGTTTTTAGTAGGTATGTCTCGGTGCAAATTTTATTTTACCAAAAACACATATGGGTTGGGATGAACAGCTCTCCTTATGTTCAACCCAATTCTCCTTATGTTCGAAAATCATCCATGGATAGAATGGTTCGATAGTGAATTTGTTTTCTGTGATTCCATTGTTTTTATGATATAATACTCTCATTTTTTCATAGATTTTCTTATATTTGTGTTATTACATAGCTTTATAAACCAAGGGGAAACTATCAAAGACTCGAGTGGTTGGAGAAGTAGTAGTAAAAAAGTATTTACCATGGGATTTTTTTTATGGAGCATGCTAGGGAGGATAATATATTCATGGAATTGGTGGGGTTTTTTTTCTTTGGGATCAATACTATTTTAATATCTTTGTCAACATAAGTTGCAACACAAACAATTGTGCCAAGTTTTTAGCACTTCAAGCTCTTTCGATGCTAGAGTTGCACCTAAACATTTCTAGTCTACAGGTTTATGGTGATTCTTCTCTAGTTATTGAATGGATGAACAATGTACAAGACATTATTGATCTCTCTCTATAGTCTTTATCATCTCAAAAGAAGACAACCTCTTTGTAGTTCATCAATAATATCTCATTTTCTCATATTTATAGAGAGTTGAATATGATTGTTGACACACTTCAAAGGAAGGATTGGTTAAGTCTCTAGGCTTACCTCATATTAAGGAGTATGGTGTAAGATTTTCCACGGATTAAACTTGGGGTTTATAAACTTAATATTTTTCTTTCAGATGATGTTGGAGGGATGTATTTTCCAATGGATTTTGGATATTTCTTGATCTAGAAGACCACATCATATATGTTTTTTTGTATTTCCTAGACCTTTTTTTACCTATTTTAGGCATGAATATCTTCGGTAGTATATGCTATATGACATTCATATCATAATGATATTTTGAGGCTTTTGAATTGGAAGTACATACATATGTAGAAGTTTTATTTTCTATCCTACTATATTGGCTTCAATATATTGTAGGACATGTTTTATTTGTGCAATTTGCAGATTAAGAATTCTTTCTTCATTCCACTATGAATAGAAAATACTTTTTTTCCTTGGAAAAAATGTTTATAAATGCAAACATGATGATAATCGATGCAAACATGACATAAACATGATACAACCACAATGCAAATAGATGTAAACATGACACAAATATAAGGCAAACATGATGCCAAACAATGCAAAAATAATGCATTTTTTGTATTTTGACTCTAACATGACTCAACTACAATGTAAACACAACACCCTTTTTGAAATATCGATGCCTAGGTCATTGCTAATGTGATGAAAAATACATGTGCTTAATGTAAAATATGACATAAAGGTGAATTTTTAAGGTGTTTTCCAACAATATTTTTGATCCATAATTGAGGTACTTATAGCCAACTCAATTCACCAAGAGGGATACTTGCGAGAAAATTATTTTTACTCCTTGTTCTTGCTTTGTCAAGGTTGAGATGATGCTTGGTTCATTACTTGGATTCTTTGTTGGTTTGCTTATGGCATGGAAGATATTCCGATATTAAACTCCAACAAGACAAACCCAATGTCCAAACAATAGTATGTGGAAACCCAACTATGTTGACCTTTTAAAGAACATAATTATTCAAACAACGTTGCCACTTTGTCTTATTCACGAGATAGATGACTTCATGAACTTTCCTACCACATAATGACATCGAATGAAAACGTTGGTGCATAAGTTCTGTGTGAAACACATTTCCCTGACTATTGGTTGCATACAAGATATTGAAATTCCCAACCTGTATTACTCACTCCAACTGCAAGTAAAATTTTCCCCAACATTTTTAGAACACCCAAGCATTTGTAAAACCGGTCTAGCAGTTCAAATGTTTCCCAACAATTTATAAAAATGCTCTAGCACATTTATATTCTTCCAGCAATGCTAAAAAACGCCCTAGGCACATTTGTATTCACCCAACAGTGCTCAAAACACCCCAGGATAATTTAAATTCTCTCAACTAGTGAGAAAAACGCCCAGGCATATTTAATTTCATCCAGTAATGCTAAAAAATGCCTCAAGCACATTTGTATTCTTCCAGCAATGTTCAAAAACACCCTAGGCACGTTTGTATTCGCCCAACAGTGCTAAAAAACACGTTAGGCACATTTGTATTCTTCCAATGGTGCTAAAAAATGCCCCATGATTATTTAAATTCCTCCAAGTAGTGAGAAAAATGCCTTGAGAATATTTAGAATCATCCAACATTGATTTAAACCACCTCATGAACTTGTATATTCGTTGGGCATTGATAAAAACGCCCCCCACACTAAAAAAACGCCATGGTCACTTCTCAAATCATCCAACAACCAAATATGTTTAAAATG
The DNA here is from genome assembly GCA_001517045.1 of Pseudotsuga menziesii. Lineage (NCBI taxonomy): Eukaryota > Viridiplantae > Streptophyta > Pinopsida > Pinales > Pinaceae > Pseudotsuga > Pseudotsuga menziesii. Next base: position 699,207 of record LPNX010083982.1, read on the forward strand.
TTCAATTTAGAAACTACTTAAAAGAATTCCAACAACTCTTGAATGACAGTCATTGTTCTTACGACTCATAATGGAATGGGCAATGGTAGTTTCATTGATGTTTGTGTTTGTATTTTGCGATACAACTTTAAAAACATGAAAAACAACTTCACTTAATTAATAGTTGAGAATGAATATTAAACCATCTAATGAACAAGATAAGCATTAAAATATGGATCAACACTCATTAAGACACACACAGCGATAAATAGCATGTATAAGTGAAACCAATCAAGCATGTAATGGACACCAAATTTACCCTGGAAACCTAAATGGTAAAACCAACTTTGAATGGTCGGTTATTATTTCTTTGCAATCTCCAGTTACAAGGTTGTTTATGGCTCCACTGTGCATTCTCTTCTCTTCTCAACCAAAATCCATTTATGAGTGAAAATGAATGAACAAATAGGGAGAGCTTGGGTAATGTGAAGGCAAATAGGTCTCACCTTTCATTTCTAATTTCCCATATTTTTGCCCTATTTTATTTTTAATTTCACATTTATTTTATTCTTTTCTTGTCTTGTTTGCATTTCTTTGCCTTATATTTTTTATTAGTTATTTTATCACTTTTAATCATTATTAATATTAGCATTACAACCATTCAAGAGTTCAAATCCATTTCGGATCAATTTTGATGTAAAATGACACAAAGTTTACGCGTGAAAAATCTACAAATCTTATATTTCATCCCTAATATGACGCTAGTAGATAGAAATATATGATGCAAAGAAAATACAAGCCAACATAAATCATGTTTCCCATTATAGTTTATTTTGTATCATTCAAACATAAAATATTCTTAAAAAAATGCACTCAACAAGAACACTAAAGACGACGCTAATAGGCTATTGATGTAGTGCCTTATCTTTTCCTCCCCTTTTGTTTTTACGTCGAAGGCGTTCTTTCTTCGAGGTTGGGTTTTTGAGGGCATAATTACCCATTCATCATCACTCCATCCATTCACTCTACGCTCTCCACATGTCAGACAACTTACGTGTGTTCTTCCTTGCATGGTGAAGAAGTTTTGATCGCCATCAGGGATTTCGGTACCTGGCCACGCAGATTTATCTTGTTGCTTTATAATTGGAAACATTGTAGGCGTGATCATAGTTCACCATGTGGGTTGCAGGGTCTCAGCGACAACGAAGGAAGAGATGATGAGCAGTGTGTGTATAGTGGGTCATGTGTTGTTGCAGCCATTCTTTGGTGGAGAAGAGAGGATGTCGTTGCCTTTCAATTCGTCGAGATCCATATAGAATCCTCGAATCATGTTTAACTTTCTGTTCTTGATTTTTTTAGTAGGTATGTCTCGGTGCAAATTTTATTTTACCAAAAACACATATGGGCTGGGATGAACAGCTCTCCTTATGTTCAACCCAATTCTCCTTATGTTCGAAAATCATCCATGGATAGAATGGTTCGATAGTGAATTTGCTTTCTGTTTCTTCCGATTAAGGAAAAGGAAATAGTATTTTTGCAACCTTTTTATTTAACTGGACTTTGTTTAAAGGCTAAGTGTTGAAAAGGTCATCAGATTTTGACCTTGGAAACTTAAAAGTTATTAGTGTATGTGATTAATGTAAATCTGCTAACTTTGAGGATAATCCTACCATAAACATAAACATATGTACTCTATATATATTGTATATTGTTGAATTAAATATTTTCTTAAAAAAATATTGAATATTTTCTTTAAAAAAATAAACTACAAATTTTATCAATTTAAATATGTATGAATAAACATTAAGTTAACGTATATATATTATATAATATGACTTACAAATTATTATTATATATCCATTAAGTTGTTGACTCGTATATATTATATAATATGATTTACAAATTATTATTATATTCATGGTGGATTTTTTAAATAAATAAAATGACCTCTTATTAGTTTTTCAATCTAATTTAACTTTTTGCCGATGTATCAATTTAAATATGTATGAATAAGCATTAAGTTAACGCATATATATTATATGATATGACTTACAAATTATTATTATATATCCATTAAGTTGTTGACGTGTATATATTATATAATATGACTTACAAATTATTATTATATTCATGGTGGATTTTTTAAATAAATAAAATCACCTCTTATTACTTTTTCAATCTAATTTAACTTTTTACCTGTGTTTAAAGTTTATTCTATTGAATGAATCACTTTCTCTTGATAAACGATTATGGAGTCTGGACCGTCTCGGTTGGTTTCAATTCTAATTGTAATTAACATTGATTCAGTTTTACTTTGGAATTCTCACTAGGATCTGACAAAAATGGAATGAATGTATACTTAACAAATAAGATTGTAAAATAAATAATAAACTCAAAGAAATTTTAAAATTATAGAAACTATTTTTAAACACGGATAATTATTTATTTTATTATTTATTATTTTATTTATTATGATAAAGCTCTTATAACAAGTTTTTTAAAAGAAGAAATTTGATGCCAAACAAGTAAGCATATCTATTCTACATAATTATGTTAATAAAAAGTGTTTTTACTTTTATTTTCACTAATAAAAGGATTATGATATATCAAGTTTGAAATTTTGGTATTTCTTTATGAAAGAAAATTTAATGAGACTCCTCTAAATTTTATATAACATATGCTCTTCGTATTGGCAAACTGTATTGGTTGAATAGTTCAATTGATTGCCTTGAAACTCATAGACAATGTTTCATTTAAAAGACATAAAGATAGACTATAAAAATATATTAACCTTATCATATTCATATTGAGCAAATAACAACATAAAGAAAAGAACTCTCATTGTAAACTGTAAACTCTAAGTCGAGTATTATTCATAATGCTATAGGATATCATATTACGATATGTAAAGAGTATGGTATGATATTATGACTTTCACTAAATCACATTCAAGTCCAATTAAGTTTCTTCATAAATTCCAAAGGATGTGATATTATGATTTATAAAGGTTATGTTATTATGACCTTTTTTTTTTCCAAAGAAATAAATCGTAAATATTTTATTCACAATTAGCAGATGACCCTCATAGTCCATTATACAAAATACAACTAAGAAGTTGTCAGTACATATTGCCTCAGAAGGAGCACAAAATCCACAAACCCAATCCAAAACTGATCCAACTGTATAGTAGTCATTACATACAAAATATCATCAAAAGATCATAATATTCACTAGAACTTTCCCGCAGAAAAGAAATCATAATCCATGCATCAATTAAGTTTGATCTAAGCAGACTTATTTCATCATTCCTAATAAAATCAGGTTAGATCAACTGTGTCAGGTGATCAAAAGCAAAAAATCCAGAGCAAAACAAGCATGCTGATGAGGTCTCAAAGGTGCATGATAAGTCAATAGCTGATAAAAAAATCAGCAGCTAGAAAATTGGCCATTGCCAGACCATCCAATGAAGAAAAAAACAAATCCATATCCATTCAGAACCAAATAAAGAAGAGGCCAAAACAGCCCGCATATCAAGCTCAAAGAAATGTTGCTCGTGATCACCAAAAATGCAAAAAGATGCATATCAATATCAGCCAAGGCATCATATCAAAGGAAGAGCAGAATCAAATATTCCAGAAATGCCCACGCATTTAACTTCCAAAAGAACCAGCAACCTGTCAGATAAGATCAAGATGCAAGTATCCACCTTCATGACAAAAACAGTCCTACAAACTGCAAAGAACAGACAGCACACAGCAACATTTTAGAAAACCTGAAAGGTTTCTATAACTTATGCACCTCTCTGTTCACAAGTACTCCAAAAACCTTCAAGAATGCTGCCACCTGCTTTAGCCAACAGATCTGCTTTGAAATTTCTTTCCCTATAAATGTGTTTGAAAGACACATAATCAAGACTGTCAGCTAAATAGTGAACATCATGAAGAATCATGGCAAGTTCAAGGTTTTGTAAACGATACTTACCAGATGCCCAATTTATAACTAACTGAGAATCCCCAAAAACTTGGATTTTATCCAAATTATGCATCCAAGCCAGTCTAAGAAAAAGCTTAAGTGCACATAATTCTGCAAAATTATTTGTACCCAAGCCTAAACCTTCTTTGAAAGTAATATGGTGCCTATCAGATATGAACAAGATACCTCCAACCCCACAAATCATTGGATCCCCAGCTGCAGATCCATCAAAGTAACCCCATGCATAAGATTGATCAATTTCTTCCACAAAAATTGATCTGATAGAGACCACAGATAAAGACTGAGGTAAATTATTTATCATACCCAAGCTATAGCTTGATATTTGAGCAGGAGTTGAGTCAAGATCCTCAAAGCAAGATCTATTTCTTGCTTTCCATATAAACCAGAGTACAATGATAGGTAGAGATTTGATAAGGATCACATCTGATAAAAAACACCAGTTTTTAAAACAATCAGACAGGGAATCACCAATCCAAAGATTATTAAATTTCAGATGATCCTCAATAATTGACCAAACAGATTGAGTAAATGGGTAGTCTACTGCAATATGAAAATTGGATTCACAGTTCTATTTGCACAAAAAACACCTACCAAGACCTTCTCTACCTCTCAAGCAGAGAACATCCCAGGTCAATGCTTTACCAGAGAGAAGAAACCAGCTAAAATTTTTAGTTTTTAGTGGACACTTCATCTTCCATAAGACCTTCCACCACCAGATCGATTCCACTTCTCTATTGATAAGTTCAGCATATCCCACTTTAGGAGAATACTTACCTGTTTTAGATAAATGCCAAATGAGACAATCATCTGTATTAGAAAGTCTAACGTGGCTAGACTTAAGTATGGAAGTATATCCATTCCAAGCAGCAATCTCAATTGGGTCATTAAAACCCAAGATGTCTGCAGATAACCATTCTTGTGACATTAAAATAGACATACCATGAATTCCAATATCAGAGAGAAGATGATAACCAGCCAAATGTAATCTATCTACCATAGAAGTAGGAAGAGCATGTCTCCATTTACATCCAACCCATGGATCTATACCAATACGAACAGCATTGCCAGATCCAATCTTCTAAACCAGAAAATTCCCAATGAGATCAAAAGCCCAAAGGACAGCTTTCCAGCAGATTGAAATATACTTTTTCTTTTTAACAGAAGATCTTATCCATGCCAGTTTATTCATTGGATAAATATATTTCTGAAAATCTATCTTAACCCATAAACCCGAACCATGAATGATATCCCAGACCTTTTTTGCTGCAAGAGCCTTGGCAAATAAAACAGGGACCTTAAATCCCCAACCACCCAAAGATTTAGGCAAGGCAAGAGACTTCCAACATATCCAGGGTAAACCAGAGGAATTCTGTTTACCAGCCTAAAGAAAGTTAAAGCAAAGCTTTTTGATTTTGTCTATGACACCCATAGGAACCCAAAAATGCATCCAATATACTGGAGTGGCCTCTAAAACAGCTTTAATCAATATCAACTTTCCTCCTTTGGACAGCCAACGGAAGCTCCAATTCTGAATCCTTTGTTCAACTTTAATAATCAGCCAATCCCAATCCCTAATAAGATATCTGCAAGGTTTAAGATTAAACCCAAGGTACTTCATGCCAGTTTCAATTCTAGCAATAGGAAAACTAAAGATGTTCTGTAATGTAATAACTTTAGAATCTTCCAAACAGGAGAAGTATAATGATGATTTATTATTGTTAATTTGCATCCCAGATGCCTTACAGAACTGCATTAAAATCTCATAGAGAGTAGAGAGGGATTGTTCGGAACCATCATTAACCATGACAATATCATCCACAAAGAGAACATGATTTAATACAATTTCATTACCAAAAGATAAACCATGATAAGTCTCACTGATTGTAGCATGAAGAATAGCCCTCCCGAGGCCTTCAACCACAATAAGAAATAGAAGTGGTGCCAATGGACACCCCTGTCTGAGTCCCCTACCAGATTTGAAAAAATTAGTAGCAACACCATTGATGAGCAAAGAGAATGAGACAGATGAAAGACTGCTCATAACCCACGCAATAAAATTCCCAGCGAAACCCATTTTAGCAAGAATAACCCGAAGATAAACCCAGCTGACTCGATCATATGCTTTAGATAGATCAATCTTAATCATGACAGCTTTTAAGGATTTAGCATGCATAGAATGCATACCCTCCTGAATGATACCAACCGCATCGTGAATCTGCCTTCCCGGCAAAAATCCAAACTGTTCACCAGAAATATATCTACTCGGATCCTTTCTAATTCTGATCGAGATAATCTTACCAATAATTTTGTATACATAATTACACAAAGATATAGGCCTAAAATCCTCAAAAGATGAAGGGCTATCAACCTTAGGTATAAGAGCAAGAAAGGTAGAGTTAAAAACAGCTGGGATCTTGCCACTTAACCTGGACAATTCAATGACTCTTAAAATATCTTCACCCAAAACATCAAACAGGCATCTATACACCTCAACAGGAATACCATCCGGACCAGGACTCTTATCATTTTTGCTAATGGATAAGATATGCTTGATATCTTTAAGAGTAATAGCCTGCATAAGCTCAGCATTTTCATCCTCAGAAACAGAGGACGGGAAATGACCAGTACTATGAACAATTTCTGGAAGATGGAGATCAGCTTCTTCTTTAAAAAGGCTTTCAAAGTGCTGAATCCCAGCCTCAGCTATAGCCTCGGATCCTTCCACAAGAATTCCAAAATCATCATAAAGTTTCCAAATTGAATTGCAACATTTCCTATGAGAAGCAAATTTGTGGAAGAAAGGAGTATTATCATCACCACAACACAACCATATAGCCCTGCTTTTCTGGCGAGCCTCCTTTTCCCGAAAAAGAAGAATAGCATTCTTGCGCGATTCAATCTCAATCAATAACTATTTATCAACCACTGATAAAATACCAGAAAAATGACTATCATGAAATCTTTTTAACTCAAATTCAATATCAACCAGATCTTTTATGTTCTGAGCTTTTTTATTCAAAGACCACTTAGAAGAAATTGCTTTAATTCGCTTAAGATTCACACTAAATTGTGCCTCAGGAGATAAAGCAGACCGATCATCAAAGAGAACCCAAGAATCTTTTAAGGCTTCAACCAAATCAATATGATCCAGCCAACCTGCATTAAACTTGAAAGGACTATAGGCCTTAGGAGTCTGAGAAGAAATTTGCAGAAAAACAGGTTGATGATCAGATACACCTCCACACCCAATCCATTGTTTAAGAAGAATCACAATCTAGGAAATCAGCCGAGACTAAAAGACGATCCAATCTTTTACAAATACCCTCATCACCAACTCTGCGGTTGCTCCAAGTGGGAATAGCAACCAAAGGATTGATGTCAACAATCCCCAATCTTTCCAACAGATTTTGGAAAAAAATAGTTAAAGGATCAACTTGAGCATGAACCCCCCAAATTTCAGAGAGACCCAAGGAGAAATTAAGATCTCCTGCAAAAATTAAATAAGGAGACATGAGACAATCCGACTTAATCAAGTTATTCCAGAAAGTTTCCCTATACAGATAGGGCGCATAAAGATTAACAAAAGTTATTTCCTTTTGTAAATCAAAAGAAAATAAAACAGCACACAACCCTGCTTTTAATGCCCAAGCATTAAGAAAAAGAAAATTACAAGACTTCCATCCTAAAATAAGTCCACCCGATCTGCCCATAGCATCCACCGAAATGAACTTCCATCCATGAATCATAAGTTCCAACTCATGAACCAACACGCACCCCTCAATCATTGTTTCTTGAATAAAGATAACATCAACAGAATGTAGATCAATAAGTCTCTTAACTGCTAGTTTCTTGGGAAGACTAGCCAAACCCCTAACATTTAAGGACATAAGGATCATGAAGAAACTTTGTTACGGGCAAAAGCTCTAAGCGCCCCAACACATCGCAATTGTGTTGAAAGTGTTGTTACTTACTTCAATATAATTTGTTTCAATAAAAATGTGGAAAGGTAGTGGTGCTCCCTCCATAGATATTACCACAAGATGAACATGGCTTTTGAGGTCATGAGACTTCAACGAAGTTGCTACTATGGGTATGTCAAGTGAGTAGGGGACAACATTTGTAAGGCTTACTTATTATCACCCATATCCTACCATGCCCATCTATGTTCTCCATCTATGGGGATTCAACTCTCCATCATATTTTATTTAATAGTGTGTATTTGAATATGACCTTATTGTGAAATCTATAATTTTTATAGAATATAGTTAATTAAAATAAAATGGAGTAGTCTATTGATTCTATGTTTTGGTATTTATGGTGGATTTTGGTCAAATTCCAATAACCTTTTTTTTGGTATAAGATAAATGTATAAGATAGATGTGATCCTCATGAAGAGAGAAAACCAATACAACTTGATTAAGGATGGGAAATATTTCATCATCAACACGCACAAATGGAAATTAAATACATCTATAGTAAGTGCCAACCAAGCGAAGAATATGATTAGTTCAAGTAGAAATTCTGTGTTTCTTTTCTTAAGACATAATCAGAAAGAAGGTGAATTAGTAAAAGTAAAGGCATCTCTGGAGGGATGTACCAAAGAAAAGAAACATTCGTCGAATAATATTTTGTAGGCATACAGAGAAGTGTTCTAGGATCCTAGAGGTCTACCTCCTAAGATGGAAGCAGAGCATGAGATACAACTACTACCATATTATCCATTTTCAAACATCGGACTTACCGACAGTTTGTTCTAGAGGAAAAAGAAGGGAATAAGCAATTGTAGTAACTGCTAAAGCAGGGAGTAATTCAACCAAACACCTCACCTTGTCGGTCACCTATTGTCATACTACCTAGGAAGGATGGGACTTGGAGGATGTGTACTGAATATAGAGATCCGAATAACAACACCCTCGAGAATCGCTACCCTCCACACAAGATTAATGATTTGCTATATTAATTGCAGCATGCCAAGTACTTCACTAAATTGGATCTCAAATAGAGATACCACCAAGTGTGAGTGAAGGAACAAGAAACATGGAATACCACCTTGAAGACTAGGAAAGGTCTATATAAATGGTTAGTAATTCCTTTTCGTTTGTGTAATGCACCATCTACATTTATGCATTTGATGAATGATGTATTGTGTCCTTTCATAGATGCATTTGTAACAGTGTATCTAGATGCTATATTGGTTAATAGTGCTACCTGGGAAGAGCATATCTCACATCTCAAGCAGGTGTTGGAGACCTTTAGAAAACAATAACTTCTAGAAAACATTAAGAAATGTGAATTTGCTCACCAATCCTTGGTGTATTTGGGGTATGTTATTGGTGGAGGAGAAATTAAGATTGATCCTGCAAAGATGGATGCCATCACCAAGTGAACAACTCCTAAAAATGTCACTAAAGTCAGGAGCTTCTTGGGGAAAACACAATACCTTTGAAAGTTCATAGATTCCTTTTTGGCTTTGGATGCACCTCTCCATGCCATAACAACTAGCAACAAGGGTTTCTAGTGGGGAACATATCAATAGAAATCCTTTGAAGAGCTCAAGTGAAAGATCAATCAAGCACCAATTCTCTCATTGTAGAAATTACAAAATCTTTTCAAATTGGAGGTAGATACAAGTGGGTATTCTACGGGAACGATTTTGATACAAGGAGGGAGGCCAGTATGCTATCATTATGAAATGTTCCATAGCGTCATCCTGAACTACCCTACATATGACAAGAAAATATATTATTTGTTTCAAGTTGTTAAGAAGTGGAAGAACTATTTGATGGGAAAGAAAACCATCATTCACATTGATCACCAACTGTTGCAGTATTTGTAGGCCCAAAGTAAGCTTTATCAAACACAACACTACAAGTGGATGGGATTTTTATAGCAATTCCATATAATCATAAAATACAAGAAGGGTGGAACAAACAAGCTAACAAGCATGCTCTCAAGGACACCTACAACCAAGATCACAGCTTTGGGTACTTTTATGCATGGATCATTTCACCCATGACGCATACAAGCAGGATTACAAAGAAGATGAGGACTTCAAGGAGGTATTCCAGTAGCCACAAGACCAATTCCATGTAGAATAAGGTGACGACAAGGATGATTATCATCTCCAAAATGGGTTACTCTACAAGATGGACAATATATATGTTCCTAAAGGTGAGAGATTGCAACTCATGAGACATGCCTGCACCTCCAAAGTTGCATGGCATTTTGGTGTTGGAAAGACACTTTCCAACTTACAAATGTATGTTTATTGGCCTAGAATGCAAGAATATGTAGCTCGATTTATTAGAGGATGCATAATTTGTTATGCACGTAAGCCCAATAATAGGAAGCAAGGTATATGTCATCCCTTAAATGTTCCTATGAGACCATGAGAGAGCATCTCCATAGATTTTTTGGGTGGTCTACCAACCACTAGGAAGGGAATTGACTATTTTTGGTAGTTGACAAATTCACCAAGATGTGCATTCTTATGCCTTGTAAAAATACCATCAAAGGACAAGAAGAAACAAGCATGTTATTTGAGTAGGTTTGGGTGAAATTTGGGATACCAAGGAGCATCATCTCATACAAAGATACTAGATTTATAACTACCTTTTGGACTACACTTTGGGAGAATATGGACATTAAGTTGTACATATATACAACATTCCATCCACAGATAAATGTATTCAACAAGAATTTGGTGCATATTTTGAAACATTACAATAAGAATCATCTAAAGACATGGGATGAAAAACTAATCTACATACAACACTCTTATAACAGAGCAATCCACCCTTCCATTGGTAAGTCCCCTTTTGAAACTTATTTTGGATGCCTGCCACCTTCACCTCTAGATGTTGTTTATGGACAACAATGGGGAGTGAGGGAAGACACCACTGTGAAGCATTAAGAGCTAAAAAAACATTGGTAAGATTAGACAATGAAGAAGTTAGAGGAAAAGTACAAGGCTAGATCAACACAGGGTTGAGAAAATACTCACTGTGAGAGATAGAGCTTGGTTTCACTTGAATAAGGAAAGACTACAAGGTCTTAGTAAGAATATCAATAAATTATGGTATGGTCGCTTTTAAGTGTTGAAGAATTTAGGAGATAATGCTTATAGACTTAGTATACCCCCATATATGCGCATTTACTAAGTAGTGAATGTGGAAAATTTGGAACTCTATAAACCTTATGTGTTGGACCAAGAACTTGAGAAAGTATTACCTTCTGTAGAGGACTTAGCACCAGAAGCTCAATCACAGTTAGTAGAAGATGTAGTTTTGTATAAGAATTCCAAAACAACCAGGAGAGGGAAGTATGAACTATGGCAACTGGGGTTGAAAGGACAATTTCCAAGCAAAGCTAAATGGCACTACAAGGAGAAGGCAGAGGAAAATTTTCATCACCTCATTCAGTAAAATATTTTGGGCACCAAAATCCTCCCAAAATGGGGAGGTGTGATCAAATGGATCAATATATAATTTTTTTGTCTATTTTGGTGCTTTTTGGGTGGAAAGATTGCATGAATTAGCTTGCAAGGCCCATTTTAGGGGCATTCCTCACTTTGCATATTTGGGGTCCATAATATTTTGAGGGATTAAACGATGTTTTCTAGGGTCAAAATTTTATCACATGTGCCATACCCCTTGATACTAATCTACACTCCGAGACCTTTCCAATGGTGCAATAATCACCTCAAATATTGTCCATATGAGGAAGTTATGCCTCTCGCAAGTTGACTTATGTAGTTGACCACCATGGTACTTAGTGGATTACATGTCATATTTCATTTCTCACACATGTGGGTTTAGTCACATGTGGAATTTCAATAAAATTCTAGAAGGTCCAAAACCCTAACCCTAATTAGGAATTAAGGCATGCAAAAACCCTAAAATTAACCCTAGATAGATATTGAACTATGTTAAATACTAGGTCGTTGGGAGAATAAGGTGTTCCATTTCTTTTGATATTATTGTATTGTTCCATAGTTGAGTAGCATTAAGGGAGTGGATTTTAAGCACAGTAAAGGGAGTATGAGACCTTATAGCAGCCATATGGGCCACAATGTCCAAGGAAACTCCATAGAGAGTACCTTCTACTTTGTATTTACATTCTATATAAAATAGAAAGGCATAGTCCTCATTTCTGGTTGGGTTTTTCCCCATAGCGGGTTTTCCTAGGGTAAGTCTTGTGTTGATTATGTGGATTGTGTAATTATTTACTCTAGTTAGTTATATTTTAGTTCTAGTTTATTTAGCATTCAGTCTAGTAAGTGTGGAAATGGTATGTTCTTAAATATTAATGAGGATCATCACATTAAACTATGCATGAATGCTGGTCATGGCACCAACTCTAGAGCTGAATTACTAGCCCTATGGGGATTATTACAATTTGCCTCTCTCATTGGCATTGACTCCATGTGGGTATCTGGTGGCTCAAAAGTTATCATGGATTGGGAAAATGGTACATCTGACTTGTAGGTGCTATCTTTGATCTAGTGGTCTTACTGCATCAAATTGATTATTACTTCATTTTCAAATATTACAATCAACCATGTTTATAGGGAACACACACTATTGCAGACGAGTTATCTAAGTTATCTATTTGTGGATATGAAGGATTTTTACAGGTGGTTGAGTAGATGGGGGCTGCTCTTACTTTTGAAAGATCTTGCCCAATTTTTAATTAACTAGTTAAATAGTGTCTCATGTGACATATCACATGTATTTTAGGATGCATGATCTAGAAGATCTTTGTGTTTTGTATTGTTTTTTGGATTTGTTGGCATGGAACTAGCTCTTGGTGATGGGAGTAGAAATGTTTTTGTTATGTTTTAGAACATTTATGTAGAAGACTATTTTTTAATAGAGTGTGACTACATCATTATGGTTGTATGGTTATCTTACTAATGATGTAAAGGATTTATGTTTCTTTCATTCAACTGAATAACAAGAAACATTTTTTTTTCTTTTGAAAAAAATAGCTAATAAAAATAATTAAGTTGTAATATTCGTTGTGACAAACTTTTTCAATTGAATATCCATGCCAGTGTATGGATCTCCAGGCACAATGACTATCAAGCTTTTCTTACTTGTGTAGAAATGAAGATGAATATTTATCATATTTTTTCACATTGTTCATATTCTTTACAATGTAGAAGGATATTGGTTGGTGGATTAACATTAACAATGCTTGCTAGAGAGATTTAGGGGAAGACGGTTTAAGGATTTGGTTTCAACAGTGAGAGTTACAAGTTTTCTAAGCTGTCACTTTTATCACTGTCTAGGGCATTTGGTTGGTGTGTGACTCCATTGTTTTTATGATATAATACTCTCAGTTTTTCATAGATTTTCTTATATTTTTGTTATTACACAGCTCTATAAACCAAGGGGAAACTATCAAAGACTCAAGTGGTTGGAGAAGTAGTAGTAAATAAGTATTTACCATGGGATTTTTTTTATGGAGCATGCTAGGGAGGATAATATATTCATGGAATTGGTGGGGTTCTTTTTCTTTGGGATCAATACTATTTTAATCTCTTTGTCAACATAAGTTGCAACACAAACAATTGTGCCAAGTTTTTAGCACTTCAAGCTCTTTCGATGCTAGAGTTGCACCTAAACATTTATAGTCAACAGGTTTATGGTGATTCTTCTCTAGTTATTGAATAGATGAACAATGTACAAGACATTATTGATCTCTCTCTATAGTCTTTATCATCTCAAAAGAAGACAACCTCTTTGTAGTTCATCAATAATATCTCATTTTCTCATATTTATAGAGAGTTGAATATGATTGTTGACACACTTCGAAGGAAGGATTGGTTAAGTCTCTAGGCTTACCTCATATTAAGGAGTATGGTGTAGGATTTTCCACTGATTAAACTTGGGGTTTATAAACTTAATATTTTTCTTTTAGATGATGTTGGAGGGATGTATTTTCCAATGGATTTTGGATATTTCTTGATCTAGAAGACCACATCATATTTTTTTTTTGTATTTCCTAGACTTTTTTGACCTATTTTAGGCATGAATATCTTTGGTAGTGTATGTTATATGACATTCATATCATAATGATATTTTGAGGCTTTTTAATTGGAAGTACATACATATGTAGAAGTTTTATTTTCTATCCTACTATAATCAGTGCAAGAATGACACAAATATAAGGCAAACATGATGCCAAACAATACAAAAATAATGCATTTTTTGTATTTTGACTCTAACATGACTCAACTACAATGTAAACACAACACCCTTTTTGAAATACCAATGCCTAGGTCATTGCTAATGTGATGAAAAATACATGTGCTTAATGTAAAATATGACATAAAGGTGACTTTTTAAGGTGTTTTCCAACAATATTTTTCATCCATAATTGAGGTACTTATAGCCAACTCAATTCACCAAGAGGGATACTTGCAAGAAAATTATTTTTACTCCTTGTTCTTGCTTTGTCAAGTTTGAGATGATGCTTGGTTCATTACTTGGATTCTTTGTTGGTTTACTTATGCCATGGAAGATATTCTGATATTAAACTCCAATAAGACAAACCCAATGTCCAAACAATAGTATGTGGAAACCCAACTATGTTGACCTTTTAAAGAACAGAATTATTCAAACAACGTTGCCACTTTGTCTTATTCACAAGATAGATGACTTCATGAACTTTCCTACCACATAACCACATCGATTGAAAACGTTGGTGCATAAGTTCTGTGTGAAACACATTTCCCTGACTATTGGTTCCATACAAGATATTGAAATTCCCAACCTGTATTACTCACTCCAACTGCAAGTAAAAATTTTCCCAACTATTTTAGAACACCCAAGCATTTATAAAACCGGTCTAGCAGTTCAAATGTTTCCCAACAATTTATAAAAATGCTCTAGCACATTTATATTCTTCCATCAATGCTGAAAAACGCCCTAGGCACATTTGTATTCACCCAACAGTGCTCAAAACACCCCAGGATAATTTAAATTCTCTCAACTAGTGAGTAAAACGCCCAGGCATATTTAATTTCATCCAGTAATGCTAAAAATCGCCTCAAGCACATTTGTATTCTTCTAGCAATGTTTAAAAACACCCCAGGCACGTTTGTATTCGCCCAACAGTGCTAAAAAACGCGTCAGGCACATTTGTATTCTTCCATTGGTGCTAAAAAATGCCCCATGATTATTTAAATTCCTCCAAGCAGTGAGAAAAATGCCTCGAGAAAATTCAGAATCATCTAACATTGATTTAAACCAGCTCATGAACTTGCATATTCGTTGGGCATTGATAAAAACGCCCCCCACACTAAAAAAACGCCATGGTGACTTCTCAAATCATCCAACAACCAAATATGTTTAAAATGTTCAATTTAGAAACTACTTAAAAGAATTCCAACAACTCTTAAATGACAGTCATTGTTCTCACGACTCATAATGGAATGGACGGTGGTAGTTTCATTGATGTTTGTGTTTGTATTTTGCGATACAACTTTAAAAACATGAAAAACAACTTCACTTAATTAATAGTTGAGAATGAATATTAAACCATCTATTGAACAAGATAAGCATTAAAATATGGATCAACACTCATTAAGACACACACAGCGATAAATAGCATGTATAAGTGAAACCAATCAAGCATGTAATGGACACCAAATTTACCTTGGAAAACCAAATGGTAAAACCAACTTTGAATGGTTGTTTATTATTTCTTTGCAATCTCCAGTTACAAGGTTGTTTATGGCTCCACTGTGCATCCTCTTCTCTTCTCAACCAAAATCCATTTATGAGTGAAAATGAATGAACAAATAGGGGGAGCTTGGGTAATGGGAAGGAAAATAGGTCTCACCTTTTGTTTCTAATTTCCCATATTTTTGCCCTATTTTATTTTTAATTTCACATTTATTTTATTTTTTTCTTGTCTTGTTTGCATTTCTTTGCCTTATACTTTTTTATTAGTTATTTTATCACTTTTAATCATTGTTAATATTAGCATTACGACCATTCAAGAGTTCATATCCATTTCGGATCAATTTTGATGTAAAATGACACAAAGTTTACGCGTGAAAAATCTACATATCTTATATTTCATCCCTAATATGACGCCAGTAGATAGAAATATATGATGCAAAGAAAATACAAACCAACATAAATCATGTTTCCCATTATAGTTTATTTTCCATCATTCAAACATAAAATATTCTCAAAAAAAATGCACTCAACAAGAACACTAAAGACGACGATAATAGGCTATTGATGTAGTGCCTTATCTATTCCTCCCCTTTTATTTTTACGTCAAAGGCGTTCTTTCTTCAAGGTTGGGTTTTTGAGGGCATAATTACCCATTCATCATCACTCCATCCATTCACTCTGCGCTCTCCACGTGTCAGACAACTTACGTGTGTTCTTCCTTGCATGGTGAAGAAGTTTTTGATCGCCACCAAGGATTTCGGTACCTGGCCACGCAGATTTATCCCGTTGCTTTATAATTGGAAACATTGTAGGCGTGATCATAGTTCACCATGTGGGTTGCAGGGTCTCAGCGACAACGAAGGAAAAGATGATGAGCAGTGTGTGTATAGTGGGTCATGTGTTGTTGCAGCCATTCTTTGGTGGAGAAGAGAGGATGTTGTTGCCTTTCAATTCGTCGAGATCCATATAGAATCCTCGAATCATGTTTAACTTTCCGTTCTTGATTTTTTTAGTAGGTATGTCTTGGTGCAAATTTTATTTTACCAAAAACACATATGGGCTGGGATGAACAGTTCTCCTTATGTTCAACCCAGTTCTCCTTATGTTCGAAAATCATCAATGGATAGAATGGTTCGATAGTGAATTTGTTTTCTATTTCTTCCGATTAAGGAAAAGGAAATAGCATTTTTGCAACCTTTTTATTTAACTGGACTTTGTTTAAAGGCTAAGTGTTGGAAAGGTAATCACATTTTGACCTTGAAAACTTAAAAGTTATTAGTGTATATGATTAATGTAAATCTGCTAATTTTAGAGATAATCCTACCATAAGCATAAACATATGTACTCTACAATTATATATATTGTATATTGTAAAAATATTAAATATTTTCTTTAAAAAAAATAAACTACAAATTTTATCAATTTAAATATGTATGAATAAACATTAAGTTAACGTATATATATTATATAATATGACTTACAAATTATTATTATATATCCATTAAGTTGTTGACGCGTATATATTATATAATATGATTTACAAATTATTATTATATTCATGGTGGATTTTTTAAATAAAGAAAATGACATCTTATTAGTTTTTCAATCTAATTAAACTTTTTATACCTATGTATCAATTTAAATACGTATGAATAAACATTAAGTTAACGCATATATATTATATGATATGACTTACAAATTATTATTATATATCCATTAAGTTGTTGACGTGTATATATTATATAATATGACTTACAAATTATTATTATATATCCATTAAGTTGTTGACGTGTATATATTATATAATATGACTTACAAATTATTATTATATTCATGGTGGATTTTTTAAATAAATAAAATCACCTCTTATTACTTTTTCAATCTAATTTAACTTTTTACCTTTGTTTAAAGTTTATTCTATTGAATGGATCGCTTTCTCTTGATAAACGATTATGGAGTCTGAACCGTCTCGGTTGGTTTCAATTCTAATTGTAATTAACATTGATTCAGTTTTACTTTGGAATTCTCACTAGGATCTGACAAAAATGGAATGAATGTATACTTAACAAATAAAATTGTAAAATAAATAATAAATTCAAAGAAATTTTAAAATTATAGAAATTATTTTTAAACATTGATAATTATTTATTTTATTATTTATTATGATAATGCTCTTATAACAAGTTTTTTAAAAGAAGAAATTTGATGCCAAACAAGTAAGCATATCTATTCTACATAATTATGTTAATAAAAAGTGTTTTTACTTTTATTTTCACCTTATTAATAAAAGGATTATGATATATCAAGTTTGAAATTTTGGTATTTCTTTATGAAAGAAAATTTAATGAGACTCCTTTAAATTTTATATAAGATATGCTCTTCGTATTGGCAAACTTTATTGGTTGAATAGGTCAATTGATTGCCTTGAAACTCATAGACAATGTTTCATTTAAAAGACATAAAGATAGACGATAAAAATATATTAACCTTATCATATTCATATTGAGCAAATAACAACATAAAGAAAAGAACTCTCATTGTAAATTGTAAACTCTAAGTCGAGTATTATTCATAATGCTATAGGATATCATATTATGATATGTAAAGAGTATGGTATGATATTATGACTTTCACTAAATCACATTCAACTCCAATTAAGTTTCTTCATAATTCCAAAGGATGTGATATTATGATTTACAAAGGTTATGTTATTATGACTTGCAATGCAATTGTGTTGAAAGTGTTGTTACTTACTTCAATATAATTTGTTTCAATAAAAATGTGGAAAGATAGTGGTGCTTCCTCCATAGATATTACCACAAGATGAACATGGCCTTTGAGGTCATGAGACTTCAACGAAGTTGCTACTATGGGTATGCCAAGTGAGTAGGGGACAACATTTGTAAGGCTTACTTATTATCACCCATATCCTACCACGCCCATCTATGTTCTCCATCTATGGGGATTCAACTCTCCATCATATTTTATTTAATAGTGTGTATTTGAATATGGCCTTATTGTGAAATCTATAATTTCTATAGAATATAGTTAATTAAAATAAAATGGAGTAGTCTATTGATTCTATGTTTTGGAATTTTTGGTGGATTTTGGTCAAAATCCGATAACCTTTTTTTTGGTAAAATCCAAATTTGGAAGTGACTCTAAAATCTTTTCAGGATTTTTAACTAGAGTTCAAACAAAGCAAACTAGAAAATATAAGGGGAAAAGGTGAAAATGGTAGAATATTTTGTCGACTCCAAATAAAATAAAATCAACTTAGATATTTGTTTTTAATTTACATTTTAATGTTATTTTTCATATCATATAAAATGATGGGAGATGGTTTCTTTTGACTCTTTCTTGGAACTACTTAGATATAAAATTTCATTGAGAATGTTGTATGTCGAAACATGTAACACAAACACTTACATTTGGGGTTAAATTATGATGTTCATTCATCATTATAAAAAAAGAGAATGACTTATTTGCCAACTTAGGTTAACATATATTCTAAAAACATCACCAATATATAATGTCAATTTATTGTAAAATAATTTACTTTAGAAACACTTTTTTCAAAACAAACTATTTCATCCCATAATTGTAAAAACATTTCAAAACTAGTAATGTCTTCAAAATTAAAATTATATAGTGTTCATCTCTATTGGCAAGAAATACATGATTAAAGTAAGACATATATTGTATTTCAAAATTATGAAATCTTCCCAACATTTCTTATTTTTTTTATTGGAACCCTTAGAAGTAGAGTATATATTGCTTTAACTACTTTCTATATCACAAAGTCGCCATATAAAGAATGTGAGCTAGAGTATTTGTTCTTTTAACTTGTTTTTCTATAATTTGTAAATAATTGTAATAATTGTAATACCATAATGAGTTACAGTGAAAGTTTTAACATTTTTCTAGGGAGGCAGGTGTGGGTGGGATTATCTTTGATCCCGGAGGAAACATAGACACTTCTTTTGCATGGGGAATAGGACATAGACCTAACAATGAAGTGGAATGGATCTCGCTTCTTCTAGGATTGGATCTGGAGAGTTAGAATAATATCTCAAAACTCATAGTTTTTGGAGATTCAAAGCAGGTCATCTAGAAAATGAGAACGGGCTACAACCATGGTGTAGCCAACTACATAAGAATTTATGATCGTATCTGTCGTCTCAACCTAGATCTCTAGGCCACCTATTTCTGCATTCTTAGAGGAAATAACACCATAGTGGATAAGCTTGCAAATCAAGGTGTCAAAATTAAACTTGGCATAGTTTATATTAAAGGCCACCCCAACATCCATAAGCATGTTCCCTAGTCACCCTTGTTATACCACTTGATGGGGGTGCTTCATATGGCCCTCTTGTTATACTCCTCTCCATTCAAACTCCCTGCAACCGATTGACAGATGTCCACCATCGTGGACAAGTGGCTCTAGCATTCACGTGATGGGCATAAATGCTCATCCTGGCCTTCGATTCCACGAGGATCTGAAACGATTGCTCGCACACGCCATGGAAGAAATAAGCAAGATGAAAACATCCCCCCACCCCGAACTTAGCTCTGTATTGTGATTCTAAGGAAGAGCTCCCAGGCTGCCTACTCCCCCTTCTGGTTTTTGGTCTTCGAAAGAAGAACTGCAGTTTGGGCTCTCCTTTTTAGGATTATACAGAGAAAAGGATTCAGTTTGTGTTCCCCTCGACCTTTTGCAGGTCCTCTTTCTGCTCTTTGTTCTCTCAACTATAAGCATTTATCAATATTCAATGGAGAACAATGAAGAAAACGTGGACATAAATGAAATAAAGTCCACACTGAAAGACATTAAAATACACCTGCGTTGGGTTTATGAAATGGTGTGAAGGAAAATAGGGTTGTTGTGTCTGATGTTAAGTATTTGGAAAACCAAATGGGATGCCTGTTAGAGAAATAATGTACCATGGTCATACACCTAGGTGACATTTTCATTTGTCTTACACTTATGTCATATGGGATAACTTAGGTTATACTGATCAATCTTGGTCTATTAGGTGATTTTTGGCTCATTTACTCACAGTTAAGGTGCTCCACTTTGATCATCCTGACAATTGAGGCACTCTAGTTTGATCATTCTGACATCCCAGGAAGGGCCTCATTGATGATAGGTCTTCCTTGAAGTGCTCCCCATCCCTTAAATCAGGGATCTTGTTTGACTAAGGGTGCTAGTGCATGCATCTAGTGGTTTTGGACTCTCTTTGGGAATATATTGCTTCCTAAAGACTCTCCCACTCACTTGTGTGCTCTCCCATGCCTTCATTTATAATCCAGCATGCTCCAACCATGTTCACACTAGCATTTGTGACTGTTTGGTATGGTTAGGGAGCTTATTGGTCCACATAGGGGAGTTTAGGGGTCAAATCCTAGCCTGACACTTGTATGCATCCAGGTGGCCTCCAAGGGCTTACGAATTTTCCCCATTGTATTATAAGTATGCACCATACATATCTACAAGTTGTACACTAATAGAAACATCAGATATTGGCACCATTTATGTGTGTTATTTTGTTCTCTTTTACTGTTTTCTTGCATATTTTGTGAATAGCTTAGATTGTGAAGATTGTGTTAGCTCCTAGGTCTTGTTGTGAAGTAATTCACATAATGCCACAAGTCCAGAATTGATGATAATGATCATGATCTTCGAGAGCTAATGGGAACAGTTGATTTCATCAAAGTGGAAGTTCAGAAAATGGCAAATATGAATCATTGCAGCCATTGCCAGGAAACTCCAACTCGCGGTGACCACCCAATGGAAGAAACCTCGGTTATGCAGCCCGTTCACGGGATAGAAGGCAAGAAAAAGCAGTAGGTTCAACTATGGCAGTAAGATGTATTTCTGTATTTTGTTAAATAGCCAGTTTGTTAGAATATACCCTATGATGGGTTTAAGTTATTTCATAATGCATCAAAGAACTTCCCTTAATTTTGTTATGAGGGTAGATATCTCAGTCTTCTTTTCACATAACAGTTTGATATGTTAGCTCCCTCTTTTTGTAAGTATGGTTGTGCTCAACTTTTTTTATCTATAAAAACTTTCTCTAGTCTTTGTTTAAAAAAAAAGGTTGTAACATTATTACTATCTTTTATAACATAAATTCTTAAAAGACCATTAATATTTAATGTCAATTTATCTTAAAATAATTTACTTTACTTCAACTTTTTTTCACAACAATATTTTCTCTAACAATTATAAAAACACTTATAAATTAGTTTAAAATTTACAAAAATCTTGCTTTTAAACCAAAAATAAATATCTTCCTTGAAGTGGTTTATCAATTATACATTTATGTACTTTGAGTACAATGGCTAGTATTTATTTAATTCTATTCATTTTTTCCCACGTTATATGTGACCCTCTTTGTAATTTATTCCTCCATGACTCCTCTTATTTTTCTGACAATACCTTACATTGACCACTTAACCACAATCGGACAAATAACCCTCTCCTCTCTTTGTATTTTCCTTTCTAACATTTTTTTTCTTTGTTCTCATTTCACCGGCCTATTTCATTTCATTCTTAATCCTAACCTTTTCTTTTATCCATTAATATATTTTAATTATACTTTGGTTTAAGTTTGCATATTTTTACTTTCTAAGATTTCATTTTTTAAAGCTTTTCCTTGCTTACATTTTTATTGGTTCTTATTATTACTTTTTTATTATATATATATTTTTATTTTGTTATTCTTATTCTTTCTTTTTTCACTTTCATTTCTATTTTATCTTACCTTTCAATTTGTTTTATTTGATATTCTCATTTATATAAATGTTTCCTCTTCATTTTCATTACTATATAAATGTCTCCTCTTCATTTTCTTTTCTCTTATTTACATTAATGTTAACATTTTTAGCTCTTCATTTACTATATAAATGTCTTCTCTTCATTTTCTCTTCTCTCATTTACATTAATGTTAACATTTTCAGCTCTTTATTTACATTACTATATAAATGTTTCCTTTTCATTTTCTCTTCTCTCATTTATATTAATGTTAACATTTTTAGAGTTACAAGTTAAGTTTCATCTTTGCTTGCATTACTATTAACATGTTTAGAATGCCTTTGATTATTATTTAAGTGTTCACTAAGACGTGTTAGTTGAAAATATTTTTCCTTTGTATTATTTATTTTCTTTTATTTGCACTAATGTTAACATTTTCATATTGCCTTGGTTATGAGTTAAGTGTTTACTTGAAAGATGTTGAAAATATTTCAGGTAATAGTAAATCATGAAACATTTACAAGCTTTCATCAACATTGTTGTTACCATTCATGTCATTGACCAAAGAGACATTGGAAAGCACATTGTCAACAATAGAGGTGTTGATAAGCTTATCATCAATAATAAAGGCCTCAAAATCAATGAAGGTTGTTAATGGAGGAGAGACATCAATAACATAGTCACTCATAGAGAGGTTGTTGACACAAAGCTCATTTATATACATTTTTTTTTTCTAATGTAACTATCAAAAGCAGCCTAGGGCCAAATGACTTGTAGAGACCTATCTCCTTGATGGAATCCACGTCACTCTCCTCAACGCATTTGAGACAAAGTCAAAAGGGTAGTGAGTTGAAGTGATTCAATTTAAATGATTATTGGGTTAATGTAACTACATGAAGAACATGCTATTTAAAACGAAGTTGCAATAAGAGAAAGGGTTTGTTGGTTATTTTTATGAAGTATATGGGTGGGATCTTGTTCACAATGTTACATGAATGCATTGTTGGTGCGACGTCAACTAAACTATTAAATTAATTCATGTTTCTCATCTCTTTAATTTTTTTCATTCTTTGGAGCCATAAGCTTACATACTAAACTGAATAAAATCCATGAGGAATGGGCTTTTGGAGAATGGAAGTATGTTATAGAGCCTTTTGTAAGATTTGAAATAAGCATAAGATGATATAAGTCAAAGCAATAGTTTGGAATATATGACTAAAATATGATGGGTATTTGATTTATGGATAGGGATATGAAAATAGAGATACTTTCTTCATTACCAATAATGGAAGAGTTGAAGACCCTATTATAGAAAATTTCTTTGGAATTGATTCTCTAGGACAAGAGGCATTCTACATGTTGTAGTAGAGCTTATGCAACTAGGATACCTAGAGCCAAGCGTCACAATGTATTCTTAGAGAGAGATCAACTGAATTATAGAGACAAAGATATAAGAATAACAATCCATTCTAAGAGCACTAATCACAAAAAATGGTTGGTTGTAAATGCATTGGGAAAGAGAGAGCTTGTGTAGTTCAAAAAAAGAGAGGAAGAATCAATGTAATTGATGCTAGAGTGAGCATCTGGAGTTGACAATCTAGGTAGTCAAGCATAATGACTATTAAATCTTCCATTTCTTAATGTTTTGATAAAGTCAAGACTAAGCATAAAACTAAAGGAGGAGTCCCAATTGGAGGAAGGAGCATATTTTTACATTGTTCATTTTGTGAGAGATTTTTGGTGTGGAATTGAGCAAGACACACAATTGGGTGAAATGCATCCATGTAAGTCCCTACTATCATGTTTGTAAATGGAAAAGGTGGGCACAAAATTATCATCATTAACTTTGTAAAGATTACATAATTATGTGAGTCTGTAGTTTTTTTCATAAGATGGTTTTTTTCCTCCATTTTGAAATGAAACTCTTGTATACCATGTATTGTATGTTGCAATGATGGTTTCATATTAGTGTTTTTGAATTCTTGAAATTTATGCTAGTAGAATTGCATTTAGATATGTAGACTTAAGAGGTTATTTTGATTTGTTTTAATTGTTTTAAAATAAATATTATTTGAGTGTTGTTGGGGAGATTCTGACTAACCCATTATATTGACGAATTTGGTATCATAACAATATATTTCTAAGTTTGTAGAGATCCAATAAAGTAGCCATGGGAAAATTTCTTATGCAAGAGAGACTTTAGGAACTATAGGAGATCAATTGACAAATCTAGGAGGATACTGAAATTTTGAGAAAGGTAGCCCAATAGTTGGAGAAGAAGAATGAAGAGTTGCACAAACTTTGGAATTACATGTGAACCTTTTCAAGAGAAACATGGACAAACTAGAGGAGTGTGGAGCATTATTGATGAAAAATAGAGATTATTTCTTCACTAGCATGAACAATATTGAGGAGAAACATTTCCAAGTGGTTGACCAACTAAATCAAGAGTTGGCTATCAAGGAAGCCATACTAGCCAATATTGAAAGGCACTCAAAGAGATGAATATTGTTCCAACTCAATATGCATAGACCATGATGGATAAAAGTGTGGCAAGAACTTCACCTAACACCCTCACTCAATCTAAATCAACTAATGAGTCTTTTGATAGATTTTAAGTTCACACAAAAGGGATAGGTTCAAATTTTTATAGAGGATGGTTTTTAATGGCCTAATTTTTGGTAAGCATGGCTAAGGACTAAATATTCCCATTGATTTAAACTCTAGAGCAAAGAATAGTTAATTCAAGACACCATAGAAGTAAGTTAGTGTTGGAAATTCGGACAATACTAAGAGGGGGGTGAATCAGTATTGGTAACTTTTAACAATTTAAACCACTTTTAATTTATTTTTAACACACATGATCAACAAGAACACACAGAACACAAATTTATCATGGAATCCCAATTGGGTAAACCACCAATACTTCCTATTACTGCAAAATTATATTTACAAATACTTTATGCTTGCTATTATAGACAAGGATGGTACTACACCCTATTTACTAGCAACTACTAGAAGGAGGCTTCAACCCCTTGGTTTTATCAGCTGCTACTAACACAATGCTACTACAACCTATTTACCAGCTACAACTGGAAGGATGCTGCGACCCCCTAGCAAGCATGTTGCTTCCCCAAGAACCTCCCAACCTCCCTCATATGATAATTTGATCTCTGACTATACTTTAATCGATTTGTCAATTGAAAGTGCAGATATGAAATATTTGAAGGTATAAACTATTATTTATATACGCTCAAACATTCAACAGTCACCATCTTTCATCGTGACTCTCCAAGAAAACTAAACTAAATCTAAATTAATTCTCTATTAATTGATTTTTTACTCTTTAATTTCCAGTCGCAACCTTCCACAGTTTCCTTTTCGCAAGATACTTTCTGCACAGTTGATTTCTTACGAACTCTTTCTATACCGTTGATCTATTGCAGGTTGCGAATTACGGATGTACGATTTCAATTTTCTCAAAAGGTCCTTCCGCAATTTCCCTTCTGCAACTACCTTTCCGCAAGGTACTTTCTGCAATGGTCTTTTCGCATCGTTGATTTCTTGAGGACTCTTCCTAGATTGTTGATCTGAGATTAGATGCAGATTGTGGGTTTTCCAAAATCCTTAAAAGTGTTTCTGCAATTTTCTTTCTGCATCGTCGATCATGCGAACTCTTTCATGATCGTCAATCTTAGATCAAATGTTGATTGCAGATTGTGAGTTTCCCAAATTCCTTAAAAATGCTTCTGCAATTTGCTTTCCACAAGATTTCTTCTGAACCATCGATCTCATGTAGACTCTTTCCTAATCGTTGATCTTAGATCAAATGGAATTGTGGATTGCGGGTTTTCCAAATTTCTTGAAAACATTTCCTCAATTTCCTATCAACAATCTTTCTTCCGCATATTCGATCTCTTGCGAACTCTTTCCTGGTCGTCGATCTTATGGATTGTGGGTTTCATAAATTCTCAACCGCTACTTCCAAAAATCCCTTTCTGCACCGTCGATCTTTTGCAAACTCTTTTTCGACCATCTATCTTACAGATTGCAGATTGCGTAATGTAGAACCACACTTTCCCATTTTGGACCTCCACAATTTTCATCCACAACTTTTTTTCTGCATTTCTTCTGAACCGTCGATTTCCTTATGGGTTCACTCCTAACCGTTGATCTACAATCAAATGCGGGCTGCAAATATTCACTTTTCTTTGTGCAGAAATCATTCACCACCATTGATTTCTTTGCGAATTCAATCATAATCGTTGATCTATGATCAAATACAGATTTGTGCTATAGCATTGCAGATCGCTTTGTAGCCGTAGATTTTCTATAGACTTTCTTATAACCGTTGGATTTGTTCATGTTGCCTCTTCCAAAAAGGTACGGGCCTAACAGGGCATACCGGGCTCCAAGATGGTGACTTCTCATGGAGTCCAAGCACCTAGAGCCCCCATAATACCTTTTCTCTATGCGTCGAATAACCATAGTGATGCCAGTGTAGATAAACACATACAAACTCAAACACGCTGCCAATGTGGGATAAATCCTAATCGTCAAATCAATATGTACCATTGATCACCTAATCAAAGAGTTGTTGAGTCTTAGTAATGAATTATGTTGTAGATCCTCATATCCTCTACCTCTTGCATCAATTGATCACTACTCATTGGACTACCATCTGTTGCAGATCCTCATCTCCTCTACCTCTTGCATCGATCAACCGCTACTCATCGAACTACCATCCAACTTTGTAATTCCTTTGTCATTATTGAGCTTCTTTGACATCAATGACAACTATTTTCAACAATACGCCCCTTTGACATTGATTGCAACTCCTTAATTTTCTCCCCCTTTAACATTAATGACAAAGGTTTCTTCTTCATGACGGATCCCCCTGTCAACATATCTCCCCCTGACATGATGCCTTTTTCTCATTTTTATTCATTGTAAGGAGACTACTCCCATATTTTTCCTAAGATGCTCAAATGCTTCTTTGGGTAGTGGCGTTGTGAAAATATCAGCTATCTACTCTCTGGTGTCAACATATTCTAGTTTGACAACATTTTGTGACACTTGATCTCCTAGAAATTGATATTTTATTGGTATATGCTTTGTCTTGGAGTGCATGACAGGGTTCCTTGATGTATTTATGGCACTCGTATTGTCACAACTTATCACTATTGGATCTTCATATTTTACAAGTAAGTCTTCTAATGTCTGTTTCTTCCAAATGACTTGAGTACAACATGATGCAGCACCAATATATTTAGCCTCTGCTGTAGATAGTGATATGGAGGATTGTTTCTTGCTTAACCATGATACCAATTTCCCAAAAAGAATGTTGCTCCACTGGTACTCTTTCGGTCATCAACACTTCTTTCCTAATCTGCATCAGTGAATGCCTTTAGAGTGAAGTTATTTCTTTTTGGATACCATAATCCATAATCCATAGTACCTTTTAGATATCTAAGAATTATTTTTACTGCATCCACATGTGTTTCTTTTGGGGTTGATTGAAATCTGGAAACTAAACCTACATCCTACATTACATCTGGTCTAGTGGTTGTTACATATAATAAACTACCAATCATTGACCTATACATAGTATTATCCACTTCTAAGGATTCATCATTCTTGCTTTAATTTACATCCAGTGGACATAAGAGTAGTAATAGGTTTGGATTCTTCAATTTTGAAATTCTTCAATATTTCTTTGATATACTTAGTTTGAGAAATTAAAATCCCTTTTTTTATGATTGAGATACATGTAAACCTAGAAAAAATGTTAGTTCTCCTAACATTGACATTTCAAATTATTTCTTCATTTCTGATGCAAATTTTGCAATCATAATTTGTAGATCACTTCCAAATATTATATCATCTACATAGACTACCACAATTATCATATTTTCATTTTCAAACTTTATGTACAAATTACTATCAGTGGCCCCTCTTTTATATCCTTGTTGTTTTAAATAATTATCAAGTCTAGAGAACCATGCCCTTGGATCTTGTTTAAGGCCATAGAGCGCTTTCTTAAGTTTGCACACATGATTTATGTTTTCTAACAAAAGAAAACCTTCAGGCTACTCAATATAGATTTCTTCTTCAAGTTCTCCATTAAGGAACGCATATTTTACATCCATTTGATATACCTTGAAGTTTTTATAGCATGCAAAATCTAAGAACATCCTAATGGATTCTTTGTATCTTTGTGTCTGACCTCGGGGATTCTTCATTCTCACTTTCATGTGATTCTTCTTCCTCTACTCTTTCTTCTTCTTATTCTTCATAATTTTATTCCTTTTGTGTACTTTCTCTCTTTCTTCTATCATCTACTTTTTCATCATCCATACTTCCTTTAATTTGTATTCTTCTTGGTTTAGTATCACCAACCATTACGGTTTAGTATCATTAACAGTTACATTTGCACTTTCTATGATCTTGTGTGACCTTAGATTATAACATATGTATGCCCTTTTGGTGGAAGAGTATCCAAGAGATATGCCTTCATTGGTTCTAGAGTCAAACTTCCCTAGATTATCATCATCTCTTTTTATGTAGCATTTACTTCCAGAAGTTCTAAAATATTTAACTGAAGTCGGTCTTCCAAACCATAGATAATAAGGAGTTTTCTTGCTATTTACTCTAATTTGTCCTCCATTTTGTACGTAGATAGCTGTATATATTGCTTCTCTCTAATAGCCATCAGGAAGTTTTGCTTCATTAAGCATAGTTCTATTTGCTTCTTGGATTGTCCTATTCTTTCTCTCAACTACTCCATTTTGTTGAGAAGTGTTTGCTGCTGAGAATTGTCTCTTGATTCCATGATTTTCACAAAAGTTATTGAACTCATTTGAGGTGAATTCTCCACCATTATATGATCTTAGGCATTTGATTTTTTTATTTCTTTCATTTTCAACAAGGGCTTTGAAGGCTTTGAACTTCATAAAGGCTTCCGAATTTTCTTTAAGAAAAGTCACCCAAGTCATTCTTGTATAGTCATCAATTAATAACATAAAGTAATATTCTCCTTGAAGGCTTTTTGTCCTTGTTGGTCCACAAAGATCAGTGTGAATTAATTCTAATGGTTGGGAGGTTTTATGTTCTTTTACTTTAAAGCTTTTTTTCATTTGCTTCCTTAGAAGTAATTGTAATAATCACCTCTTCCACAAAATGGGTTTGATGTTGGTTCGCAACCAAATCAGAAGTTTGCATCTAATTATTATTGAAAAATAAACATTAAAACTAATTCCACAAACCCTTGTGTTGACTAGTCATGATTGTGATATATCTATATTTATATGATTTGGATATCTGAAGGGTTTTCTCAGGCATCGATAATGTCCTGATGATGAGCCAAGAAAGGCTTGAAACGTAGACACTAAACAATCATTTATCGCAGATTCTCTAGATGATGCCATTAACCTTTAATGTAGATTATCATCCAAAATAGTTGGTACAGAGAGGATATCCTGAGAAGTCTATGATTCCTAGAGAAGACCTAGATCTCCAAAAGAAAGAAAATTGTTCATCTATCATTTCTTTAAAAATGTCAATACAGTCAGATTATTCCAACATTCGCTAGGGTTTCACACGTCCTTCGAAGTAACCGTAATAATCAATGCTTCCACAAAAAGGGTTTGATGCTAGTTCACGACAAATCAGAAGTTTGCATCTAATTATTATTGAAAAATAAACATTAAAAATAATTCAACAAACCCTAGTGTCGGCTAGTCATGACTGTGCTATATCTATATTTATATGATTTGGATATCTAAAGGGTTTTCTCAAGCATCGATAATGTCTCGATGATGAGCCAAGAAAGGCTCGAAACATAGACACTAAACAATCATTTACCACATATTCTCTAGATGGTGACATTAACCTTTGTTGTGGATTCTCAACCAAAATAGCTAGTACGGAGCGGATATCCTGAGAAGTCTAAGACACCTAGAGAAGATGGATCTCCAAAAGCAAGAAAATTGCTCATCTTTCATTTCTTAAAAAATGCTGAAATAGTCAGATTATTCCAACATTCACTAGGGTTTCACACATCCTTAGAAGTAACTGTAATAATCACCTCTTCCACAAAATGGGTTTGATGTTGGTTCGCGACCAAATCAAAAGTTTGCATCTAATTAGTATTGAAAAATAAACATTAAAACTAATTCAAAAAACCCTAGTGTCGGCTAGTCACGATGGTGTTGTATCTATATTTATATGATTTGGAGATCTGAAGGGTTTTCTTAGGCATCAGTAATGTCCTGATGATGAGCCAAGAAAGGCTTGAAACATAGACACTAAACAATCATTTACCGCAGATTCTCCAGATGATGCCATTAACCTTTGCTGCGGATTCTCAGCAAAAAATATTGCTAGCTGGTACGGAGCGGATATCTTGAGAAGTCTAAGACACCTAGAGAATATCCGGATCTCCAAAAGAAAGAAAATTGCGCATATATGATTTCTTAAAAAATTCTGAAACAAACAGATTAGTTTGGCATTCGCTAGGGTTTCACATGTCCTTAGAAGTAACCGTAATAATCACCTCTTCCACAAAATGGGTTTTATGTTGGTTTGTGACCAAATCAGAAGTTTGCATCTAATTATTATTGAAAAATAAACATTAAAACTAATTCAATAAACCCTAGTGTCGGCTAGTCATGACTATGTTATCCATATTTATATGATTTGGAGATCTGAAGGGTTTTCTCAAGCATCGATAATGTCTTGCTGATGAGCCAAGAAAGGCTCAAAACGTAGACACTAAACAATAATTTACTGCAGATTCTCCAGATAATTCCATTAACCTTTGCTGCGGATTCTCGGCCAAAACCATTGCTAGCCGGTACGGAGCAGATATCTTGAGAAGTCTAAGACACCTAGAGAAGATCTAGATCTCCAAAAGCATGAAAATTGTGCATCCATTATTTCTTAAAAAATGCCAAAACAGTCAGATTATTCTGACATTCACTACGGTTTCACACGTCCTTAGAAGTAACTATAATAATCACCTCTTCCAAAAAAATGGGTTTGATGTTGGTTTGTGACCAAATCAGAAGTTTTCATTTAATTATTATTAAAAAATAAACATTAAAACTAATTCAACAAACCCTAGTGTCGGCTAGTCATGACTATGCTATATCTATATTTATATGATTTAGAGATCTGAAGGGTTTTCTTAGGCATCGATAATGTCTTGATGATAAGCCAAGAAAGGCTCGAAACATAAACACTAAACAATCATTTACCGTAGATTCTCCAGATGATGCCATTAACCTTTAGTGTGGATTCTTAGCGAAAACCATTGCTATTCAGTGCGGAGTGGATATCTTGAGAAGTCTAAGACACCTAGAGAAGATCCAGATCTCCAAAAGCAAGAAAATTGCACGTCTATCATTTCTTAAAAAATGCCGAAATAGTTAGAATATTCCGACATTCGCTAGGGTTTCACACATCCTTAGAAGTAATCGTAATAATCACCTCTTCCACAAAATGGGTTTGATGTTGGTTCACAACCAAATCAGAAGTTTGCATCTAATTATTATTGAAAAATAAACATTAAAACTAATTCAACAAACCCTAGTGTCGGCTAGTCATGACTGTGCTATATCTATGTTTCTATGATATGGATATCTGAAGGGTTTTCTTAGGCATCGATAATGTCCCGATGGTGAGCCAAGAAAGGCTCGAAACGTAGACACTAAACAATCATTTACTGTATATTATCCATATGATTCCATTAACCTTTGATGCAGATTCTCAGCCAAAACCATTGCTAGCCGGTACGGAGCGAATTTCTTGAGAAGTCTAAGACACCTAGAGAAGATCTAGATCTTCGAAAGCAAGAAAATTGTGCATCTATAATTCCTTAAAAAATGTCAAAATAGTCAGATTATTCCAACATTCACTAGGGTTTCACATGTCCTTATAAGTAACCGTAATAATAACCTCTTCCACAAAATGGGTTTGATGATGGTTTGTGACCAAATCAGAAGTTTGTGTTATTCCTTGAATAAGCTAGATGGCAAACTCTTGTAAATAATAGTAAGAAATAAAGAATAAATAAAGGATTAATATATAATTATTATTGAAAAATAAGCATTCAAACTAATTCAACAAACCCTAGTGTTGGCTAGTCATGATTGTGCTATATCTACATTTATATGGTTTTGAGATCTAAAGAGTTTTCTTAGGCATCGATAATGTCCTGATGATGAGCCAAGAAAGTCTCGAAATGTAGACACTAAACAATCATTTACCACAGATTCTCCAAATGATGCCATTAACCTTTGTTGTGGATTCTCAACCAAAACCATGATTTGGTGGTTTTATGATTTTTGGAAGATTTCTTACAACTCCCTTCTGACTAATTCTTACAAGATTGTCAAAGTTCAGGTGCCCCATCCTTCTATGCCATAGAAAACTTTCATAATTTGGCTCATATAACATTGTTCTTCATTTTCTAGAATTTACACTCTGCTTGGAGTTCTTACATGAGTTCCAACAAATTTTCCTGAACCTTTTCTTCTTATTTCACACTTCTTGGAATCAAATATACATGTGTCCTTGATCACACTTTTGACTCACACTCAAAAGATTAGGTTTTAAGTTCTCTACAAGCATAACATTTTCAGCTTTTATCTTGTCTCTAATAACCACAGTACCCTTCCTGATTATTTTAGACGACATATTATCTCCAAAGGTGACTTTTCCTTTTTGCTTCATTTTTAGTGTTGAGAACTTAGTTTGGTCACTTGTCATGTGTGTTGAGCATCCACTATCCACATGCCATAGATTTTTTTTTTTCTGTAGCACATAGAGCTAATGAACATTCCACGTCATCCTTTATTTTCCAAGCTATTCCTTCTTCTTTGCCTTGATATTTTGAGGCGTTATCCATACAAATTACTAGTTTATACTTTCTATCAATGTGTCTTTGATTACCACATTTGTAGAATTGTGTACTATAACTTTGTAGAGGAGCAAAGGAATTGTAGTTTCTTCCTTTTAGGTTGTCTCTGGTAATATTTTTCTTACATACAGAAGTATGTGATGTAATCCCTTTCTCCACAGGAGCCCTTAGTTTACAATTTCTTGCCATATGTCCAAAATGTTTATAGGTGAACAATTTCCTAAGAAGATTTGTCGATGTTTACTTATCACTGTTCTTTTGGGAATCATATATTTTCTTTGTAAGGGAGAAGCAGGTTTCTTACTTTCTTCTCTTTTAATTTGGCTCATGAGTACATCAACATAGCTCCTTTTACTTCCATCTTGATTTGTGTAAGAGGAATATTCTAGTTTTCCTTTGTCAAATCCTAATCCGAGTTTATCGCTTGATGGTATTTGAACACTTAGGATGTCATCTAAAGTTCTTGAGTTGTTTTCAAACTTTGATTTGATAGATTCTTCATCTAGTTTCTTTCTAAGGTGTATAATTTCTTGTTCAATCTTTTTCAGACTCTTGTATTCTCTTTTTGAGTTGTTGTTCTAGATTGTTTTCATCCCTTTCGACTTTTGGAACCTGATTTTTAAGTCAACAATCAATCTTTCTGCATTTTTGTTTTTCTCTTCATATTCTATCATGTGGGTTTTCGATTTTTTGTACATCCTTTTATACTTCTATAGTTCTTCATGAGAATTGATAAGTTCTGCTTCCAAATCTACCACATTTTCTATTTCTTCTTCAAAAAATTCACTTTCAAAACCCATGAATAGGACTTCGGCATCTTCACTGTCTTCTTTGGAGTAGATACTTTTCTTATTTTTATGAAACTTCTTGTTGTATATGAATTTATTCTTTTGATCTTTATGAGTGCAAGGTTTTTCATCATCACTATCCTCTTGTTTTGGGTGAGGACGTATTTTGGAAAAATGTCCAATCCTTCCACAGTTAAAACATTTCAAAGGTAGCTTCCCTTTGTACTTGTTAGCGCCTCTCTCAAGTTTCTTGATGAAGGAAACTTCCTCATCATCTAGGTCCTTTGATTGGATCTTGGATACGGTTTTAAAGGTTGCTTCCCTCTTTGATGATCCATTTTGTCCTATTCTCATCTCATATGTAGTAAATAACCCATGTATTTCATCTATTGTCATAATTTTAAGATCATCTCATTCTTCTAAGAGCATACCTTTGAGTCATACTTCATTGGCAGGGTTCTTAGTACTTTTTTGACTACGTCTTTCTCTTTAAGTTCTCCTCCAATGCCTCTAATAGCATTAACAATTTCATCTACTCTTTGAAGATACTGCAATATTTTCTTCCTCTCTCTTTTTTAATTTTTCAAACTGACCTTTGTAGGTCTGAAGTTCGGATTCCTTGACTTTTGTTGTTCCTTCATAGACACATTTTAGTCTTTCCTAGGCATGTTTGGTTGTTTTGCATTGCATGAATTTTACAATTATTGATTCTGTTAACCCACTTAAGATTGAATTTAGAGATTTTGCATTGGCTTCATATAAGTTTAGCTCTCCTTCGTCTATAGGTACGTCATCTGGTACTTTATATTCTGTTTCAGTAGTACTCCAAACCTTGTATCCAAGAGCCATTAGATGGCACTTCATTCTTACACTCCAGTATGTGTAATTATCTCCATTAAATAAGGGAGGTATGTTGGTGTCTAACCCTTGTTGATCCATAGTGACTTTTAATAGGATCTTCCTTCCAGTGATTAAGATGTAGTGAAGGATCCTGCTCTGAACCAATTGTTGGAAATTTGGACAATACTGAGAGGGGGGGTGAATCTGTTTCGATAACTTCTAACAATTTAAACCACTTTTAATTTATTTTAACACACGTGATCAACAAGAACACAAATTCATCGTGGAATCCCAATTGGGTAAACCACCAATACTTCCTATTACTTCAAAATTATATTTACAAATAGTTTATGCCTACTACTACAGACAAAGATGGTAGTACACCCTATTTACCAACAACTAATGGAAGGAGGCTTCGACCCACTGGTTTTATCAGTTGATATTGATAGGATGCTACTACATCTTATTTACCAGCTACAACTGGAAGGAGGCTGCAACCCCCTAGCAAGCTTGTTTCTTGCCCTAACGCCTCCCAACCTCACTCACATGATAATTTGATCTCTAACTATACTTCAATCGATATGTCAATTGAAAGTGCAAAAACCAAATATTTGAAGGTCTAAACTATTGTTTATATACCCTCAAACATTCAACAGACACCTACCTTCATCGTGACTCTCCAAGACAACTAAACTAATTCTAAGCTAATTCTCTATTAATCTATTTTTTATGTTTAATTTTCTGGTTGCGACCTTTTGCAATTTCCTTTCCAAAATAATCCTTCTGCAGTGTCCTTTCCACACTGTTGATTTCTTGCAAACTCTTTCTAGACCATTGATCTAATGTGTATTGTAGATGCACAATTTGAATTTTCTCAAAAGTTCCTTCTACAATTTCCCTTCTGCAACTACCTTTCCACAAGGTATTTTCTGCAAAGGTCTTTCTGCACCGTTGATTTCTTGCAGACTCTTCCTAGACTGTTGATATGAGATCATATGCAAATTGCGGATTGTAGGAACAACGAGAAGAAAAGTGGACATAAAACTTGATTGAAGAGGCCCCAACACAAACTAGACTCCCCAGTGGAGTCGCCAGTTCTGTTGTGAGGGATATCTACCTTATCACTTGGGGTCTTAGGGTCACCAACATACTAGGGTATGACTTGCAGACACTAAAGGTTTAGAAACATATATAAGAGAAATAGAGTTAGTGGAACATGTACCTTTATACCCACGGTTGATCCAATCTTTAAATGTCCTCTTCAGATGCTCCTCATGCTTCTGACCTTCTATACCTGCAACAGAGATTGATATTCCGCCACAATATCTCTTATTGTTATATAAAGAAGCATGAACATATTACAATTGTATTTAGAAATACGTAACAATATCGATCATGATTCATAACAAAAAAAGCATGCACTAAGACAAATATGGAAGAAAGACACTCTTTATTAAAGAAGTTCAGGAAACATTACAACCCTGTATGAGAAAAGATTCTTCTGCAGACCAAGAAACTGAGTCCTCTTGCTCCTCTCTCCAATGGATTCCTCTAGCATAACCTTGATCTACAAATTGCTTCCCCTATCCTCCACCCCTCCCCTCTCTTTATAGTTTCTAGTGAGGAGAGGTTTCGAGGCCTAAGATGGTTAGGGGAGTTAGGGAAGTTATTAATCTAAACCCAACTGTCCCTAAACTAATCATATTTTTATTTTTAAGTTTGTTTTAATGGAACTTGTGGGTATATATAAGAAAAATTGTGAGTGACTCATGACTTTTTTTAAGGGAAGTCGTGATTACAACTTTTCATAAATGACTTGTGGGTTGCATATGGGATTACTCATGAGTGGCACATGATTTTTTATGGAAGGACCCATGAGTGCAAGGCAAACTCATTCTTAAAATGTGGCAAAGTTGAAGGAGAAAATAGGTATCAAGGCTCTGGTCCATCTATAAGGCTATGGTCACTTCTATCCATAATGTACTTTTATGAAATGACAGGTTGGAGTTGTTACTCGGACAGAGAAGTTACATTTCATGGTATAACAGATGCTCCCTAATGTGAGAGGTCAGCGAGTAGTGATGTCCGAAATACATTACAGTCTTTTAACTTTGAGAAGTCAGAATCAAGGTCTCAGATAAGTACCTGAAACAGACAAATCAAGGTCATTTACAAAATCATCGCTGAGTATTCCATGTTCAATAATGTGGAACATTATCTCCTTTACGATATTAATTTACATCATATAATATGGGAAACAGGGCCACCTATGTTTTACAAAGGTGGATCAAAGCCACAATAATATAGTGATAGATCTTCAATAGCCAAAAATAGTGTCAGGGAGCATAGCACAATCTTGCACAACTTAGGTTATATAGGTTGTAACCCAAGGTCTCCATCCAAATCCATAGAAACCAGTACGAATCCTATTATGTGAATTCATGAGTTGAATTCGAACATGGAAGGATGCCATCAGAGTGTCAGTTAAAGAGTTGTACTGACAACCAATGCAGATGAGTCCACCAATATGGGAAGTGGATCCTAAGGTACAATATTCAAAACTCTAGGTATTCTTCTGTAGGAAGTACTGATCGGAAGCCATTTTTCAAAGAGGAAGGCACTGAATCCTTCAATACGTCACACGAGTAATTGGTAGACTAGGTAAGGGAAGATGTACATAAGATGATCTCGGAGATGGAAATGATAGGGATCGGGATGAATAGACAGGGGAATAAATATCCTTGAATAGTGAGCATGACACAGATATCATCCAATGCAGATTTATAATTTAAACTATAACACAGATCCCCCATGTATTTAGGACAAGTGGAGGAGTAATGAATCAAAGTGATAGTTGAACTTAGAGGTGAAAAACTGAGAAATGAGTACCAAGAGACTCAAACTAGTGATTTGTTCAAGGATGACTTGTTATCAACAAACTTATAACCAAAGAGTGTATTTTTTTCTTTCCTTTCTTGTTAAGTTTTAATGAGTCCAAGAAAGTCAACTCGAGGCTTTCTTCATTTTTGGGCAAGCTTGAAGAAAAGAGAAAATAATGCTTGATATAACACTGATTCGTGGATTTTACGAGCCCGGATTAGTAAATGCTCGTCGATGTTTTCATAGTTTTGAGAGTCTAAAAACTCCAAAGAAGACTCTATGGGGGTGCTTTTTCGTAGATTTAGTCTCCTGAGTCTGAAAAAAATGTAAAATAGTCCAAAGGAGAACTATCTTAGCTTCCAAAGAACTAAGGTATACCTTTTTTGTACTTAGTCGACAAGGTCCAAAAAAGGGGTAAACTATCACCAAAGTGACGCTTCTTCAAAAGCAAGCATGTAGCCTTAGTTTAACGAGTGTGAAGGAATGCAAGATCACTTGGAAAGTTCCATTTATTTATGAGAATGGGACGAACAACAGTAAACTCGATTCTTTGTATGAAGTTTTAATGAGCATGACAATGGCATAAATAGCACTCAAAATCTTTTTCATGTTTAGGTCTAGAGCACGAAAAAGAGAAAACTAAGTTCAAACAAGTTTATTTTCTGTAATTTTAGTCCTCCAGGCCCGTAAAAGAGATAAATCTATACATGAAGATACTCTTCTAAATTCTGAAGAAAATAGAGTATTCCTTTTTCGTAAATAATCCATAGGGTCTGGAAAAGGATTAAACTTATACTACTATGGATGATCCTTCGTGTCCTTTGACGAGTCTGAAAGAACAAGAAACTTGACTATCTAGTCATGTTTAAGGAGTCAAACCAAGTCTTAAAGATAACTCCATAGGGCGGGAACCTTATAATCAAGGGTAGTTCAGTAAAAGATACAAAGAGGCTCTTTTTTGTGTGAAAAACAACTACAAAGGCTCCTGCGACCTAGCAAAATGCAGCATGGGTACCATAATCGACAAGAAGTGTTCTAACTAGGGTAACCCATGTGAGGTAGGCTCTAACCATCCAAGAACAACGATGTTTGAAGGGTAAGAAGCGGTTGCAAATCGCAGTACATGGATAAAAAAGGAAATCTTAGAGTTCATCAGGGGATAAGGTATAAGTGCAAGATGCAAAAGGGGACCAAATCCTATCCTAAATGTGAAGAAAACATGCTCCAATTTCATCAATAACCTGTAATATCTAGGTAAAAACAATTGACATTAGTTCAAATGACAGAAAATGACCCAAACTATATAAAAGTAGGTTAATTTTTGAAATTTTTACTATAAATAGTGAAAATTGGTTCAAAAACATTAAATTTGATATTTACTCGTATTAGTGCAAGTTTTGCCTCTAGTATTCAAACGGTTCATGTGCTCAAACTAGTGGACGAAACTCTGACCTGCAAGTTGTAGGTAACTCATATCTCCTTCATCTTTGATTTTATGCTTTCAAATTTTAATTTCCATGCTTATTTGATGTTTTTGGCATACTTTAAGAGCACCACACAGCACTCATGGGTGGCGCACTGCATAGTCATGAGTTCATGAAATAATCACAGGTTTGCAGTGAGGAACCCACGAGTGATGTGCGTT
Organism: Pseudotsuga menziesii; assembly: GCA_001517045.1. Taxonomy (NCBI): domain Eukaryota; kingdom Viridiplantae; phylum Streptophyta; class Pinopsida; order Pinales; family Pinaceae; genus Pseudotsuga; species Pseudotsuga menziesii. The sequence continues at coordinate 738,706 of LPNX010083982.1, forward strand.
GTTCTCATTGGATAGGCGCGGGTGCTGCAAAATAAGGGTTTTTTTATGAATCTAATGGCAAAAATGTTGATTTTGCAGGACAAAATGGTTCTAGAGTGGAGGGAAAGGGAGCACAAATATATGGATAGGATAGAAATGGGAATCCGATGATTCTTAATGCCCTCCAAAGGTGTGGGTTGTTGAAATTCTAGCGCACTTCAAACATGAGATCCCAGGTTCGACTCCTAGAGACATTGGTACGGTTATGGGATCATGATCTTGGCATGTTTGATCATCAGGGGGAGTCCTTAGAGCTTATTGTAGAGGACATATACTTTGTTACCATATTGTCTCATCGAGGGGAACCCATGAACTTGGGTGGCATCCGTCGTGGGGGTGATCTCCTTAGAGTGCAAGACTATGTCAACATGTATTATTCACCTGGCACACAGAAATCGGGAACACAAATCTCGATTGCAAATATCACTAGCTTCCCCTTGAAAGTGCTTGTGAGCATTGTTGTAAGAGTGGCGGGGTCATCTACATTGCATTTAGCTACACATACCCACATGCGTATAACAGTGAAGTGTCTTCAAGGTGTGTTCTTTGAATGGTGTTCTAGATTGGTCTCGATCATGAAAAAACAACTCTCAGATTGTAGGATGGGGAAGAAGAAGAACTTTGGCTATGTGAGTATCTTGGTTTCTTTCTTCTTCGAGAGGTGCCTTCTCTGAGCCCTACAGTGACACTTCCACCCTCCCCTCCCCGTGAACGTAGAATTACGTGGTGGGGCGATGTATTCCTCCACCAGGGTGGTGGTGAGATCCAGGGTGGTTATGATGATGATTTCTATGCTTGGTGGATCTGCCAAGTTCCTGCTTTGGAGAAGTTCCCGTATGTTGGTTTGGACTTTCATGGAAATCTTGTGTTAGTTCTTCCTCCAGGAGAAGCATGGGGAGACATGGGTGAGTCTTTTACTTTTTTGAAATATTAAATTTTTATGAATTATTGTTCATAAATTTATATACATATGTATTTTATTCAAGTCTGAAACGTCTTTTGATGATATGCAAATGTTGGACCTGTCCAGACAGACGGACATCCTAATACTTACGTACGACTAGTAGAAGGAGTTGGAGATGAAGCTATGCTTCATATTATGGAGGGAAACCTGGCTAGGCTTACCTATGATGTACTGACACTAAGGATGGAGCGTATTCCTATGGCCATGTAGGATCATGTCGTGGGTGTACCTCCATCCTAGTTATGCATACTCTGAAAGGTGTCCAGGTCTATCCTATGTTACCGAGAGGTTGTGGATGCAGCTGCAGCTGATGAGGCTAAGGAGCCTCCATATTTTTTATCATATGAAGGGTTATGATCCTATTTTGTATTTTTGATGTACATATTTACTGGATATTCAGACCAGAACTTGATGTATATGGACTTACTTTTTACACACACACATGTGTCTGTGTGGTTATTTACATGTGTCTCTATGTATCTGTGTATTTATTTTACAAAGTCTGTGACAAATGTCAATCTAAAAGGTAATTAGAAATTGCATCAGTAATAGTGTTTTTATTTCTTGAAATGTGTTGATATATAATGTGTTCAAAATTTATTTCAAGTAACCTAATTTGCAAAAACTGACGTAAAAGGGTAGGGTGTCTCACTTGGTAGACCCCATTGAGATGAGAGTCGAGTCTAACTTCCAGATAGATGATACCATGTGATATAGCATCCTAAAGAAGCTTAGTAACAACATTGTACTTAGCTACATTGTTAGTTGCAGGACCTAAGCAAGCGCCTCCTGAGGCAACCAGTTGTCCTGTGGGTGCATAAATGACCCAAGCAGCTGAAGCCAGCTTGCAAGTGTGGCGGCTTGCGCCATTAGAAAACCCTACAAACCACTCCAAAGAAATATGAAACAACACCAGACTACATAAGAAACACTAACCACTAATGACCATTTACAATATTATACAAATATAATACAAGAAAAAGCATAATGCCTAAGTGTAATACTTTTTCATGTAGATCCCGTTTTGAGGCTCCAACAGCTTACTACTATCATAATCAACTAACTTGTATGCACCCTTCTTTAGGAACTTTGACACAATGTATGGGCCTAACCACATATATTTAAACTTTCCTTCCCCCAGGGGTTCCTTATCCTGGTCATAGACCAAGACAAGCTCTCCTTCAAAGAAAACCATAGGTTTAACGGTTTTTTCGTATTGGTTTTTCACCCATTGCTTATGTGCTTCTTTTTTTGTAAGTGCATCTCTGCACTGCTCATCTAGATGCTCTAGATGTAGCAAACATTCCTCTATCTCAGAAGTATCGAGAAGTACGTGAATGAAAATATTTAAGGATGGTATCTCTCATTCCACCAGCGTGACTACTTCCACCCCATGAACGAACTAGAAAGGTGAAAACGCTGTGGAAATCTTAACATTCGTTCGATATGCCCAAAGCACCAGATACAACATGATGTGGCAGTTTTACCTACTCGCATTAATAGTTCACTTGAGAATGGTTTTCAATTTTTTGTTAACTACTTCTACTTGTCCATTCGCCTGCGGGTAAAAGGAAGATGAGTGGTCTTTCCTAACACCTAGCATAGTGGTTAACTCTTTCATCATCTTGTTCTAAAAATGACTTCCATGGTCAGTGACAATCTGCTTCGAAATATCAAACCTGGTGATAATTTGATTGAATACGAAATATGATGTCATCTCACCATCGACTTTAAAGGTAGGCATTGCCCCTACCCACTTCATAAAGTAGTCAACAAAAACAATCATATAATTTTTCCCCCCAGTAGAAACTGCATTTCAAGTCATGAAATACACCCCCCACTTAGTGAAGGGCCCTACCACATTGATGGGAAAAACAGGAGAAGGATGCGACCACATCTTTCTGGTGTAAACATGGAACAGATGACAACGTTTTACTACTTTTATACAATCTTTGAAGAAGGTAGGCCAAAAATAATTGGCACGTAAGATCTTTTGGGTCGTTGCTAACCCATATAAATGAGCCCCACATGATCCGCTATGAGAACCATTTAGAACAATCTCAGCCTCCTCATGGGTAAGGAACCGACACAAGATGGAGTCTACCCCTCATCTATGAAATGTATCACCAATTATGAGGTAGTTTTTTGCATTTAACCTTAATTTGTGTCGATCTTCCTGTTAGAAGGTCACATGACACTTCAAATTCTAGAGATATACTAGGATATCTCTGTACCAAGGATAAGAGGTTGAAATTAAGAAAATGTGTTCATCAAGAAATGGCTCATATTCTATCACTACGCTTTCATCACTCAGGAACTTTGTGATAAGCTCCGCGAATACTAGGGACTTCTTTGACTTGGCAGACTAAAAATAAAGGTTAAACTCCTAGAGAATGACAATCCACTTAGTAAAATTTCCCCTGATTATTTGTCAGGATAATACGTACTGAAATGGATTCACATCCGCAACCACAATGGTTGTCCCTAGCAAAATGTAGTGTCTCAACCTATGGACGACATAGACTGCCGCCAAATCTAGTTTCTGTACATGTGAATACCTCAGTTCATGACCAACCAAAGCACGATTGAGATAATAAATGACATGTTCCTGGAGTTTTTCATCCTCCTAAATTAGTACAACACCAATCGTAGACTTAGATGCAGCCATATACAATATGAAGTCCTTCATGTACTCTGGAGGGCACAAAAGAGGAGCTGATAACAGTGTTTTTTCAATGCCTTGAAGGATTGCTATGCGGATTTGTCCCATAGAAATAGGGTGTCTTGCTTAAGCAAGTTCATGAGGACCTTAGTGATATTGGCATGGTTCACAATAAAGCATCAGAGAAAGTTTGACTTTCCTTGTAGACTTTGTAATTGTCTGATGGTTTGAGGAGGATGCAGATTAATAATCGCTTCTACTTTCAACGGATCGACCCTTATACCTTTGTTGGACTATGAAGCCTAAAATTTTCCTCGATTCGATGCAAAAGACACACGTATGGGGATTTAAGTGGTTCTTGTAGTGGCTGCATATTTCAAAAACTAAGTGGAGATGATCTAGATGATCCTTCCTCTTTCAAGAATGGGTCGGAAGATCATCTAGGTATGGTTCAACAATGTGCTTAATATCATGGAAGAAAAATTTATTGCACGTTGAAAGGTTTCCCCGACATTTTTCAATCCAAATGACATCTTCTTGTACGCCAACGTGCCCCAGGGACATATTAAGGCAGTTTTGTGTTGGTCTTCAGATTTAATCTGAATCTGGTTATATCCCGAAAAACCATCCATAAATGAGAAAACTTCAATACCCGCTCATGTGTCAATACTCTTAGAAAATGAAAGGTGTGGGGTAGTTGTCCTTAGGACAAGCCTTGTTCAAGTCCCAAAAATCAGTACAAATGTGTATAGTCCCATGTTTCTTATTGACCAGAACGAGATTGGATACCCATTCTGTAAGAGAGATAGGGTAAATGAAACTGACTTTCAGCAGTTTTTCCACTTTAGCCTTAACAGCTTCCGCTTTCTGCGCATTCATAGGTCTAAGCTTTTGTCAAACAGGTTTAATGTTAGGGTAATTTTTTATCTCATGCTCCACAATTGATGGGTTGATTCCTGACATCTCCTTGTAAGACCAGGCAAAGACATCGCACAATTATTTAAATAAGGTGGTATAACTGACAATCTCTTCAGGTGAAGAGTTTTCTCCAATATGTACATTCTCCACAATATCTGATTTAGTAGATATATTAATCGGAATGGTGGCAAAACAAAATTCCATGTTCCCCTCGGCAAACACTCCCTCCTTGGGCAAAGGATTCACTAGTTGATCAATACCTTCATCTAGTCTCACATGGAACTCATAATTTTCTATCATGCTCAGGTCTGTAAGGAAGTAGGACTTGTGATGTAGATATTCACAAATTTCCCCAGGTCCTATCATAGCTTCCAGAATGGCTTCTTCATATGACAAAACCATATCTAAGTAGTCATCATAATAAGTTGAGTTCTTTGCTCATGCAGGCAAGTAAGCTTCATCTGACTCTTCTGAGACTGGAAGAGTCAAGATGGAATCAACAGTAGCATCAAATATAGCTCGGTAGGCTACTTCTGCTGCTTATCAGGGCACTTGAGGCTTGTCTTGCAAAGGGAGAACCCACGAGTCAGTTTTATCTACAACCATAGAGATATTCCTCCCTACACTAGTCGTGCCTAGGTAGTTTATAGGAGTGGGAATATCAAAAGTTCCCATCAATGATGTATACATCCCACTCCCAAACTTTTGTTTTTCAGGCATGACTGATCAATGAAGGGTACATTAGACTCTAAAGTATCCATACGTCCCTTTCGAGTAAATAAGAGCTTGTCAACAGTTACCAACTTCCCTTCGTGTGGGAACACGAGGACTTGGAAAACATATGATGGAATAGCGCACATCGCATAGGTCTAACTCCTCCCCAAAAGTAAATTATAGTCCAAAGGGGCATCAATTACTTCGATTTCTATAGAGACCAATTTCCCTGCCATTTTTATTTCAAAAGATGGCAGTATACCATGTGGGTGGAAAGACCTTCCATTGAAAGCGGTCAACAAAGTGTTAGATGGGACCAACTCAGGGGATCCCAAAGCCTTCCAACATGAAATCGACATTACACATGTGGATGCACCTTTGTCTATCACTGTTCGTCCAATGATTTTTCTATCATGGATAGCATCAATCGAAAAGGACACATGGTAAGTTAGGTGTGGTTTGACATCAGAAAGATTAAACTTAGCCATTAGGATCGCAGATTCCATAATACCGATGGCCGCCAAAAGTAAATCTCGTTGCAAAGGACAACTCTGGAACACTTCTAAGGCTGACATCGCACAAGGATTTTGGGCCAAGTCTTCTACAACTGAATAGTTCGAAGTGAACCTCGTGTTAGGGTTGTGAAATTCCTTTTTGAAGACACCTTTCGATATCTTCGGCATAATATCAGTCGGTTTATCAATTGAAAGTGGGGTTGATGTTTCGATAGTCTGTTAATCTTTCTACTGAGCCTCCGTTTCATAATTCTTGGCTCTAGTATGTAGTAAGGTATGGGATCAGACCATATTGATATAGGATTGATCAGTAGAAGGAACATTTTGTGTTCCTCCATCATTCTTCGGATCACTAGAAGTTACATTATGTCCTTGGGGGAATGGATCCTTCAGGACGACAGGTTTTTGTTATTTCAATAAATTCTGTGCTTGATCCATTAAGGGACATTGGTAGGTAAAATGGTCTTCCTGGAAAATCTTGCAAGGAAACTTGAATTTACTCTTTTCTCTCCCCCCCCTCTCAACATTGTTTGTGGTTTTCTGTTTGTTTTGATTTCCCTCACCCTTCTTACCCATGTTCTTTTTCCCATCGAGTTGTTGATTTCCCTTTTGGGTAGATTGCATAGTATAAACATTCACATTCTGTGGTGATGGGGTGGGAATCCTTGGCTGCCTCCACTACAGATTTCTTCACTGACAGTTCATGTATATGTTTGGCCAGTGATTCTACAGTCAGTGAGTCAACTGAACCCACCACGCCATCGACATGTGGTCCAGGCTCGGGTTTAGCAAAGTCTGTGTTGGACCTTGGCACCTCAAGAATAATCTTATAGAGAATCCCATACTGGGAATATATTAAATCCAATTGTTGGGCCCTGAGTATGGCCTCCTCCTTCAAGGTCACTCCCGAAGTTGAAACGCCTTTTGAAATATACAGAAATAAAGACTTCAAAAACCATTCCAATAGGAATTTAGGAGGAATATTTTTTTTAATGAGCCTCTTCCATCTTGTCCACTCTTGAATGTGGTAATATATGTGAGTGGCCTTGTTCTACCGAAAGGTCGACAGAAGGTCTGTACTGGCATCATACTAGATAGGAAGATGGAAGTGGTTCACAAAAAATAGTTGCTAAATCAAGAAAATTGTCGTAGGTGGCAGACAGGAGTTCGATATACCATTTAGGAGCTACATTGGTCATATTTTATTGAAAAAACCTCAGTTGAATTGAATAATTGTTCAATGAGTTGGAGGAGCACCAAAAATGGAACGTTGTGACATGGTCACCCGGATCCTCTCCATTTTCCCCTTCAAATTTAGGAATGTCAGAAGGTAATTTAATCGAAACTGGTGGCCAAGTCGAATCATGGCGCACAGGGTCATTCACAAGTTTCGATAAGTATAGCAAGTTTAAAGTTTCCAGAAAGGGTAATTTGGGCCTAGTCGCAGATTGATATTGAGAAGTCTGGGTCGAGTAAGTACTCGCACCAATGTTCCCAAAAGAGAGGTTGGGGTTTCCCCCAACCACTGACTGTGAATATTAGCAATGTTTTGAAAGGGATTTCACCCAAAGGCCAATGGATTACTGACTTGATGTGTTTTATACTACATTCGACTGATTGCAGCCGAGGCTGGAGTTGCAGATACAATAGCTATGATCCCCCCCCTGAAAATTAAGAAGGGAGAGCTTTTGAAAGGTGCAGCCGACACTTGACTAGAAGCCTGAAAACTGAACCCTAAAAAAGGGTTTGGGCTTCCAAATGACACACCAACATAAGTAGGAGAAGGACATACATAAGGGTTGGATGAAGGCATGTGTCCTCCATACCACATAAATCCTTGGACAAAGGCATTGGAACCATTAGGACCACTTTGAGTATTTTGAAATAATGGAGAAGAAATAAAAGGCACACTGGGTATCCCAATGACAACCATGCTAGATGGACCAATAATGTTTGGAGGTGTTGATGGATTAGCCACTCGAGAACTTGGAGACATTGGGGTTGATGAATTGAATTTTAAGGACACCACTGATGCGATAGATATACTTGGCCTTGGTGCACTCACCGATGAAGGTGATGCAGGAGCATAGGCTCAAGAGGGTGAAGTCGTTCATCACTTCACAAGGTCAAGGGAACTCTTAAGGAGACCTAGGGTCTCGTATATTTGTAATTTTCTTTATTTTGTAAAAGCTGAATAAAAAATGGATAAGGAATCTAGATCCTTTTCCACATGTAATAGCTAGGATTGAGTTAGTTGTTTATTTGAATGAATTCAACAATATGTTAGTGATTCATAGGGTTAGTAGAGATTAATAAGTACTGTACTCCTTTGTTATGGGATCTGGAAATAAAACCATGATTGTATAAAACACAGTTTGAGTCATTTAGATAGGCAGATTTTGGTTAAGCTCATAGAGCTTAGATAGCTCGAAGAAACTTGTTTAGCTCACAAAGATAGATAATGAGTGAATAGTTTGTGGAGTGCAGAGAGCATAGAGCATAGTGTGTGTGTTTTATAACTGGTTGATTGAATGAAGAACATGGTTTTTATACTCTCATATGTTTTCTTATTTGACATCTTCTTTCCAATAGCTAGTAGCATGATTTTTAATTCTCTATGCGTATGAATCTGATAGTTTGTATAATCCAAGAAGTATGTGTGTGTAGAGTGTTGCAAGAAGAAATTGATCATTGCACTGATCAATTTACTCGTAAAATATCACAGAGTTAAACATCTATATCTTAGATAGATCCACGGTCGTAATTGAATTTCACAAATAGAAGATGTGCCTAAGATAAGCCTAAGCCAATCGTCAGGTGACTGAAGATCGTGCGGTGGAGATTAAAGATGGAATAAGATCAATGGTTGAAGAAGATTCCATTGATAAAAAAGAGAGGAGGATAAAAGGTGATTTAGGTTGCGAAATTGGGAAGTAATCATTGGAAATCGAATTGAGATCAATGGTAGAGATAGATCATCAAAATATATCAATGACGCACAACAATTTCACTGGGAGGAGTTACGTGGTTTAGAAAATTTCAAATGTGTGTGAAATTTCTATGAAATGTGCTTCATCATTTTTGGAGTCCATCATTGATTTAGTGGGGACACAGATCTGACGATCAACAAGTCATTTCGTAGATTTAACAAGCAATATTTTTAACGTGTAGGATGATTGTAAAAATTATTTTATGAAGAATAGTTAATTCCATGTTTTGAAATCTGTTGACAACTCAGCGATAGATCGACTAATGTGTTTGCTAATTGGATTGAGTTTGGGTACTGATTGGACCCGCATATCTTACCTGGCATCAAGTTTGGTATGAGATCAGAAATTGGATTCTGTGTGAAGGTATGAGAGTGTGGTCACAATAGTTCTTGTTTCTAAAAGATTGTGAATTGTTAGTTTATGAGGTTAGAGTAGTTTTTCTGTATGAAAGGCAGGCTTATTTTTACTCCTGTATTACTAACAGATTCAGAGCAAGTCATTATTGACAGAAAAATTGTATCCAGTAGTGAATTGTTATGTCAGGAGATGGAGGCCAAAGTTGGAAGAGGTCGGGGCAAGCGAGGAATACATGTTGCCAATGTAGAATTGAGAGAGAAGATAAGAAATCTAAGAGCAAATATGGAATCCTTAGAAACTGGAATACATCATGAGCACACTGGAGATACAAGTGATGAAGAGATACTTGAAAAGGAGGAGGAAACAACTATTGAAACTCTTAAGGTAAGAATGCTTAGGTCTATTTTTGGTGCAGGTTCTAGTTTAAGAGCTGATGTGTCATTCTACAGTGGAAGCTTGGACCCAGAAGAGTTAATTAATTGGATCAATGCTTGAACAAACACTTCGACTATGCTGAAGTGAAGGAGGATAGGAAAGTTAGATTTGATGTCGCAAGGTTAAGAGGGAATGCATCCTTATGGTGGGATGGTGTGCAAGAGGAAAGGATCTTGAAGAACAAAACGAGGATCAATGGCTAGAACAGAATGACAACTAAATTGAGAGGTAAATTTCTTCATGAGGATTATAAGTTGATTTTGTTTGGGCAAATGAAAAATCTTAAGAAAAAGCCAATGACAGTTGGGGAGTATACCGAGGAATTTTATAAGGTAAATATCAGATATAAACATATGGAAGACACACCTAAGAGGGTAGCTAGGTATATTAATGGTTTAAGATTTGATATACAAGATGAATTGGGTTTGTTGTCATTGAGATCTGTTGAGGAAGCATATCAGGTTGCTTTGAGGGTTGAGGAGAAGCTGATGAGAAAACAAAGTCAGAGAACAAAGGTGAGAGGATCTGGAGGAAGGGAATAGCAGCAGAAAGGTGAAGCTAGAAGTTCAAATCAACAAATGCATTCTGACAGAACTGATGATAATAGAGGTGGAAGAAATGATTCAAGAGGAAGGGTCAAAGGAAGAGGTGGACAAGTAAGATGTTACAGATGTGGGTAGCTTGGCCATATGTCATGGGATTGTCTTGAGAATGTTGCAAGATAGAGAGGAGAAAAAGTAGTGCAAGTTGAACCCGAAGCTCCAAAGGAATTAGAGGTGGCTATGAATTACCCTAAACAAGGTGAAGCATTGTTGTTGAAAAAGGTAATTTATGAGTCAGTTCAAAGGAGGAGCCTGTTTAAGACAGTTTGCAAACGTAAAGGTAAGTGTTGCAAGTTGATTATTGATAGTGGTAGTACTGATAATTTGGTGTCTACTAAAATGGAGGACAAGCTAAATTTAAAGAGGAAATTACATCCAAAACCATACAGAGTTGCATGGTTGTAGAATGATCATCAAGTTCATGTGAGTGAACAATGCCAAGTAAAGTTTCATATTGGAAGTTATCAGGATGAGGTAAAATGTGACATCATAGAAATGGATGCTTGTCATGTTTTATTAGGGAGGCCTTGGCAGTTTGACAAAGAAGCAGTGCATGAGGGCAAGAGTAATGTCTATTCCTTTTAAATGAATGGAAAGAAACATAGTCTTCATCCATTCAGAGGTAAGCAAGAGGAATTCAGTAGTCAATTGTTGATGATGACTGACAAGAGGATTGTGAATGATTGGAAAGATGAAGATGAGGTAAAAGTAATTTCACAAGTAAATGATTTTGAAATTAAAATGACTAATAAGGTGTGCATTGATTGGCTGAAAGAAAGATCATACCAACAGGAAATGTCAAATGCAAGCATGGAATTAATGGAGGAAGCACAACGTGAAGTCATAACGGGTGGTGAGAGGTATATGACTAATGAAATTACTAAGGATCGTGATGTGACAGAAACATGCAAAGGAGAGAAGAGCCAAGAAATTCATGCACGAAATTCTTGGATGACAGACATATTCATGCTAATGTATTTTTTGTTTGCTTATGTAACAGGGAATCTGATTCATTTATATGCAGATGAAGGAGAACTTGTTGACAAATTGTTTGTAGGTCAGAGGAAAAAAGAACTTAAATGATCTATGGAGTTCAAACATATGCTGGAGAAACTGAAGGACCTATTACAAACATAGTGTTGGAAGACATGGCTGAAGGGACTGTTCAAAATGAGAACACTGCCCAGATTTACACTTTGGGTATTTGTTGAAATCCTACATAAAAACAACAGAGAGGAAGCTCATGGACAGGAGCCCATGAATAATTTCAAGCTGGGAGTCTGATGCAGGAGCATAGGATCAAGAGGGTGAAGTCGTTCATGACTTCACAAGGTCAAGGGAACTCTTAACGAGACCTAGGGTCTCATACATTTGTAATTTGATTTATTTTGTAAAAGATGAATAAAAATGGATAAGGAATCTAGATCCTTTTCCACATGTAATAGTTAGGATTGAGTTAGTTGTTTAGTTGAATGAATTCAACAATCTATTAGTGAGTCATAGGGTTAGTAGAGATTAATAAGGACTATAGTCCTTTCTTATGGGGTCTAGAAACATAACCATGATTATATAAAACATAGTTTGAGTCATTTAGACAGGAAGCTTTTGGTTAAGCTCATAGAGCTTAGATAACTCGAAGAAACATGTTTAGCTCACAGAGATAGAGAATGAGTGAAGAGTGTGTGGAATGTAGAGAGCATATAGCAGAGAGTGTGTGTTTTATGACTGGTTGGTTGAATTAAGAACATGATTTTTATACTTTGCATATGTTTTCTTATTTGACATCTTATTTCCAATAGCCAAGAGCATGATTTTTAATTCTCTATGTGTATGAATCCTTTAGTTTGTATAATCCAAGAAGTCTAGGAGTGTAGAGTGTTGCAGGAAGAAATTGATCGTTGCAATAATTAATTTACTCGTAAAATATCACAGAGTTAAAGATCTGTATCTTAGACAGATCCACGGTCATAATTGAATTTCACAAATAGAAGTTGTGCCTGAGATAAGCCTAAACCAATTGTCAGGTGACTCAAGATCGTGCGGTGGAGATTAAAGGTGGAATAAGATCAATGACTGAAGAATATTCCACTGATAAAATAGCGAGGAGGATCAAAGATGAGTCTGGTTATGAAATTGGGAAGTAATCGTTGGAAATCGAATTGAGATCAATGGCAGCGATTGATCATCAAAACAAATCGATGACACATAATGATTTCATTGGGAGGAGTTGCATGGTTTAGAAAAATTTCGATGTGCACAAAATTTCTATGAAATGCACTTCATCATTTATGGAGTCCATTGTTGATTTAGTCTAGACACCGATATGACAGTCAACAATTCATTGCACAGATTTAACAAGAAAGATTTTTAATGTTTAGGATGATTGTGAAATTTCTTTTATGAAGAATAGTTAATTCCATGTTTTGAAATTTATTGACAACTCAGCGACAGATCGACAACTATGTTTGCTGATTGGATCAAGTTTGGGTGTTGATTGGACCTGCATCTCTTACCTAGAATTAGAAGGAGACATTCCATTGGTTATCATGGCTAAAATGGGTGTAGACATATCCCCCATACCTTCTTCTGAACTAGACATAACAAAACTCAAAGGAACACCAATAACAGGTGGACCGAACGAACGAACTTGCACTAAAATATGATCTCTTAAGTCAATAAGAGGCGAATTGTAGTTCCTTGAAAATATTCAATTTCCACTGACAATGGATCAGTCCAAGTATAACGAAGTTCAAGTTCCCCTGGAATTTCACTGACACTAGTTGATTGAAAAGAACTGCTTGTGTCTAATCTCTGCCTTTAAGGTGGTGGTGGAGGCTCCACTGTTGAAAGCGGAGGAAAGTTTTGTAACCTTCAATACCTATGGGGAGGTTGATCCTCCACAAATAAATATTTAAATCACACACCTAGAGGTTAGACTAGATCACAGGCAGTCCATAGAGCATGCCACTAAAAAATCCTAATTATCACAGACACATGCAGGTAAAATATATACCTTCCAAAGGAGAGCCTTGGATGATTAAGGCCCAGAACAAACCAGTGAAGATCGAAGAACGATAACATGGGGTCCTGTGATAATTTTTCTGGGTGCAAGTGTTTGAATCACCAAACCTCCCCCCCCCAAATTGTTATCTGGGGTTTCCTCCCAAGTCCACCCTAGGTACAGTGGAAATAGCCTTCCACTATCACCTATGAAAGAACCCTAAATTTTGGATACTAAGGCTACCATGTTTACAAAAAGATTTCGAAAGAACAGTCGTAGGTATAACTGGTGTGCATGGGAAGGGTAAATAAGCTTGAAATTTAGACAGTATTGTCACCTCAAGGGGCCCAAAGGTGGTATTGAAAGAACCCTCATACGCACAACAATCCCAGTATATGATCGAACAAAGTATTGGAGGGGTATCTTTGCAACTAAGTCCTCACACAACCTCGTGCTTAAATCTTGTGTTAGAAGAGCTTTCAGTTGATCTCTTGCAAAATTGGATTTACCTGGAAGATAAGCCACTAAGTTTGAGTTTAAAGGATCTTGGATAGTTGTAGATGACCTAGTCCAAGATCCTAGCCTAAGCTAGTTGATGTAGACCCTAGAAAGAAAAAAGGTTACTAGTAAATTTTAATGAATAACGTTCTTTTTAGGGTGAATATTACTCAGGTAATGGAATTGAAACTTGTGGAGTTATGACTCAACTGAAAGCAAAAGAATAATATGATGTACAAATTTCAAAATACAAATGTTATTCAAATTATTTTCCCCTTTTTAAAAAACAAATGAAATTTGTTTAACAAACTTTGAAAAACATAAGACATTTTCACTTTTTATTTTTGAAAATAATCTAAAAATGAACATATAGTGAGCTTATCTAAGACTAACAATGCAACTAAATGCTTTGTTTTCGTTTTGTCTTTTCAAAAATCAAAAGCTAAATGCAAACTAATGCACCTAAGCAAGTCAGAAACATGAACATATGTAAATGCAAGATTCACTAATCAGGTCTCACAACCATTACCTTGAAGACTCTACAATGTTGGGCCAAAAACCTACTTGGGCTGAACTACTTCAAGTTGGAAACAAGGTAGATCAAAACTAGGAAGAAGTACAAGTCACAATAACTTAATAAAGCAATCAGACAAAGAATGAGCAGACACAGGTATTGACAGAGATCAGAACACTCAGGAACTACTCAAACCTCAACCAACGGTTCCAAGTGAGAAGACCTAAGAGAAACCCTACACATGCATTCAACCAAACTGTAATGTCCCCAACCCTCCGACTGGCGAAGAGGATTCTATCGATGCTGCTATCAATATAAGCAACTAGCCCCATGAACATACACATAAAGATTGAAATGCTTTGAACCAAAACATGCATACATTATACAGCGGAAGTAAAATCATACATTCAATCATTTAACATGTTCATCATTTTCATTAAACAACAAATACAATTGCAGATATGAAATAGACAAGAATACTTATCTTATGAGGAGGCTCGTCCCGCAACCAGCTATGTCGCTGCCACGTTCCACCCAACCATAGGCCAGTGTGCTCCTTAATCTCTCAGCAACACTGACACCCCCAAGCTGAGCATGTTTCCCTGAGGAATAAGGAACTAAGCAGGCTCACACATAGCTAAAGATATGTCAAGACTCATTCAAGCCAACACAGTTGGGTTTATCAGACCAAGAGTATACCACCACACATAACCAAGCCAACAAGTTGGGTTTATCAGGTTATCAGGAGATGGAAGCACTATCTGCTAAGATAGTGGGCTCACTGAAGAGCTAAGGAAACCTACACCAAAACTAGCTTGACTCCTAGGACATCCACACACACCCAACACAAGGAATCATTCCCTTCTCTAGTGCACAGTCCCTCAGGACATGACTTCCTTTCCAGTGTTATTCAGGGGGTGTAGAGAAGGGATTCAACCCTTTAGCTCTGTCTATGAGGCTCCTATAAACACTAGGTTTGTCAAGAATACTCCTTTCCACTCCTACACAGTCCAAAGACCAATCCACTATGCACACATAGTAAAACAACTAGCACAACAATTCATAGGTCTGGGATTTAAAGGAAGACACCACAGAACAAAACCAGAATGGAAACTTGGGTAATACACAGCTTAGACTGAGCAATTCAATTCCTAAGTCGTTCTTGGCCCTATCGTGGCCAAAACGACTCAACCACAAACTCACAAGAATCCAAAATCATGGGGAAAACAGCAGCGATTTCTTAGCTTGGCAAACTGTGGAGAAATGTCACAAAACGTTGGGGAAGAAACCCAATCACAGATCATCACCCAAAATGAAATTCTTAGCCTGAGGAGAGTTAAGAATGACTATCCACGTGAGGTAAAACACACATACAACAAAATCCCAAAAAATGAAATTTACCCACAACCAAATTGTGAATGTAAGGCATCTCTCCCAGTTCTCTGTGTGAGGAACCCTTCCAAAACCTGTGCGTGAGGAGAGAAAATAGTTGTCTCTGCGTGAGAATGGTCAAAATGGAAGAATGGGGTCTCTTCTTATCCTACCCATGTGAAGAGGAATGGATCCTTGGTGGAGTGTGTGTGTGGGAAAGGACTGATAGTCCCGCGACACACCACTGCCCATGCAAAATGTTTTCCCAAGCCATAACTGCCCCTAACTAACTCCAGAGAATTTAATTTGGTAGTTGATTGATTGATGGGTTCTCCTATTGACATCTGGCTTTTCCCTATTGGCCCAAAAGGTTAAATAATTCCCCCTCCTTATCCTTGGGAAAATCATGCCATTTTCGTTATGGTTGCATTGACATAGTTGATTGTGGGTATTTTTAATTAAAATGCATGTTTACATGATGCCAAAATTAATATGTGCCGGATAGCACGATATACCATTGGCAATGATTTTAATGGCTGGAACAGAAAACAATTAAATCGATGGTGGGGCTTTTGCCTTTAGCTCCACACCACAATTAATTAGAATATATACATCATATACATTTAATGCAAATGGGGTCAAAACCGAGGTGTTACATTCCCCTCCCCCTTCAACAACACTGTCCTTAGTGCTTTACAAAATTGAACAAAATGCTACACTGGTACCGCCTCAGTGCTCCACAGAATTGAACAAAAATGGATGTACCAATCGCATGGCATCCTCCAGCTCCCACGTAGCCTCTTTAGGACCGTAGTGCTCCCATTATACCTTTACATGCCCTATGGCTCAGTTCTGGAGCATTGTGACCTTCCTTTCGAGGATGTGCACTGGTGTTGGAGTAGGGTCCCGCGGCTACAGAAGGAGCTGTTAGTTTAGCGGATAGATAAGTTTTGGCGAAGAGAAGATAAGATAGAGCTACGACGCCGTAGCACGTTTCCAGCTACAGAGCAGAGCCGGAAACCATGACAAAGAAGACAGAGAAGTCAAGGAAGACGACTGTACCTGAGCGGCTGAGAAGAGAGAGCTCACCCACTGCATTGAAGGCAGCGGCGAAGACAGGAGGGCTCAGTGACCCTCATAAAGGAAAAGGAGCAACGAGGCTGAAGCATTGAAGACGAAGGACAGAAAAGCGAAGCGGTGAACAGTACCCATGATCAGCGTTGGGAAGCATGGAAGACTGCAGAGAGCTGTGGTGTGATGGAAAGCGGCTGCCTCAAGTACAGATATGGCCAACTGTCACTAGTTAGGGTTTTGGGCTACTATTGGGACAGGCCCACAGTGTTGTAATGGCAAGACCTTCGGGCTGCCTATAAAGGGATATATTTTGTATTGTAAAAGGGTTGGTTGGTTGGTCAGTTAGACAATTAGACAATTGTTGGGTGATATAGATAATAGAAGTAACATAGAATGTTGTAAAATCCAAGCTCTGGTTCTGTTATTAGCGGTAGCAATCTTACTGTAACTAGTAGCTGGCTTATTAAGCCTGCATGTAATGATCCGCAGGGATCGACAGAGAGGGAAGAGTATATTGTAGGAGTGCAATATAGAGAAGAAAAGAGATCTAAGAGAGAAGATCTTGAGCTGCATATGCGGTGCAGCAGAACTGTGTTTTACCTTCCCCTGAGCTATAATAAAAACACAGTTCTGTGGACGTAACTTCCATCCTGGAGTTGAACCATGTTAAAATCGAGTGTTATGTGATTGGATTATGTGTTATGTTTACTTGTGCAATTATCAGTTATTTCATGGACTTTGTTTACAATTTAATGAATGAATGTGTTAATCAGTTTACAGCAATATAGAAGGATAAACATAAGTTGAAGTCTTTGGCATGTTGTATGCGGGTTCATTTATGCTTTGCTTGAAATAGTCACTAGTCGCAGTATTGAACAGCCTGGTATGTTGAGCCTTGAGAGTTGACACAAACAACGCTAAGTGTGCTGAGCCGCGGGAGTAGGTTATCGCAAGAAGGCGATACCGCACCGGCAGAGGAGCTGCGGTGCGCAATACCGTAGGTTAAGGGCTTAGCGTTGGGAGGAAGTTACGTGTCGCCTGGTGAGCGGCGATGCGATAAGGCTGGGGTCGTCGCGAGTCAGTGAAAGTGCGCGACGTGGAAAGGGACCGCACGATAATAGAAAGGATATCTCGTGGCTAGAAGAGCTGCGAGACGAGGAGATCACGCGACGCGAGCAGAGGAGTCACGCGGCGTGCAGAGAAAGAGACCTTGCCACTAGAAGGGCTGCGAGTCATAAGAAAGGACGCCATAGAACCTGGTCCAAGACGCTTGAGTCCTTGGCCAACCCATTAGAATCACTTCGGGTGAGACTTCAGGCCGCTTTGTGGTCTGTTGCCGAAAGGGCCAGTGAGCTAGGGGCGTTGTTGATTGATTATAGTAAACCCGGGTCTGCCCATCATAGCCAACAAATGGTTCCGTAGAACGAAGTCATAGGACTTCGAGACAAGTTTAACAAGG
The DNA here is from genome assembly GCA_001517045.1 of Pseudotsuga menziesii. Classification (NCBI taxonomy): domain Eukaryota; kingdom Viridiplantae; phylum Streptophyta; class Pinopsida; order Pinales; family Pinaceae; genus Pseudotsuga; species Pseudotsuga menziesii. The sequence continues at coordinate 756,819 of LPNX010083982.1, forward strand.
CTTTGTAGGAAGCCAAGGCAAAGCTACAGCAGGAGAAGCCCGCTGGTAGTGGCTCGAGGGCGAGCCACAAGTAAGTGTTAAGGGACTGTTGGAGCAGGGTCCCGCAGCTACAGAAGAAGCTGCTAGTTTAGCGAATAGATAAGTTTTGGTGGAGAGAAGATAAGATAGAGCTACGACACCATAGCATGTTTCCAGCTACAGAGCAGAGCCGAAAACCATGACGAAGAAGACGGAAAAGTCAAGGAAGACAACTGTACCTGAGCGGCTGAGAAGAGAGAGATCACCCACTGCATTGAAGGCAGCGGCTAAGACAGGAGGGCTCAGAGACCCTCATAAAGGAAAAGGAGCAACGAGGCTGAAGCATTGAAGACGAAGGACAGAAAAGCGAAGCGGTGCACAGTACCCATGATCAACGTCGGGAAGCATGGAAGACTGCAGAGAGTTGTGGTGTGACAGAAAGTGGCTACCTCAAGTACAGATATGGCCGACTGTCACTAGTTAGGGTTTTGGGTTACTGTTGGGACAGGCCCACAGTGTTGTAATGGCAAGACCTTCGGGTTACCTATAAAGGGATATATTTTGTATTGTAAAAGGGTTGGTTGGTTGGTCGGTTAGACAGTTAGACAATTGTTGGGTGATATAGATAACAGAAGTAACATAGATTGTTGTAAAATCCAAGCTCTGGTTCTGTTATTAGCGGTAGCAATCTTACTGTAACCAGTAGTTGGATTATTAAGCCTGCATGTAACGATCCGCAGGGATCGACAGAGAGGGAAGAGTATATTGTAGGAGTGCAATATAGAGAAGAAAAGATATCTAAGAGAGAAGATCTTGAGCTGCATATGCGGTGTAGTAGAACTGTGTTTTACCTTCCCCTGAGCTATAATAAAAACACAGTTCTGTGGACGTAACTTCCATCCTGGAGGTGAACCACGTTAAAATCGAGTGTTATGTGATTGGATTATGTGCTATGTTTACTTGTGCAATTATCAGTTATTTCATGGACTTTGTTTACAGTTTAATGAATGAATGTGTTAATCAGTTTACAGCAATATAGAAGGATAAACATAAGTTGAAGTCTTTGGCATGTTGTATGCGGGTTCATTTATGCTTTGCTTGAAACAGTCACTAGTCACAGTATTGAACAGCCTAGTATGTTGAGCCTTGCGAGTCGACACGAACAACGCTAAGTGCATTGAGCCGCGGGAGTAGGTTATCGCAAGAAGGCGATACCGCACCGGCAGAGGAGCTGCGGTGCGTGATACCATAGGTTAAGGGCTTAGCGTTGGGAGGAAGTTACGTGTCACCTGGTGAGCGGCGATGCGATAAGGCTGGGGTCGTCGCGAGTCAGTGAAAGTGAGCGACGTGGAAAGGGACCGCACGATAGTAAAAGGGATATCTCGCGGCTAGAAGAGCTGCGAGACGAGGAGATCGCGCGACGCGAGCAGAGGAGTCGCGTGGCGCACAGAGAAAGAGACCTCGCCACTAGAAGGGCTGCGAGTCGTAAGAAAAGACGCCACAGAACCTGGTCCAAGACGCTTGAGTCCTTGGCCAACCCATTAGAATCACTTCGGGTGAGACTTCAGGCCGCTTTGCGGTCTGTTGCCGAAAGGGCCAGTGAGATAGGGGTGTTGTTGGTTGATTATAGTAAACCCGGGTCTGCCCATCATAACCAACAACTGGCTCGATTTGGAACTCTCCCTTGGGTTCCACCTGAATCACATCCCAATTTATCACATGGTTAGGATCATGTACATATTTCTTAAGCAAAGAAACATGAAAAACATTATGAGCGCTAGTGCTAGCAGGAAATGCAAGTCTATATGCAACTAGCCCTATTCTTTCAAGCACTTCAAACGACCCACGATATCTTGGTGACAGCTTGTCACAACTTCCAAGCTTCAAGAACTCTTCTTTTCCCTCACTATGAGGTAAACATGATCCCTGACACTGAACTCTTTGTTCACCCTATGCTTATCTGTGTAGATTTTCTATCTGTCCTGGGCTGCTTTCAGATTCTGCCTAATCTTTACAACCTCTCGCTCCATCTCCTTGAGCAATTCTGGACCAAGCATAACCCTATTCACTAGATTATCTCAATTCACTGGTGTCCTACACCTTCTTCCATACAAATCTTCATACGGACTCATCCCCAAGGATGCCTGTTGTCCATTGTCATAAGCAAACTCTGCCAAGTGTAGATAATCTTCCCACTTAGTTGGTTTGTCCATCACATACATGTGAAGCATGTCTTCAAGCACCTGGTTGACTCTCTTTTTCTGACCATCAATCTGAGGATGGTAGGCAGTGTTGAAGTTCAACTTTGTATCCAAATCAGCAAACAACCCCTTCCAAAAATTGGAAGTGAACTTGATATCTCTGTCAAAGACTATTGCCTTAGGCAATCCATGCAATTTGAAAATATCCTTCATGAAGATATTTGCAATGTCATCAGTCTTATGCATAGACTTAACCAGCATGAAATGTGATGCCTTCGTCAACTTGTCCACCACAACCATGATGGAATAATGTTGTCTCCAAGTCATTGGCAATTCAGTAATAAAATCCATGGAAATAACTTCCCATTTCCATTTTGGAACTGGCAAAGGTTGCAACAAACCTGTTGGGTGTTGATGCTCGACCTTCACCTGCTGACATTTCATGCACCTCGAAATATATTCAGCCATGTCCTTTTTCATTCATGGCCAAAAGTACTGCTTTCTGGCTGTAGCAATTATCTTTCGATATCTTGGATGACCAAAATATGGAGCTTGATGGATTTCATCCATAACAACTCTCCTTATATCTTCTACATTTGGAATATAAATTCTGCCTTTATAAGTAAGAAGTCCATCTTCTTCCAATTTATATCCCTCATACCTCTTCTCAAGACTTTGTTGCTGTAATTTGTCTTTTACCTGCACATACATTTCATCTTCAGCAATATGATTAACAATCTGCTGTCTCAAATCTGATTGGTAGATACTAAGAGATGCCACATGCATTTCCTGCACCTTCGTGCTGAGTGTATCAGCTACCTTGTTCTCTTTTCCTTTTATGTGCTTGATTTCAAAATCAAACTCACATAAAAACTCTAGCCATCTCACTTGCCTAGCATTCAAGGTAGGCTAATCAAATAAATACTTCAGCCCACAATGGTCTATCCTTAGCTCAAATCTTCTTCCCATCAAGTAATGCCTCCACATCTTGAGAGCATGTACTATGGCTGCAAGTTCTAGATCATGAGTGGCATAGTTCTTCTCATGCTCCTTCAGCTTTCTTGACTCGTAACATATCACGTGGTTGTCTTGCATAAGGACTCCTCCAAGCCCTTGCCCACATGCATCAGTACACACCACAAAATCTTTCTTTGGGTCTGCAATTTTCAATACTAGTGCACTGGTGAGAATATTCTTCAACTGCTGGAAGCTTTCATCACACCTCAATGTCCATTCAAACTTTATCCCCTTCTTTTGTAAAGAAGTGATGGCGTGTGCAACTTTGGATAATCCTTCAATGAATCTCCTGTAGTATCCTGCAAGTCCCATAAAAGTTCTTACATCTGTCACATTTCTTGGAGTAGGCCAATTCATAATGGCTTCAATCTTTTCAGGGTCCACAGATATACCCTCTTCTGAGATAGTGTGACCCAAATACTAAATTATATGTCTATAAAAGTCACACTTGCTCAGCTTTGCATACAGCTGATGCTCCCTGAGCAATTGCAATGTCAATCTCAAATGCTTTTCATGCTATTCCTCATTCTTAGAATAAATAAGAATGTCATCAAGCAAAACAAGAACAAACTTGTCCAAATACCTATTGAAGACACTGTTCATAAGGCACATAAATGAAGCTGGTGCATTTGTGAGACCAAATGGTACCACTACAAACTCATAATGTCCATACCTTGTTCTGAAGGCTGCCTTATGAATGTCTTCATCCTTGATTCTCACCTGATGGTAACCATACCTTAAGTCAATCTTGGAAAATACCTTTGCTCCTCTCATTTGATCAAAGAGGTCATCAATCCTAGGCAACGGGTGTTTATTCTTCACAGTGACTTTGTTTAGCTGTTTGTAATCAATACACAACCTAAGTGTACCATCTTTCTTCTTTACAAATAGAACTGGTGCTCCCCAAGAAGACACACTCGACCTGATATACTTCTTCTCCAACAACTCCTGCAGTTGCATTTTCAGTTGTAGCATATCAGGTGTACTCATTTTGTAGGGTGTCTTGGACACTGGTGATGCTCTTGGCACAAGTTCAATTGTGAAATCAATGTCCCTCTTTGGAGGAAGCCCTGGAATCTCATCAGAAAACACATCCCTGAATTCCTGTAACACCGGATAGTCCTCCAACCTAAGAGTTTAATTCTCTGTTGCCTCCAAGATATGAGTTGCATACAACTAGCAACCTTTCCTACATAACTTCTTCAACTGCATTGCTGAAATCTGCCTCACAGAAATCACCTTTGGAATGCCTTTCACAATCCTTGAGTTACCTTCTTCATCCAAGCACTCAAACGCCTTATTATAAGAGTCAATCTTCACTCGGTGAGTTTCTAACCAATCCATTCCGATAAGAACATCATAGGAACCAAGTGGTAGAACATTCATATCTACACAAGTGACCAACCCATTCATAACCAATGGACATTTCTCTACCACTTCACTAGCCTTTCTCTTAGTTCCAGTAGCTAGCTAAACTAACCACGATTTTCTATGCTTTACTTTCTTAAAAGCATGAATCTCCACTACTCTAGGAGTAATGTAAATATGAGTAGAACCAGGGTCAATCAAAATAGAAACAGATTGCTCAACAATATTACCTACAACTTCAACCACAGTTGATTGGTGATTTTCCTGGCGGTCCTCCAGTGCTTCATAAATCCTAGGGACGACCCTTGCTACTTGACCCGTTGTTTCTACTTCTTGAATGTTATAAGCTGGCCTTGCACTCTCATTCTTGAATGGACAATTCCTGCGCATGTGGGGTCCTCCACATTTCCAACATTAGAGAGGTTCCCTGTTTTGCTGTGGCTCTTTAGGCCTTTCTCCCATCATTTTGGTTGGTTGCTTCTCATCTTGTGACGGTTGCTTCTGCTGATTCCTGAAGTTAGAAGGTTTGAAACCTTTATTCCTTTGGTCAGTCTTCTCATTCTTCTTGTCCTTCCATGTCTTATGATAATCAGGTTTACCTTTGCTTTACTCATAGCAATACTTAGCCTTCCTTATTGCTTCTTCAAGAGTTCTAGGTTCCTAAAGCTCAATTATGTCTTTGTAAGACTGATCCAATCCACTCAGGAAATACTGGATCTTCACTTTTTCATCTTTAATGTACCTGACATACCTCAATAGTTCTAGGAACTTATTTGCATACTCTTCCATGGTCTGTTGTCCCAATCTCAGCTCATGGAACTCCTTAATATTGTCATCATAGTACCTGTCATTGAGGTATTTCTGCTTGAAATACTTCTTGAACTGTTTCCCCTTAAGTCTCCTTTCACTGATCCTCTTTACTTACTTGAAGTGCTCCCACCAAATGGATGCCCTTCCATTTAGATTGAATATGGAAACCCTTTCCTTCATGTTTCCTGAATAATCCTGAACTTGGAAGTACTTCTTTATCCCAAGAAGCCAAGCTTCAGCCTCTTGTCCAGTCTTTACATCATCGTTAAATGTAGGAGGTTTAGCCTTATTAAATTCATCCAGAGGGAAATCCCTATGGTGCCTCTTTCTCTTTCCCTTGCAAGAAGAAGAGCTTGTGTCCCCACTAGATTCTTATGAGTCAGATGCTCTACTAGCAATCCTTCTTCTTCTTCTGGTACTGCTCTTACTGCCTTCTAGTTTTATTGTACCTTGTCTAGAGTCTATCTTTCTTTGCAAGTCTGTCAAACTCTGCAACATAGCAACATTCAATTGATGTTTCTCTTCCTGGTCTTTAATCAAGCTTCTCATGGTGGCTGCAATATCTGGCGGTGTCTCTTGGAATCTCCTTCCATTCGTTATCAAGAATATTGCACCTTCTGTGGACATAAGTTGTTCCTCTGGTCTGAATGGTTCAGATCCAGAACAAATTAGTGAACGACAAAGGATGAAGGCCTTCCCTGAATACTCTAGACACTTGGAATACTGCTTCAATTGTGGAACTGTGTACCTGCAAACATATCAAACATACAAGCACATCAAAGCTACCAGAAAATCATCTACTTATCCATGCTAGTGACTAAGGAATCTAACAACATGTACATATGAAATCAAAACAACAATAATGTGGGACGGAAATCAGCTTTGCATTAAGAATGTATGGAGAAGCTTACAACCATTGCCTTAGTGTCGACAAGCCCCTCCATGAGACAAACACTTCATCCCCATAAGCTCCAACTTTGCTCTCTATTCTCTCCAATGATTTGTACTAGGTAGTCAATCCAACAGCATAATAATACCTTTATAGTTCTCCCCCTCAACTATGGATATGAACTTGTATTTATAAGGCTCAATGGATAGGGATAGTTGAGGGAATTATGGGTGAGGTGGCTCCAAGATCCTACCAAGGGGGATCTCGAGCTCAAACTAACCCATAATGATAGGGATAAGGGAGGACACGAGGCTTATGATCTAGAAGCCTCGAGAAACTTCTCTTTCTCCCATTTTACCTAGGGTACCGCTTTTGTTCCCTTATGACAGAGTTGTTTATATGAGAACCGCTTTAAGGCCAAAGACCATAGGCGGTGGCACCACTTCTCTAAAATAGGATACAGGCGGTGTTGAGCAAGGTACCGCTCATTAGCCACAGGGAAAGCGTGATGCTAGGTTTTTTCAAGTAGAATTGATAAATAGAGCAAGTTTCCACTCTAAGTGTTGGGATTAAGGGCAAACATAGAAGTTAAGGGTCTTATCACATGATGGTGACAGGATTCAGGTATAACATAATGCCCCCCAAAGCATGAGACTTAGAGGGATACAATAAGTGAGAGCTTTGAGAGAACAAGTTGTCACTTCGAGGTGAGAATGTCAACTCGGTCGGAGAATGTCGTCAAGTAGGCATCTGTAGTACATCAATACTTTTGACTCATAGACAAATGTAACCAACTCATGGCTGCGGACCAATACAAGGCAGATCCATGAGAGGAATAAACAAGCATGGCTATTAGAATACAATGTAGATCCATGTGATAGAGGACTCAAACTTGGACATATCTACCAGACATACAACGTAGATCTATGTCATACAGACGCAAATTTGAGCATAGCCACGACCATACAAATGTTGATCCATGCTAGATATACAAAACTCCATCGCAACCTCGGGAAAGCAATGAGCGCTAAACAACTACCTAGGGTCTTCGTCTCGTCTTCCACAAAGTACGATTATATCCATGTGATTATAATGATCTGAAGTCGAACATGGTAGAAACCACTTGATTACCGACCAATGATGTGAACCATTAACAAGTGCGAGGGAGATCACCATTGATGTCAATGATTCCCATACCCTAGTACAATCTACTAAGCGTGAATAGATGTCTTGATGTTGAACACCCAGTTGATTCTATCGATCAAAGGTCAATGATGTGAACCTATGTCGAGAGCGAGAGAATTTGTCTTTGAGGCATACAGATCTCAAGGTACTAAATTTTGTTTCTAAGACTATTTCCCAGATGATGAGTTGATGTCGATGGGAATAGTCTCATCGAAGGAGGGCCATGATGAGTCCCACATCGACGACATGAAACTTGGAACAAAGTTCTAGAATAATGTGAATAAGGTAACCATAATACTGACTCAAAAGTACTGACACATAGACTATTTTGACTGCAGAGCTAAACTTCTTCAACTTCCCTTTGAACATCGGGCGGCATGACAAAAGACTTGGCATCATGACTAACCAAACAAAAACACAATGTGACGGTGGACAATGCATTATTTTGAAGGAATCAAAGGAGTGATATGACTCATGAAAGTGGATTGTCACAGAGATCAGCTGAATACCCAATTGGCTGAAATGATATGCAGACAAGCACCATGTTCAAAGGTAACGACAAACTACTGCCATTTATTTGCAAAATGATTCCCTTCCCATTTTCCCCATCATGGTTGATGAGTGCCTCTTTTTGGTTTTACGAGTTCAAAGAGGGTAACAAACACTCATTATAACTTGTCTGACAACAAGTCCAAACTCATATGTTTTACGAACCTGAGAGAGAAGGCACTCGTTCCCAAAAGAGGGTTTCTCAATGTTTAATTTAACGAGTCCAATGAAAGAAAACTCGGTATCGTTCATGTTTAGAGATTCTGAATGACCACGGAAGAAGACTCCATAGGGTCCTTTTTTGTAAAATAGTTTACCTGAACCGAAAAAGTGATAACCTACCATCATATGAACGACTCTTCAAATGTTTTAGCGAGCATGAAGAAGACAAGATCACTCGACAATATTTTCGTATTTTAGGAGCCCGAAAAGAGTTTAAAGAAGACTCCACTAGGTCTCTTTTCATGATGAGAGATTTTACAAGACTGAAAAGAATCAGAAACGGACTCAAACCTTTGATGCTAAGTTTCGAGAGTGTGACCAAAGTGTCGTAATAAACGCTCAAAAGACTTTTTCCGTTTTATGTTAGTACGAAAAAGTAAAAAACGAACTCCCAAAACTTTACTGCTACTGCTCTTCTATCCTGCAACGACTCAAAAACAAGTGTTAAATGCCCCAATAACTGACAGTAAAGGACTATCACTGATAGATTTTAAGTAATAAATGATTTTAAAACAAAACTATAACATGTCAAAACCCTAAAATGTATATAAAAGTAATGTAAATAGTAAAAAATCAAAACATTTTACTATTTACCCATAATGGAGAACTTTTGGAGCATTTCTTAGCCAGATTTTCAGTCACTAATATCGAGAGCATCCACTATCGGATTCATGCACCGTCAGTTCCAGGTAATAGCCTAGACCCTACTCTTTCATTTCATGCCTTCAATTTTGATTTTTAATGGTGTTTTGGGATTATATGGAAAGCCCCAAAATCATAAAAGCGGGCACCACTCTTATCCTTTGCGAGATAAGCGGTACCCCGCTAGAAATACGCCGAAAACATAGAGCACAGGTGGTGCCACCACCTATCCTCAATGGGACACAAGTGGTGCCAGCCGTGGAGAAATAAAAGTGGTTGCACAATAAACACTAGCTCACTTTTATTGATTTGGATGATTAAGAATGCTTCTAACAAGTATTGCGATGGTTTTTTACAGGTTCTTGTTGATAAAAAATGGTCATATGGAAAGAGATTCAACATGATAACGACGACGCCTTTGCCGAACAAAATGCGGGTTGCATAGGCGCATTGAGAGACTGCGGACTCTTAAATTTCTTCCACACACCCAGTATTGTATCGCATGAGCGACTACTAGAGCATATACTCCGGATGTGGAATTCGGAGCAACAATATTTCGAGGTTGGTGCTCACATATTGACAGTTGAGGTAGAGGACATCTACTTCCTAACTGGCCTTTCAAGATGGGGTGCTCCCATCTCGCTGACCGGTTCCCGCGGGGGGGATATTACTACTCAGGAGTTGATAGACTGTCACTGCATTCCTGGGACCAAGACATCGGGGAAGAAAATTCGCGTAAAAGCGGTGGTGGAAGGTCCTCTACGAACCATTTTGTTTACCATGCAGAGAGTGGCGGGAATCCAAGGAGTACACCAGGCGTCTAGAGCGCATATTCTCTACACCATAGAGGCCATGGTGCCTACAGTATTTAACTGGTCGGAAGCTCTACTTCCAATCTTCAAGGATCAGTTGACCAAGTGTCGACAGGGGGAGCTGAAGAAATTTGGTTTCGATTCCATTCTAGCTTGCTTCTTCTTCGAGTGGGTTCCACAGATGAGACCCCGGGTGGTCTTTACAGAGTTGAGGGCACAGGACCCTCGCATGCAGAGGTGGGTCTGTATTATGGTCCGTACTAGAGCGGGTAAGGGGAAGGTAAATTTTGGTGACCCGTTCTTTCGATGGTTGAGAGATCATCTTCTCATGGTGGAGGATTATGCATATGCGAGCACTGACTTCAATGGTGACCTTGACCTATCGCTCCCACCTGGTGGACAGTGGGGTGACATCGGTAAGAAACAAAAGACTCTAAAATGGAAATAGTGTTTTTATGTTTTTGATGTTTTATATCTTTTATGTTTTAGTAATGAGACTTGAATGTTTTCATGCAGACGTCGAAGCATCACGACCTGGGGAAGCCTCCCCTCTGGATAGGTAAGCCGGAGCCCATTTTGTACCACATGGTAATGATGTGACAGGGGAGTTAGAGGAGAACCTGGAGAGGTTGACCCTAGACATCCCTGATGCTTCTATTGATGACCTCCCACTGAGGTATCAGAGGCCTACAGCGGGAGTACCGGGTCGCTTTAGCAAACTGCTACATAGAGTAGCCCGGGTAGTGAGGTGTTACCACGAGCATCATTAGACGATGAGTCCATGATGTATCTACTGAAAGCTAATAGCTTCAGGATTTTTGTATGGTGATTTTTTACCTGAAAGCCTACGCACTTCAGATGAGGTCTCGTGACCTATTTTTGTAAAACATGTTCATATATATATACAGACTTTTACTTGGTGTTTATACGTCTCAAATGGTGAATGTATTTTACATGAGTTTTATGTGTCTTTAATAGTTACTTACAATGAACCATGTTTGATTTCCATGTCATGAATGGAAAATATGCCAATCTAGGATGTAATTAGCCAATGAGTCAGCAACTACATTTTGTTCCCTAGGGATATGCCTATAGGTGATAGTTTCAAATTACCTTTCTAACAAGCGTACCCTCCAGAAGAGAAGGAGAAGCATAGGATCCGTAATGGTATAAACATGGTTTAGATGAGAAACCACCAGTTGTGATTCCATCAAGACTACCAAGTTGTGAACATCTTGGGAGGCAGCTTCAGTTAGAAGACCTATGACTGCTCGATACTCGACGATATTGTTGGTAGCGGGACCAATACAAACCACTCTTGAACTGACCAAATCATAAGTTGGGGAATAGAGAACCCAAGCAACTGAGGCAAGATTCAAGGTGTGGCGGCAATCACCATCAGTGAAGCTATAGAAAGCCATCTATTATGCATGACCAAAACATGGTATAAACAGATACGAACACTAAACTCAAAACCATATTGAAAATACTTAAGCACACTGAAAGTCAAGTAATATACATATATACAAGATACTATCCAAGAGAGATCTAGGCATAGTACCTCTTCAGGTACAACCCATTGCGAGGTTGTCCTAAAGGGATTCCATCGTAGTCTATGAGCTCGTAGGCCCCTTTCTCTAAAACTTTGGAAATAACGAAAAGACCATACCACATGGATTCGAACCTTCCTTTCCCTAGTTTGTCATATCTCTGATCGTAAGTCAAAACTAGGTCACCCTGGTTAAAGGCACAAATTTAGACAGGCTTGTCATACTGTACCTTGACGCGTTTCTTGTGTGCCTCATTAACCAAGGTAGCGTCTCTCCTAGTTTCATCAAGGTTGTTCAAGTACAAAAATCTCTCTTCCTCTACAAAAATGTCTAGGAGAAGTTCGACAGTAAGTTTCAAGGATGGAATCTGACATTGAATTAGCAAGATAGCTTCAAGTCCATAGACAAGCTGGAAAGGTGTGAAACCAGTAGTTGTTTTCACCAAAGTTCTGTAAGCCCAAAGAGCGGAGAAAATAATATGGTGCCAGTTGGATTTATGGTCTCCAACCATCTGACGAAGCATCGTTTTCAAAACTTTATTAATGGCCTCTACTTGACCATTAGCTTGCAGATAATAGGGCGTAGAGTTTTCACGACGAAAACCTAGCTTGGCACTTAGTTCCTCCATCATTTGATTAAGGAAATGTGATCCGTGATCAATAACTATGGATTGTGGGACTCCAAATCTAGCTATCACATGATTGAATAGGAAGAGAGTGGCAGTCTTACTATCCTCTGCATATGTAGGCATGGCCTCAGCCCACTTTGTAAAATAGTCAATGGCCACAATGATGTAACTATGCCTCATTTGGAAAACAGGTAGGCTTACAATGCATATAATCAATCCCCCATTTGGAAAACAGTCCGACGACAATGACGAGGTGTAGCAGAGTAGGATGAGTGCGCTTTTTCGGATAAAAATGTTGACAAGGTTGGCATTTCTTGACAGCCTCATGACAATCTTTAAATACTGAAATCTAGAAATAGCCAGTGCGAAGGATTTTCTGGGCTGAAGCCATCTCAGATAAATGACCGCCACATGCTCTAGAGTGGCAATCATTCAACACTTGTTCAGCTTCCTCATGGGTGAGGCATCGCTGGAGAATGGAATCGATACCACATCTATACAAAGTGTCATTCAAGATGAGGTAGTATTTTGTGTGGTGACGGATACGGCAGTGATCGTCACAAGATAGATTTGGCTGAAATATTTGTGTTTGGAGATAAATGAGCAAATCTCCATACCATGGGTCAGTAGTGCTTATCAAGAACAAGAATTTATCCAAAAATGAATCATTGGGCTCAGATTCTGTCGAAGCACAGGGAAGATCACACATGAGCTCAGTGAAGACCAAGGATTTCTTTGATGTGGCTTTGGCAAATTCCAAATCAAACTCTTGTAGTATGACTATCCATTGGGAGTACTTGCCCCGAGCACTTGACGAATCAGGATGTAATACATAGGGTTCTGGTCTGCCAATACGGTGGTTGTGCGAAGCAAAATGTAGTGACAAAATTTTTGAATAGCAATGACCGTGGCCAATGCTAATTTCTCCATGCATGAATATCAGCTTTCAGAATCCATAAGATTCTTACTAGCATAGTAGATCACGTGCCCTTGACTGTCAGGATTTTCCTGCACCAAAACCATAGCGATGGTAGTAGTGGAGGTAGCAATATATAGGAGAAAATCCTTTGAATAATCTAGGGGATGTATCACGGGTGAATGAGTCAGAGCGTGGTTCATATTATCAAAGGCTCATTGGGCTTGGTCATCCCAATAGAACGGAGTGTCCTTCTTAAGGAGATGCATATAACCGTGTGTTTTCTCTGCAAAATTGCACATGAAACGGTGGAGAAAGTTTTCCTTCCCTTGCAAACTTTGGATTTCTAGAAGGTTGGTTGGGGCTGGAAGAGCTAAAATAGCGGCAATTTTCAATGGATCTATCCTGATGCCATCCTTAGAAACCACAAAACCTAACAAGCATCCCGTGTCAACGCAGAAAACACATTTATGAGGATTGAACCATATATTATAATGACGACATCTCAGGAAAATGTCTCTAAGATGACCAGGATGGTCCTCCGATCCCTGTGAATGAGCAGGGAGGTCGTCAAGGTACGGTTCAACAATATGTTTTATATCGTGAAACACATAGGACATAGCACGCTGGAAAGTGGCTCCAACATTTTTTATGCCAAATGGTAACTTCCTATATGCAAAGTTTCCTCATGGGAAAATGAATGCCGTCTTGTGTTGATCGGTGGGTAAAATCTCAATTTGATTATAACCCAAAAAACCATCCATAAATGAGAACATGACACTTCTGGCACAGTTGTCGATAATTTGGTCGATATGCAGAGTAGGAAAGTTGTCTTTGGGACAAGCTTTGTTTAAATATCTAAAATCGATACAGACTCTAATGGTGCCCTGTTTTTAATTGACAGGGACGATGTTCGATACCCATTCTGTCAGGGGTACAAGATAAATAAACCCAACTTTGAGAAGTTTCTCTATTTCAGAAATAATAGTGGTGGCCTTCCGTGGATGGACTTGCCTTAGTTTTTTCCTGACAGGTTTGGCAGTGGGATAGGTTTTTATTTCATGGAACACAATGGATGAGTCTATCCCCATCATTTCTTCATAAGACCAGGCAAAAATATCACGGAATTCTTTGAAAAGTGCCCTGTATGCTTCAAATTATTCTACCGAGCAGTTCTGCCCAACATAAACATGCTCAAGGGTACCACGCTTGGCTGATATGTCAATTGGATTTGTTTGAGTAATGTTGCATAGGTTTCCTTTAGAATCTGTGTCTTGCAACAATATAGGATTTTGAGGTGTTTTGACAATATCAGTGGAAAACAAGGATGCAAAGTCATGGTCTACTGAACTGGTGTTGGGGAGGAACGAGGATCTATGATGATGATCCTCCCAGATAGGCTCATTCGTACTCATGATCTCCATAATGGACTCATTGAAAGGAAAAGTCTTGGAGAGATAATCCAGAATAGGAAGAGAGGGTTCTAAATAGTAGGGCAGGTGGTAAGGGTCCGAAGCCACCAGATGAAGTTCATCAGTGTGGTCATCAGAAAGGGTTTGAATGACGTTGTACATTTCTTCATGTGGACTCAACAATTTGTTTGCCCTTTGGATCATAATCAAATGATGAAATCATGTTTACTATCACTGTGTCTGTGTTAGGAGGAGTGGATGGAAAAAATCCCCATAAGGGATGAATCCTTCAACATGCCTACCCCAATCGACTGGTAAGGAGGAGGGGACTAGCCTAACATAGGGATGTTATTAGCTGTAGAGGTAGTAACATACGGTGTACAGAAATCGATCTGGTCAATGGTGGCAATTCTCCCTAGATGTGGAAATTGGACCGTTCGAAATACCATCAAGGTGACAACAGTCATGGCGTAAAACCAATTTCATCCTAGAAGGAGGTTGTAATCTAACGGGGCATCTACCACTTCTACTTGAATAGAAACAACTTTGCCCCCAAGATTGACTAAAAGGGCTGGTATGAGACCATGGGGTTGGAAACCTCATCCATCAAACGCTTTCAGAGTCATAGGTGATGTTACAAGCTCGGGAGAGCCAATAGCTTTCCAACAAGACAGGGACAAAACCGAAGTTGAAGCTCCTTTGTCTAAGACAATTCTAAAGACCTTCTTTCCGATTACTTTCGTTATGATTTGGAAAGTGAGTTTGTGAGGTAGCCTAGACTTATAGTTCTCGATATTGAAATGAATCAAATTAGTATTGTCCAGGTCTAAAGCTCCTAACACAGTTAACAAGTTTTTGCGTTGTGCAGGACAACTTTGGAGTACTTCCAAGGTAGACATTGCACATGGTGCCTGAGCGAGGTCTTCAACTACATTATAAAATTGAGCAGCTCAGGCATTAGGGTTGAAAATAGCCTTCCTAAGAGTACTCTTGGGTGGACGCAAAACCATGTCGAGAGTAGGCTTCTCGATGGTTAGGGGAACAGTAAACGAGGAGTCGAGAGAACCATTAGAGGGAGCTTTTCCTGAAGAAGAATTGTCCTCTTTCTTGTCTGCGAGTTTGTCGTAACTCTGACTTCGAGTTTGCAAACTAATAGTATCCGAGGACATCATGCGAATTTCCTCTGAAGAACTAGAGTTTCCCTGATTAGACATGTGGTCTATCAGTTGTTGTTGAGAGGGTGAAGGATCCGTGAGAACTGTGGGTGCGGGATTAGTTTTCAAAAATTGGGTGATTTTATCCCGACGAGGACACTCTTTTATGAAATGGTCACCTCCGCATAGCAGACATGGATATTTTTCTTTTCTTTTCCCTTTATCGTTATCATTGGTGGTTGGTTTTGGACTCTCTTGTTGGTTTCCAGGTTTTTTTGTTTTTAGATTTACCTTTCTTTTTGTTGTTGTTGGGCATTTGAATACTCTGAATAGAATTGAACTTGGTGGAAACCTTGGGAGTCGAAGGAGTAGGGGTGGCATTCTGGGGTTGCTTGGCAGGTTTTATTGCTGATGGGGACTAGATTGAACCAACAATCCCATCAACAGGGACTTCTGTTGGTGGCTTTGTAGGATCGGTGCTTAGGCGAGGATCTTGAGGGATCAAGTCATACAAAGTTCCAGACTGGGAATAGACCAAGTCCAGATATTGGGCTCAACTAATGGCTTGCTCCTCAGTAATGGCACCACCCATAGCCACATCTCGAGCAATAGGAGGCAACAAAGATTTAGTAAACCAATCAGCTAATAACTGATCCAGGATAGGAGCCTTAATAAGTCTTCTCTGCCTTCTCCACTCATAGATATGATTGGATATGTGGGTGGAGGTGTTCTGTCGCAGAGAATTTAAGAGATCAGTGCCTGTTTCATAATGGATAGGAAGCTAAAAGTGTGTAAGAAAGATAGTTTCCAATGAGCCAAAATCCACAAACGAATGTTGTGGAAGTTCAATGTACCATTTCGTGGCTGTACCGGTCAAAGTTCGCTGAAAGAGTCTTAAACAATCTGAATCATACATCAGGGAGTTTGAAGAACACCACAAATGGAATGTCATGACATGGTTTTTCGGATCATCTCCCTGCTTCCCATCGAATTTTGGAATGTCTGATGGTAACTTTACCGAAATGGGAGGCCACGAGGGGTTATGTCGAATGGGGTCATTAATCAAATTGGACAAATCAGGCAAGTCTAAGGTTGCTAGGAAGGGTAAATGATGATTAGGTTGCACATATTGGTAATATTGATATGTCATATAAGTACCAGTAGGACTGTAAGGATATTGATAGACAGGTTGTTATGATCAAGAACTACCGGAAGACCCACCCACAGGGGGTTGATTTCCAGGATCAGGACTGTTAGGACCGCTAGGGCCTCCAGGACCACCAAGACTAGGAGGGGGATCACCAGACCCTCTGGGACCCATGGGAGGTAAACCTCCAGAGCCTCCGGAACCACTAGGAGGAGGGCCACCAGACCCTCTAGGACCATTAGGAGGGAGGCCTCCAACCCCCCTAGGACCACCAGGACCATTAGGACCATAAGGAGGAAAGCCACCAGGCCCTCTAGTTTCATTAGGCCCCCCAGGGGGAGGACCTCCATAAGGTGGTCCTCCGGAACCCCCCGCAGTATGTATAGGTATCCCTCCCATAACTGGCATGTAGGACCAATTAGGTTGCCCCCATTGCATGAAAGTATTACTAGGATATGGAATTCCAGCATAAGACATTCTTGTAGGGTTGGGTGGATAATCAATGTTTCCTACAGGTACTTGATTCGCTGTGTAACCATACCCCCAAGAGGTTTGATTGGTTACAGGTTGTGCCCCCCAAGGGCTGACCTGAACTAGATGGGGGGTTAACCACATTGGTGTGGGTAGGAGGGACATAAATTGTAGATTGCTCTATACTAGAGGTCAATCCATGACTAGGTACAATTTCGGTGATAGATAATGTAGGTCGTGCCGGGGGTTGCCCCCCGGCACTAGAAGGTGTTGATGAAAAAGGAATTGAATGTTGAGCCCCAGGTGCGGAAGACCTGGGAGGATTGGGAACAAACATAATATGGGAGGTGGTGGGGTTGGAAGTTTGACCTAGATTATGTGGAGTCATAGTGCGATCTAGAATTGGTTCAATGGCTCTCATAGAATCGGCAAGTGAACGATATCCCACAGGAACAACTGTGGAACGCGGTGATGGTGTGCCCAATATGTTATCTATTTTCTTCTCAATTTCTGGTATTATCTACGTTCTTCTTCATTTGGTGAAACTTCTTCAGAAAATTTTAAACGGGTGCCAAATGAGGCAATGGCTTGTCCTATAGAGGTATCCCAAAATGGAGCATTGGACCATAATTTGGACGAGTAGTATCATCAACATGACCTTCTATGGGAGAATGGAATGAAGTATTACCCCGAGAAGGTTGTTGGACCAATGGAGGCGAGTACAAAGGATATGAACCTCTGGTTTCTGCAACCACATTTTCTCCCACTTGGGAGTTGGTAGCAGCTCCTTGGTCGATAGCTTCCATAGGATTTTCTCCTGAAACAGGAATAAAATTAGGTGGCAAGTCCCGTACTCTTCTGGACTATCTTAGCTCAGCCAGTTTGTACAGTTCTTATCTAACCTAGGGTCTCAAAACTAGAAAACACAACTAAAATTTCCCTACTCAAGCTATAAGCCAAACAAGCAAACTTAAATGACAGGAGGAGTTCAGATAGTCAGGTCTCTCACCAGGATTGTCAAGAAGGTGCCACTTGTGATATACCTCAAGGGTACATGCGTCGTAATCTCCCTGAATGTTGTTTTCAGTGTATGTCTCCAAGCAAGACAGCCAAAGGGCTTTTCTCGGAGAGATAAGGTATCCGAGTGGGGTCTTACGATATACGCAAGGTACGTGGGAGCTCAAATAAGTAGTAGTGTTGTCTAATGCATAATCATTCACAAGGGGCCTTCCTATATACAATTGAGTACGTGAAGTACCTTTCTATATACCTCAAGGGTACGTGAAAGGCCGTTCAATATTTTGACTGCACATGGAAGAACCATGCGAGTCCCGAGATGTAATGTGGACGAGTAACGACAGCTCCTACACTTAACGACACCCGAACATGTCTCTAGCCTATCACTCAAATTGCTATGTAAATTTTAACCTATAACTACCGTTGATTTTAAAGTGGATGGTTAGGTGAATGCATGGCATTTTGACAGAAAAATTAAAACCATGTAGAATGTAGATGCAAATATTTTACTTTACCGTTCATGGTATGCCTACCTACGGGAGAGAAAGAGAGTATTTTCTTTTTGTTTGAAAAACAAAAATTCCCAAACAACTATTTTGAGCTAATCAAAATCAAAGACAAGCAACACATTGAAAACTCATTTTTCTTTTTGAAAGCAATCAAAAGGGTAAGAGTCTATTTTCCTAAAAGAAAAACAACAAGCACTCTACGTGCATATGCACTCTATTTTTCAATTTTTCTTAAAACATAGATAAATCTAACCTAAAACTACACTATTTTTTCTTTTGGTGAGATAGTACTAATGCAAGAGAGACAAAAGAACACAGAGAATCTGAAAGCTTGTGAGGCTAATCAAAGATCCAATGCCTTATGCTCAATAATGATAATGACCTAATCTCAGTAAAAAAAAACTTTTTAAAAGTAAAAAGAAGTCCTCTATGGAAACAAGAATGAAATCAAGATGCTAATCAAATGGTTTTTCTTTCAGTCTTTATAAAAGAAATGAAAAGAGAACTCACTGAAACCTAAGATTTCAAAAAATTCCTTTCACAATCACAACCAACAAGCATGGAAGCAAATGGATAATCAACAAGCCTAGTCTAGCTTTTGAATTCTTCAATCAAACCAATCTTTTACCACAGAATTTCTAACTATGAGCATTCATAGTCTAACACACAAGCCTGATAGTGCAGGGATGAAAGCAAACAAACTCAAATTTTTGCAAAAAAAATGATGAAAAACTAGTTCTGGAACAAGGCCTACCTGGCACTGCGCTAAAGGGGTCTTGACAGAGCGGCTTTGGACGAGCACCGCTTATGGATAACGGGACTCAAGCGGTGGCACCGCTTATGGCTAATAGAGTTCAGGCGGTGGCATTGCTTGTTGCCAACATCACATGTGTGGTTCCCTGAATAGATCCAAAACACAAGGAGAACGAAAAATAGAGTTAGAAATTGATCAAATCAAGGAAAAAATTGATGGATTGACAATAAAAAAGAGCATATAAAGTCGAAATAGTTCAGATCTGAACAGATCTGAAAGTTTCAAACCAAAATTCACTAAGTCAGATGGCAGATCCGACTGATGAGAGTTGGAGATGGAACCTGGATTTGGACAAGATTTCAAGAACTGAGGAAGATCAGATCAACTAAGATTTGTACGGCTCCCCAGCGGAGTCGCCAGATTTGTTATCAGGAATATTGCACCTTCAGCAGACAGAAGTTGTTCCCCTGGTCTGAATGGTTAAGATCCGGAACAAATGAGTGAACGACAAAGGATGAAGACCTTCCCTGAATATTGTAGACACTTGGAATACTGTTTCGATTGTGAACCTGTGTACCTGCAAACATATCAAACATACAAGCACATCAAAGCTACCATAAAATCATCTACTTATCCATGCTAGTGACTAAGGAATCTAACAACATGTACATATGAAATCAAAACAATAGTAATGTGGGATAGAAATCAGCTTTGCATTAAGAATGTATGGAGAAGCTTATAACTGTTGCCTTAGTGTCGACAAGCCCCTCCATGAGACAAACAATTCATCCCCATAAGCTCCAACTTTGCTCTCTATGCTCTCCAATGATTTGGACTAGGTAGTCAATCCAACAGCATAACAATACCTCTATAGTTCTCCCCCTCAACTATGGATATGAGATTGTATTTATAAGGCTCAATGGATAGGGATAGTTGAGAGAATTATGGGTGGGGTGGCTCCAAGATCCTACCAAGGGGGATCTTGAGCTCAAACTAACCCATAATGATAGGGATAAATGAGGACACGAGGCTCATGATTTAGAAGCCTCGAGAAACTTCTCTTTTTCCCATTTTACCCAGGGTACCGTTTTTGTTCCCTTATGACGGAGGGGTTTAGATGAGAATCACTTTAAGACCAAATACCATAGGCGGTGGCACCGCTTCTCTAAAACAGGATACAGGTGGTGCTAAGTAAGGTACCGCTCATCAGCCACAGGGAAAGCGTGGTGCTAGGTTTTTTCAAGTAGAATTGACAAACATAACAAGTTTCCACTCTAAGTGTTGGGATTAAGGGCAAACATAGAAGTTAAGGGTCTTATCACATGATGGTGATAGGATTTAGGTATAACACCATTAGACTCTATGTCATCATTTCCAACTCTGACATTTTCCCCCATGGCATCTCGTGCATGCTCCTAGGATTCCTGAGCATCATATTCATCATGGATTCTCAGGGTCGAACCACAACCTACCTTACCGAAACACACTGCCTGTAATACTGCCCTTGAAGGAGACTATGATTCTGCAAAATGTGTTAGTAACACAACTGTTAGCTACATATAATTTATACCAATCAGAATTACTTACCTTCTCTTGGAAAAATCATACAATGACAACTTTTCCCAAAACACAAGATTTTCTTCCTCAAAGAATGATTGTCTCAGGGGGACGATGGGGGTCAAGGGGGCTTGCCCCCTTGTGGCTTCGCCACTGCAAGGCGGGTCGAGTGCAGCACCCTTGTTTTTTTTTTTGTAAATATTTGATTTTCACGCAATCTGGCGCATAAGATCGCTGCCATTTTTCATCTTTTCAGCACCACTAAATCCCAGTGGAATCCTACTTTTCCACTGAAAATTTCCAATCAAAATCTCCTTTTCTACTGAAAAATACCACTAAAAAAAAAAACTCATATTTTTCCATCTGATCAGATCCCTTCCCAACAAGCCATCCGATGTATAGGGTCACTTGTTGACAACTCTTTCAATACCTCGGTGGATCGATCTTCATTTGTCATCCGATGCACATCGGGTCAATCTTCCTCTATCTTCCAATGCCATATCAGGTCGATCTTCATCTGTCATCCGATACCATATTGGGTCGATCTTCCTCTGTCATCCGATGCCATATTGGTTCGATCTTCCTCTGTCATCCGATACCATATCGGGTCGATCTTCCTCTGTCATCCGATACCATATCGGGTCGATCTTCCTCTATCATTCGATACCATATCGGGTCGATCTTCCTCTGTCTTCCGAGATTTCCTATACTTAGAAAAAAAATTGAGTTTTCGAATTTTTCTTCTTATCTTCCTCTTTCTACCACTATGTCGGCTCCCTTCCGGCGAGCCTTGCCAACACCTCAGCTCCTCCCAGCCAAGACCTTTGGCCCAACCCAGCCGAGACCTTCGGCTCCACCTAGTTGAGACCTCCAACTCCTTCGGCACCTCCTTGCTTTGGTTTATTTATCAAATGGACTCAGCTCAAGTCATATGATGTATCGGATGGGCATCCGGCTAAGTCATCTGATGTATTGAGTGGACTTCTGCCTAAGTCATTTGATGTATCGGATGGACTTTAGCTTAAGTCATCCAACATATTGGATGGACTTCAGCCTAAGTCATCCGATATTTTCCATATTTAGAATTTTTTTTGAAATTTTCCTGTCTTTCACATTTTTCCTCTGTTGGGCAGAGGGAAACCTACCTCTGTCCCTACTTTTCATGGCCCATTGAGGCCCATGCTGCAACAAAGCTCTGATACCACACTGTAACGTCCTCGACCCTCCGACCGACAAAGAGGATGCTACCAATGCTACTATCAATTTGGGAAACTAGCCCCATGAACATACACATAAAGATTGAAATGCTTTGAACCAAAACATGCATACATTATTACCTTACAGTGGAAGAAAAATAATACATTCAATCACTTAGCATGTTCATCATTTTCATTAAACAATAAATACAATTGCAAATATTAAATAGACAAGAATACTTATCTTATGAGGAGGCTCATCCCGCAATCAGCTATGTCGCTGCAACGTTCCACCCAATCATAGGCCAGTGTGCTCCTTAATCTCTCAGCAACACTGCCACCCTCGAGTTGGGCATGATTCCCCAAGGAATAAGGAACTAAGCAGGCTCACACATAGCTAAAGATATGTCAAGACTCAGTCAAGCCAACACAGTTGGGTTTATCAAACCAAGAGTATACCACCACACATAACCAAGCCAACAAGTTGGGTTTATCAGGTTATCAGGAGATGGAAGCACTGTCTCCTAAGCTATTGGGCTTGCTGAAGAACTAAGGACACCTACACCAGAACTAGCTTGACTCCTAGGACATCCACACACACCCAACACAAGGAATCATTCCCTTCTCTGTTGCACAGTCCCTTAGGACATGACTTCCCTTCCAGTGCCATTTAGGGGGTGTAAAGAAGAGAGTCAACCCTCTAGCTCCGTCTATGAGGCTCCTATAAACACTAGGTTTTTCAAGCATGTTAATGTATTTGTAACTTCAGAATGTATTCATACGTATATCTTATGTATTGTACCCCGATGTTCATTCTGGGAAGTGTCAGCAATGTATTTGAGTCATGTCATGCCCCGATGTTCTTATCGGTAGATTCAATAAGGTAAACAAGTCATGTCAAGTCATTGTGGGTAACCCTCCTATTGATCAAGTGTTAAAGTCCCCATAGTTGTGGGGCCCTAGGGCTATTAGAATCTCCTAGATAAGTCAGCCCTAGTGATTTATTGTCAAGTCAGGAATTAGTATAAATAGAGAATGAGCCTCTCTATTTATCACACACTCACTCACACTCAGTTGTAGCACATAGTTGAGGGAGAAGAAGTGGCTGGGACTAGAAAGAAAGATAATATTGCTGTCGGGAGATCATATTACTATTTTGGGGGTTTTGATTTTGGTGTTGATTCTATCTCTGATGAAGTTGCGGTGTTTTCTCCTTTATGGTTTCCCCGAGGAAAAACATTGTGTTCATTGTCTCTTGTGTTTGATTGTTGTGCTTGTTATTCTCTCAGTTAAAGATCCTAATATAATGCTAGCTTGAATGATAAAAATCTAACATGGTATTAGAGCTAACCTGAGAAGAAGACAATATGTAGCTACGAAAACTAGGGCTTCCTACTTTTTGGATCTCTCTCCACATATTTTCAGCAAAAGAAGGTTGGTCTGACTCTCCTCTCCAGGGTGCATCTTTCTGTCGAAGCAGAATATGATTCTGAGCATTTTTCATTTTTTGACCCGACACTACTGCCAAAAATTAGGGCTTTCCACAAAAGTGGAATTTTTGAGTGAGCCCAAGCCTGGATTGATCTCCTCCTCAAAATTGAAGTTTAGAGATCAAGATCAAAGTTTTTGGTTGGACAGAACTCTGGAAAAGTCAAACCCTAATCTGCTCCTGAACCAGCTCTACAAAAATTCAGCTCCAGATCCAGTTCTGACATCTTAACCTGGTAAGATCTAAATATTTTGTATTTCCATTTGAGGTTCTCAATTAAGATGTCTCATCATACCAAGCTTGATGAAAAGCTTGAGGGAGCTGATAACTTCCGAGCCTGGAAGTATAGGATCTCCCTAGTCCTAGAAGAAAATAAGTTGGACTCCTACCTCAATGAGGAGGTTCCAGTTCCAGAGGGAGATGAGACTAATGCCTTACACAAAAACAAGTTGGTCATGGCTAAGAGGATGATTGTCGATTCAATCAAGGATCACCTCATACCACAGGTGTCCTCCATAAAGACACGTAAAGTTATGTTTGATGCCCTGACCAAACTGTTTGAAGGAAAGGACATAAACCGGAAGATGACTTTGAGGAACCAGTTGAAGAATGTGAAGATCTAGAATGCAGAGACCATACAATCATATATCACAAGGGTCTCCCAGATCCAAAAACAACTTGAAGCAGTGGATGAAGAAGTGGAGAATGCAGAGATTGTAATGACCACCTTGAATGGTCTCCCTAAATCATGGGACTCCTTTATTCAAGGGATCTGTGCCAGAAAGAAGCTAGTCAAATTTAGCAAACTATGGGAAGAATGCTCCCAAGAAGAAGCTCGGATAATAGCTCGAGAAGAAAAGATGGGAAGTGAAGATCAAGCTCTCACAGTAAACTCCAAGAAAAGCAAAAGAAGTTCTCATCACCCCAGAGGTAAGCACTTCCATAAAAGTAACACTAGAAAAGATTTGTCTAAAATCAGATGTTATACATGTGATGAAGTAGGACACTATGCAAAATATTGTCCTAAAAGCAAAAATAAGAAGAAGGGAAACAAGAGAAGACATCATGCTCATGCTGCAGAGGATGATGAACATTCCACAAAGAGAATCAGACAAGAAAGTGATGATTCTTCAAGTGATGAGGAATATGTCTTGATTTTCACTCTCACGGGAAACATCACACATGGAAGCAATGATTGGCTTATAGACAGTGGGGCTTCCAAACATATGACAGGATTCAAAGAATCCTTTGTGAAATTATCAGAACATGAATCACCCCACAAGGTGAAACTTGGAGATTACTACCAGTATCCAATAAAAGGTAGTGGGGAATACTCCTATAAGCTAGACTCTAGAAAGTCTATGATGATGAAGGATGTAATGTTTGTACTAGGACTAAAGAAGAACCTCCTCTCCATATTTGCATTGGATGCAAAAGGCATGAGGGTTGCATTTGTAGATGGCCAAGTTCTCATGTGGCCAAAGGGAAAGACTATCGATGATGCAGTAGTAATTCGAGAACAAGAGGTAGGTCTATAAAAATTGAAGGGCCATCCAGAACAAGCCTTGATCCATGACACAATAGAGCCAAATGAACTTTGGCATAGAAGGCTTGCACATGTGCACTATAGAGCACTACCTCTTGCAAGCAAAGCTATTGAAGGACTTTTAGAAATCCAGTCAAAACATGATGGTGTCCACAAAGGATGTGCGAAAGGAAAGAACACAAAGAAGACATTTCCAAGGAGTGAGAGCAAGGCAAAAGGAATCTTGGAAATCATTCACTCCGATGTATGCGGTCCGATGTCATCCAGTTCATTAAGCAGGTATGTATACTATGTTTCTTTTATTGATGATTTTTCTAGAAAGACATGGATATACTTTATGAAGAACAAAGATGAAGTATTCTGCGAGTTCAAGGAATTCAAAGCCTTGATTGAGAGCCACACTGAAAAGAAGATCAAGACCTTTCGATCAGATAATGCCAAAGAATTCACATCAAATGAATTCAAAGCATTATGCAAATATTTAGGGATTAAGAGGGAGTTAACTACTCCATACAATCCACAACATAATGGGGTTGCATAAAGGAAGAATAGAACGATCATGGAACCTGCAAGGGTTGTGCTTCATGATCAAGATCTTCCCATTCATCTATGGGCAGAAGCTGTCAGAACTGTGGTATATGTATAGAACCGTACTCCACACAGAGTACTTGAGAACAAGACCCCTGAAGAAGTCTTCTCCGGCAAGAAACCAGAAGTCAGCCATCTCAGAATATTTGGCTGTCCAGTATACATACAAATTCCAAAAGAAAAGAGGACAAAGTTAGATCCTTCAGGAAGGAAGGGTATATTTGTGGGATACTTTGAAAGCTTGAAGGCTTACAGAATATACTTCCCAGGATTCAAGAAGATTGACATTAGCAGGGATGCAACATTTGACGAAGACTCAGCTTACAACACATCCAAAAAGAGACCCGCTGAGGAACCTGAAGAAATAGAAGCACCCAGAATTCATGACACAACCATGAATGAAGAAATTCAAGAAGAAGATCGAGAATTAGAAGAACCTCAAGAACCCGTAGATCCACCTCAAGAGAAGAATCCTCACAAGAGGAAACCTTCTTGGGTACGAGAATCTATCCAAGGTGCAGAAAGATACGGGGCTCCAGAAGAAAATCACAAAGAAAGAAAAAGGACCAGGTCTTGCTTCGAGTATGTAGCCTTATTATGTGACTTCATCGATAAAGAATTTTCCAACTATGAAGAAGCAGCAGAAAGGAAAGAATGGAAGGATGCTATGATTGAAGAGTGTCAATTGATCATGAAGAATGATGTCTAGGATATTGTCCCAAGACCAAAAGGGAAGTCTGTTGTAACTTCCAAATGGATCTATAAGATCAAGCATGCTGTAGATGGTAGCATAGAGAAATATAAAGCAAGATTTGTGGCTCGTGGCTTCTCCCAGAAAGAAGGAATAGAGTATGAAGAAACTTTTGCACCTGTAGCCAGATACACTTCCATCAAATCAGTACTTGCTCTGGCTGCAGTAATGAAATGGAAGATACACCAGATGGATGTCAAGACTGCTTTCTTGAATGGTGTAGTGGAAGAGGAAGTGTATGTGGAGCAACCACTCGGTTTTGAGACACATGACAGGGAGTCTCATGTGTGTAAATTGAATAAATCCCTATACGGTTTGAAACAAGCACCCAAGACATGGTATGACAGAATTGACAGCTTTCTATCCAGTTTGGGCTTTACCAAGAGTAAAGCAGATTCCAACCTTTACTACAAGGTTGAAGATGGTAACCCAGTGATACTCCTACTGTATGTAGATGATCTGTTTGTAACAGGTGTGGATGTGTTGATTGCTGATACGAAGAGGAAGCTTGCTGCCAAGTTTGAAATGAAATACTTGGGTATGATGCACTATTTTCTAGGCATGGAGGTGTGGCAGAATGCAGATGGAATCTCCCTTAGACAAGGGAAGTATGTAGTAGAGATCCTGAAGAGATTTGAGATGATGGACTGCAAGGCCATGACCACACCTATGGCATCAAACTTGAAGCTATTGAGTGATGCTTCATTAGAATCGGTTGATACTACGATGTATCGTCAGATGATTGGGTTCTTGATGTACCTGATGAATACGAGACCAGATATTTGCTTTGCTGTGAACACCTTGAGCTAGTTCCTGATAGATCTGAGACATGTTCACTTGATTGCTGCAAAGCATATTCTGAGGTACCTGAGGGGTACAGTTGATTATGGGCTCAAATATGAGGCAAATTAGAAGATTAACCTGGAGGGTTATGTTGATTCAAATTGGGCAGGTAGTGCCATCGATAGGAAGAGCACTTCAGGGTGTTGCTTTAGTATGGGATCAGGTGTGATCTCTTGGTTTAGCAGGAAACAGTCTTATGTGGCACTAAGTACAGCTGAAGCAGTGTATGTCGCAGCTTGTTCAGCTAGTTGTGAAGCAGTATGGTTGAGGAAGATATTGTCTGATTTATTTGATCTCCAGATGGATGCTACTTGTATATATTGCGACAACCAGAGTTGTGTGAAGTTGTCAGAGAACCCGGTGTTCCATGACATGTCGAAGCATATCGAGATCAAGTATCACTATATCATGGATATGGTGTAGAGAGGAGCAGTGGAGCTCCAGTATGTTGCGACAGACGAACAGATAATTGATGTGTTGACGAAGCCATTGGCCAGAGTGAATTTTGAGTACTTTAGGGAGAAGCTTGGTGTTCTCCAGATCGATATTTCCCCCAAGAGGAAGTGATGAGTCTGTGAGCCATTCTGACATGGTGAGAGGATTGGTTCTTTCCATGGTTAGATGTAAGGGTTGATCCATTCTGTCATGGTGAGAGGATTGGTTCCTTCCATGTCAGATATGAGTGTTGAGCCATTCTGATGTGACTGTAGGATTGGTTCCTACATGATCAGATATAATTGTTGAATGCCATTCTCTGAATGGAGGCACCTGGTTAGTTTCCAGGAATACTCAGCCTAGAGTTGAGGGCCATTCTGATATGACTGTGGGATGTGTTCTCACATGATCAGATATAAGTGCAGGGCCATTCTGATGTGATTGAGGGATGTGTTCCCACATGATCAGATATAAGTGATGAAGGCCATTCTATAGGAGAATGGAGGCACCTGGTCAGTTACCAAGAATCCTCAGCCTAGGGCTGAGGGCCATTCTGATATGACTGTGGGATTGGTTCCCACATGATCAGATGTAAGTGTAGTGCCTTTCCACAGATGATGGTAGTTGTGTCCTATCATGTTGGTGGATGTGAGTGCCGAGCCTTTCCATAGATGATAGTAGTTGTGTCCTATCATGTTGGTGGATGTGAGTGATCAGCCTTTTCATAGATGGTAGTAGGTGTGTCCTACCATGCTGGTGATTGTAAGCGTTGTGTCTTTCCATAGATGGTAGTAGGTGTGTCCTACCACACTGGTGGATGTGAGTGCCGTGCCTTTTCAAAAATGATAGTAGTTGTGTCCTATCATGCTAGTGATTGTAAGTGTTGTGCCTTTTCACATGTGATAGTAGTTGTGTCCTATCATGCTGGTGATTGTAAGAGATGTGCCTTTCCACAGATGATAGTAGTTGTGTCTTATCATGCTAGTGGATGTGAGTGCCATGCCTTTTCACAAATGGTAGTAGGTGTGTCCTACCATGCTGGTGATTGTAAGTGTTATGTCTTTCCATAGATGGTAGTAGGTGTGTCCTACCATGCTGGTGGATGTGAGTGCCGTGCCTTTTCACAAATGATAGTAGTTGTGTCCTATCATGCTGGTGAATGTAAGTGCGGTGCCTTTCTGACATGGTGTTGGATGTGTTCCTCTCATGGTCAGATGTGAGTGCTGGGCGGGCCATTCTGACTTAGGGCCAGATATAAGCACTGAAGAAGACCTACATGGAGGCTAGGCCTACAACCAGCATGAAAAAGGGCTGGCTCTATAGAACTTCCTATGATGAGAAGAATCATGAGATAACACCTATGATGATGACCTAATGATGATCTAGCAATGATGATCCAGATCTAGTGATGAGCCAGATCTAGTGATGTTGATCCAGCAATGATGATCCAGATCCAGTGGTGATGATCCAGTAGTGACGATCCAGATCCAGTAATGATGTCCCCGTGATGATCTAGATCGAGTGATGATCCAGATCCAAGATGAAGATGACTTGAAGATGAAGATGACGAGAACTCGATGATGATCCAGTTGATACATAGAAGAAGACCAGTGCTGACAAATTGTGTCGAGAGAATACCTTCCTAGTTAAGAGGGAGTGTTAATGTATTTGTAACTTCAAAATGTATTCATCTGTATATCTTATGTATTGTACCCCGATGTTCATTCCAGGAAGTGTCTGTAATGTATTTGAGTCATGTCAAGCCCCAATGTTCCTATCGGGAGATTCAATAATGTAAACAAGTCATGTCAAGTCATTGTGGGTAACCCTCCTATTGATCAAGGGTTAAAGTCCCCGCAGTTATGGGGCCCTGGGGTTATTAGACTCTCCTAGAGAAGTCGGCCCTAGTGAGTTATTGTCAAGTTGGGAATTAGTATAAATAGAGAGTGATCCTCTCTATTTATCACACACTCACTCACACTCAATTGTAGCCCATATCTGAGGGAGAAGAAGTAGCTGGGACTAGAAAGAAAGAGACTACTACTATCGGGAGATCATCTTACTATTTTTGGGGTTTTGCTTTTGGTGCTGATTCTATCTTTGAGGAAGTTGTGGGGTTTTCTCCTTTATGGTTTCCCCGAGGAAAAACATTGTGTTCATTGTCTCTTGTGTTTGATTGCTGTGCTTGTTATTCTCTCAGTTAAAGACCCTAATATAATGCTAACTTAAATGATAAAAATCTAACAAAGTAGACTCCTACATAGTCCAAAGACCAATCCACTGTGCACACACAACAAAACAACCAGCACAACAATTCACAGCTCTGGGATTTAAAGGAAGACACCACAGGACAAAACCGAAATGGAAACTTGCGTAATACACAACTCAGACTGAGCAATTCGATTCCTGAGTCGTTATTGGCCCTATCGTGGCCAAAACGACTCAACCACAAACTCACAACAACCCAAAATTGTGGGGAAACCAACAGTAATTTCTCAGCTTGGCAAACAGTGGAGAAATGTCACAAAACGTTGGGGAAGAAACCCAATCACAAATCATCACCCAAAATGAAATTCTTAGCCTGAGGAGAGTTAAGATCGACTGTCCACGTGAGGTAAAAACACACATACAAAAAAATCCCCAAAAACAAAATTTACCCACAGCCAAATCGTGAACATAAGGCAACTCTCCTAGTTCTCTGCATGAGGGACCCTTCCAAAACCTATGCGTGAGGAGAGAAAACAACCATCTCTGCATGAGAATGGTCAAAATGGAAGAATGGGGTCTCTTATTATCCTACCCACGTGAAGAGGAACGGATCCCTGGTGGAGTGTGTGTGTGGGAAATGACTAACAGTCCTGCCACACACCACTGCCCATGCAAAACATTTTCCCAGGCCATAACTGCCCCCAACTAACTCCAGAGAATTTAATTTGGTAGTTGATTGATTGATGGGTTCTCCTATTGACATCTGGATTTTCCCTATTGGCCCTAAAGGTTAAATAATTCCCCCTCCTTATCCTTAGGAAAATCATGCCCTTTTCATTATGGTTGCATTGACATAGCTGGTTGTGGGTATTTTTAAATAAAATGCATGTTTACATGATGCCAAAATTAATATGTGCCGGAAAGCATGATATAACATCGGCAACGATTTTAATCATTGGAACAGAAAACAATTAAATCGATGGTGGGGCTTCTACCTTTATCTCCACACCATGATTAATTACAATATACACATCATATACATTTAATGCAAACGGGGTCAAAACCGGGGTGTTACATTCCAAACTTACTAAAAAAGGACTAATAAAATACAGATAACAGAGATTTGCAACAGGTTACAGACCAACATAGACTCAGGAGACAACCTTATAAGTAGGTGGGATAGAAAAAACATTCAAAGGATATAGACCTTAGCTTTTTGTATACCCATCTACAGGAAATCACGATTGATCTTTGACAGAACCATGAGTCACTCGCGACTGTCCTTAAGGAAACCCACGAATTTACAGAGAAATCGTGACTTCAAGTACTAGCAACCCGCGAGTGGTTCCCAAAATTTTCAAAAAGAAAAATAACAAGGCTTAGAACCCTAAAGATCTAAAAATACCTGGTTGAAATACAATGGTTGCAAACTACAAATCGAAACAACTAGAACAAAACTAGACATAAAAATTGATTGAAGAGGCACGAACACAAACTAGACACCCCAGCGGAGTCGCCAGTTTGGTTGTGAGGGATATCTACCTTATCACTTGGGGTCTTAGGGTCACCAACATACTAGGGTATGACTTGCATACATTAAAGGTTTAAAAACATATATAAGAGAAATAGTGTTTGTGGAACATGTACCTTTTTACCAACGGTTGATCCAAGCTTTAACTCTCCTCTTCAGATGCTCCTTAGCCTTCTGATCTTCTATACCTGCAACATAGATTGATATTCCTCCACAGTATCTCTTATTGTTATATAAAGAAGCATGAACATATTACAATTGCATTTATAAATAAATAACAATATAGATCATGATTCATAACAACAAAAGCATGCACTAAGACAAATATGGAAGAAAGACACTCTTTATTAAAGATGTTTAGGAAACATTACAACCCTGTCTGAGACAAGCTTCTTTTGCAAACCAAGAAATTTAGTCCTCTTACTCCTCTCTCCAATGGATTCCTCCAACATAACCTTTCTCTCCAAATTGATTCCCCTATCCTCTACCCCTCTCCTCTCTTTATAGTTGCTGGTGAGGAGAGATTTTGATTCCTAGGATGGTTAGGGGAGTTAGGGAAGTTATCAATCCAATCCCAAATTCCCCTAAACTAATCATCTTTTATTTTTAAGTTTGTTTTAATAGAACTCATAGGTATATATAAGGAAACTTGCAAGTGACTCATGACTTTCCTTAAGGGAAGTTGTGATTACAACTTTTCATAGATGACTCGCGGGTCGCATATGGGATTACCTGTGAGTGACACACAAGTTTCTATGGAAGCACCCCTGAGTGCAAGGCAAACTCATTCTTAAAAAGTGTAAAAGCTAAAGGAGAAAGTATGTATCAAGGCTCTGATCCATCTATAACGTTATGGTCACTTCAATCCATAATGTTCTTTTGTTCAATGACAGGCTATAGTCATTACTCGGACGGAGAAGTGACATTTCGTGGTATAACACAATTGTGGGAGGATAAACTGCTTGAAACTTTGACTAAGTTCTCGAGGAACTAAAAATGCCCAAATGGGTAGGTTTGATCCAAATCAAATCCTCAAACTGATTAGATCCCATGAGTAAGCTAAATTCATAGGCAATAATAATTGCCAAAATATATTATCACATGACACTTTATTGACAATGGAGGCATTTGACAAACTTGCCATCAACAATAGAGGTGTTGACATGAAGACATTGTCAAGCATGCCATCAACAATATAGGTCTTGAGAAGCATTTCATTGACAATAGAGGTGTCAAAAAG
Organism: Pseudotsuga menziesii; assembly: GCA_001517045.1. Classification (NCBI taxonomy): domain Eukaryota; kingdom Viridiplantae; phylum Streptophyta; class Pinopsida; order Pinales; family Pinaceae; genus Pseudotsuga; species Pseudotsuga menziesii. The sequence continues at coordinate 789,474 of LPNX010083982.1, forward strand.
CATGTCATACACAATAGGGAAGGTTGACAACATAGGTAAGGGATCAACAATTGAGTTAGCGATGGAGAGGTTGTTTCCAAGAAGCTCCTTGATAAGGGATTTTGATTCCTTGACATCATTTCGAAAAACCACCTCACCCACCTTGAACCACACACACCTGACTCCTTGGTGGACTCCATGTAATTCTCCATAAATGTGAGATGAAGCTCAAAGGACATAAGTTGAAGTGATTTAGTTAAAGATCTTATTGGTTAGTGTAACAACTTCTTGAAGAGCATGCTACTTAAGGCAAAGTTGCTCTTAGAGAAGGGTTTGGTTTGTCCTTTTTTTGAAGTAGATGGGTGACATCTTGCTTAGTAGCATCACATGAGCACCATATTGGTGCCACATCAACAATAATTGCCAAACCAATTTATGGTTTTTGTCTCTTTAATATTCTTTAGTATCTAGAACTATGAAATTACAAACCAAACTAGGGAAAATCCTTAAGGAAAGGGCCTTTGGAAAAATAAGAAAGTCATAGAGTTTTCGTAATCTTCAAGTTAAGCATGAGAAGATGGAAAAGAAAGTGATGACTTGAAAGATACAACCACAATAGGACGGGTATTTCATCTAGGGACAAGAATATGGATTGTTTTCCTTCTTACCCATTTTTCATTGCCAACAGAGGAAGATTCCAATACCCTGTCATTGTAAACATTGACTTTGCAGGCACTAATTATGTAAGAAAATATGCATTCTATAGATTGTAGCATCGACCTATGAAACACATAGTGAAACACAATAATGCATTCTCAAAGGAATATCTTGTGAATTATGAAGACATAGAAACAAACACAACAATGCATTCTTAGAGGACCAAACACAACATTTGATTTGTTGACACTGCCTTGAGAAAAAGAGAGCTTATGAATGCAAAAGACTAGATGTAATTGATGTTAGAGAGAGTAACCAAAGTTGAAGACCTAGAAGGCTAGGCACAACGACCATCCATTCATCCATTTTTTAAGACGCTAGTAGAGTCTATGGTGAGTGGAGAGCCACATGAAGAATGGTAGTTGGAAGAAGCAACATATTCTATATTTTTCATTTTGTGAAAAAGTTCTACCGTGGAACAAAGCAAGCCACACACTTTGGATACAAGGCATCTTTGTAAAGATTAGTTTGTCATAAATGTAAGTACAAAATTGTACATTACTATTTTGTTTTTAATTACAAAAGTAAATAGAAGATTGTAAACCTATGTATTTTAGTCAATATTGTAGAATCAATTAAATCTAACAAATTTATCTTAAACTTTTTTATTAAATTAAAAAAAAAACTCTTATATATTATATGGAAAATGTTGCATTGTGAATTCAATATTAATGTTATCGAAGAATTCTTATTTTATTTATTTATGAAACCAGATAGGCTTTTTTTTTTTTTATAAATAAAAATTTCCCATTACAAGAATTCAAGACAAAGACGATGACTTCATGTGCTCCAGGGAAAATGATAATGTTAGTGGAAATGTTAACATGACTATATTTGACAAAGAAACCATGTGGATGTATTTTCCAATTAGTTAAGTAATTGACGGTGCTTACTGTGGTATGCCAAAATATAAATATATATATAAAAGACAAGTAGTTAATGCTACTATATACTAAGCAATTAGGCAAATTAATATTATATTATCGATGCCAATGCCACCAACATTTTATTTGAAAAATATAAATAAAGGATAGTCAAATGTGAAAATTAGTCTTTCGCATATACGTTAAAATAATAGAAAGATATTTCCAAAGGAAGCATCGCTTTTTTATTTTAACATGGTTGACATTGACAAGACGACCAACCAGCTTATGTATTCACATTCGAAAGCCTCGCCTCGCCGACTGGACATCCATATATCGATGGTGACAACAGACCTGCTCAGCCACAAGTTTTTCGTGTGCAACTCGTCGATCTCATATTCTCACTGTTGGCACCCACTAAAAGTAAAATAAATGTATTTTATGTTCAATGTGTATTTTGTGTATTTTGGGATATATTGCTTCATTTTAAGTAGGAGTATACTTTTCATTTTTACAAATAGGTCGTTTTCTTATATACTATTTATAGTCAATTTGCTTTTGACAAAATGTTGATTTCTAATAATAATAGTTTAAAAAACAACATTCCCTAAAACTTGTTTTCCTAAACCATTTTGATGTAAAATCTACTTGTTACATTGTTATTGATAAAACCTTGGAAGATGTCTTTAGTTGATATTGCTATTATTGGTAGTGTCAGAGTGATATTGTGTCCTTATGTGTTGGGTATAACAAGGAAAATAAGTGGAGGTGTTGATTTGATTTATGTGGGAAGCATACTGTCGAGTTACTACTATATATAATGCTGGCTATTTTGGGGACATTGCATGTACATTCTTTGGATCTTAATGCTTTCATTTTTCACTTTTCTAATGATCGTCGTCATTGCCACGATAACAACTTTCATAGTGATAGTTTAGTGATAGTCTATTGCGTGATAACGATGATCAAATAATAAAACACTAGATACACTACTCACACACACCATGCCCTCTTTCGTTATGCTATGCTTTTCACGACTTCAAAATTTGCTTATGAGGAGATAGATATAGACATAGTGAAGGTGAATGGTTAACATAATTGCATACATAATTATAATAGATCTAGAGGAGGACATAGCGAGGGGAGACTACATGTAGTTTTATCTAATGAAAATTTGGATATGTCCTTGCAATTATGGCCACAAAGTTCAATAGAGGAATGCATCATTCAATTGAGAATGAAGTGGCCAAGAAGAGGGCATTGGAATTGTTATGGTCTCCATTGGCGGTCACAACGTACGCACCATAACATTTCTTCATATACTCGATCTTGTTTTTGCATCGAGTTTGAGTATTTAGTGACTTGGTGCATTGACTCATATTGAAACATGGCATAGAACCATGTAGAGAACAAACTGGCACAAGAACCTTGTTAATTCCTATAAATGACCTTAAAATCTCATGATGTGGTTGCTTGCAATTTGGACCAATCCAAATCTATCATGTAACATGATCTTCCCATAATTATTGTTCCTTGTTCTAATCTTGTCTCCTAGAACATATCAATTCTTATCACAAGATTCTTCTTCATAATTTCATCTCTTTCATCATAATCCAATTGTCTTGAATTTTCCTCTTTCACCAAACACCTTATTTTCTTGGTTACCAACTTTTTCTTGTTGCCAACATCCTTTCCTTCACTAGTGCCTAGACAAGTAAGTTAATTAGTGGTAAACTCAATTTTTTTTCCATTAAAATTATTTCCAAAATAAGATTGAAATACGAACTTTGACCATTTTAAAACAGCGTTAGCTTTCTACCTGACCATTTGCACTGATCGGATGACCAACAATGCATGATGTGATAGCTCATGCGAGCCAGGTCGTCCGATCGGTGCAAATGGTCGGGTAGAAAGCTAACGCCTTTTAAAACAACCACAATTATTATAATTTTGAGAAAAACAGTAAATCAAGACATAACTTTACTTTATTGGAAAAAAGCAAACTTATAAGAAAAATTGTGTTTGTCCACTTTTTAACTCACTTCATGGCATGGAGAGTAGAGAGGTGCTATACAACGAGTATATAGGTGCTATACAACCAATATGGGTGAGATGTTGTCACGTAACTTAACATTATGTAATATTACCAAATGTAAAAAGTAGTTAAAACATCATGTGGATAAAAATTAAAACCAAATAAAAAATAATTAAAAGAATCCATGTAAGATCATAAAAAAAACATATATCAATCTTAAACTCAAACTTCTTGAAATGTTAATTTTTTCTAAACATATACAAAAATTAAGATAAAAAATTTATACACCTAGATAAATTAAACCCCTCTTAATACTTGATAAATCTAAAACCCTGATTCTTAAAACAAAAATAATAATAATAATATGATTTCTAAAATCACATGCAAAATCTTTCCACAATTTAAATAATTACCTGCCACTAAAGTTTAATTGTCATTCCCATTTACAAGTGAAATTTTCACACATTTAAAGTCCTAGACCTCAAAAAAGCCAATAAATGACAAGATTTTAGACACAACTATATCCAAATGGTTTGACAAGGAGCTCCCCTTCAATTCTTCTTAGAGCTTCTTACCTTGTCATACGTGTACACCTCTGATTAGCTTCAACACTCCCATTGGTTCCCAGCCACGCCTTGCCAAATCCAAATCTAAATCTAAGGCAGGAGCGAGGAAGAAAGGCAAGAAATCAAATAAAAAAATAAAGTACAACTTAATAAAAATAAAATCTGAAGTTGAGGCTGAGACTGACCTCATTTTCTTGATTCCTTTTCATTTTTATGATTTTCTAATTCCACCTAGACCCCACCTCACCCTAACCGTGGTTAAAGGGACAGCATTAGCGTCAAGTAGGGGTCAGTACTTCTTCAACGAGGTGGATGCCTTCGATCAAGGGTTTGAAGAAGCAGCAGAGAGCATCGAGCTTCCACAAGGCAAGGGTTTTATAACCGTGGAAGGGGCGGCAAATGCTCAGAGCGAAGAATTGCAGGAAACGGACTTTATTTTATCATTTGAATGCCTTATGGTCTATTGTTGAGCTTTGAATCGTTGAATGCCTTGAGATATAACCTGTGTTTCAAGTTCTCTGGAGAAAAAACCTGGAAGAATACAGAGATATGGATGTAAAGGTCCCAAAAGTATATTAAATGCAGTGGATCCGATCTCGTCGAAGCATGAGCTGGTGGAAGATGATCAATCGGGACTAAAATTGAAGGTATCCCCTTAAAATTTATGATTTGGTAAGGCATTTGAGAAATTTTCCCCAAATTTGATCATTATAGAAAATTGAAGGTATTGACTGGAATTTGAAGGGAGTTAGGGATATATCAGTGTTTTCTTTGGTTCTTTTGCTTTGTTATTTCCATGGCGGCCATCGAAGGGGATGAGAGAGTGATTGCCACGGCGCAGCAGATCGTTAGAAGCTTGGCAACGACGGAAACTATGACCAAAGATATGTTGAGAATTCTCTCAAATTTCGACAATCGATTTTCTAGCATGACTGAACGGCTGGGAGATGGTGCCGGCAGTGATATTGAAGAGAGGCTTGCTTCTGCAGAAGAAATGGTTTTGCGATGGGATTCTAGTTCCTCTGAAGCCGTAAGACAGTCTATGATATGGGAAGGGCCACCGGACGAAGCTGCCTCGTATTTGCAGGCCGTTGACGAAGTGCAGCGGTTGATGGAAAGTCTGGAAAGCCTATCTTTGACGGAAAATGATAACGATGATAACGATAATAATAATATTAATGGAGGCGAGCTACTGGACCGTGCTCAGAACGTTCTGCAGATTGCCATGGCTAGGTTAGAAGATGAATTCCATAATATTTTGGTTCAGCAGAGTGAAATTTTTGAGCCGGAGCGGCTTTGCGAGAGGATACATGGCCCGGTTTCTAGGGTTTCATTCTGTTCTTCTCACCATGAAGATTTGCCAGACGTTGCATCAATCAGCTCTGGCGACGGAGAAGGCGATCATGATGAAGATGCCCAAAATCTTCATGTGAACCACGATAGTAGCGGGGACCTCGTCATTGATTTAATTCGGCCTGAGGTAATTCCTGACCTTAAAGACATTGCTGAGCGTATGGTTGCCTCAAAGTATGAACGAGAGTGCTGTCAGGTTTACAGTAATGTTCGTAGAGAACTCGTCGAGGAGGGCCTGATTCGTCTTGGAATAGAGAAACTCAGTATTGAAGAAATTCAAAAGATGGATTGGGGAATTTTGGAAGGGAAGATCAAGAAATGGAATCAAGCTATAAGGATTGCAGTTCAGGTTCTTCTTGCCAGCGAGAAGCGCCTCTGTGTTCAGATCTTTGAGCAATTAGGTTCTATTCAGGACACCTGCTTTGTTGAGACTGCAAAAGGTGCAATTATGCAGCTTCTGAATTTTGTCGAGGCGATTGCAATAAGTCGCCGGTCTCCCGAAAGGCTCTTTAGGCTTCTCGACATGTATGAGAGCCTCTCGGATCTTCTTCCAGCCATTAATTCAATCTTTTCGGACGATGCCTGCGCCAGCATCAGAGCAGAGGCCGAAGGAATTTTGACACGATTAGGGGAGGCTGCAAAAGGGACATTTGTTGAATTTGAAAATGCTATTCAGAGGGAAACTTCCAAGTCTGCAATTCCTGGAGGTGCCATTCATCCTTTGAATCGGTATGTCATGAATTATATAAAGTTCCTTTTTGATTACACAGATACTTTGAAACAGCTTTTAGATGAGAAAAAGGAAACCATTCCAAGGCAGCTTTCTGATGACTTCATAGGATTTCATCAAGAAGATCGACGAGGCGACCATTTAAACACCACTCCATTGGCTCGCCGTCTTTTGTCTATTACATCACTGCTTGAGTCAAATCTTGAGGGAAAATCTAAACTCTACAAGGATATTGCTTTGTCTCATCTTTTCTTGATGAATAATGTTCATTACATAGTTCAGAAAGTCAAAGGCTCAGAGCTCAGGAGTCTTCTCGGTGATGATTGGATTAGAAAGCACAGTGGGCAGGTCCGTCAATATGCCACAAGTTATCAAAGATCTGCTTGGAAAAAGGTCTTATTTTGCTTAAGAGATGAAGGAATCTATATTGGTGGAAACTCTTCCACCAAAGTTTCAAAGGATGCTCTCAAGGATAGGTTCAAGAGCTTCAATACTGTATTTGAAGAGTTGTACAGGAATCAGACAGCTTGGTTTGTTCCAGATCCTCAGCTTCGGGAAGAGCTGCGCATCTCTATTGAAGAGAAACTGCTTCCAGCGTACCGATCCTTCATGGGGAGATTCAGGATCCACTTGGAAGGTGTGAGGCATGCAGAAAAGTACATTAAATACTCACCAGAGGACTTGGAGAATTACCTACTGGATTTGTTTGAAGGCTCACCAGGATCCATGCATAATCTGCGGAGAAAGACTAGTTCTTAAAAATGGTTTCACAGGATTTTTCCTGGACATAAGATCCCATGGTATGCAGTCACTCTTATACCTTTTAGAGAAGCAAAGGTAGAGGAAAAATTGATTAGCTAGAGCCAGTCTTATACTTCATAATATATCCTGATTGATGCTTTTAATGCCAATACTGAATTTTCACGGCATTTTGGGTTTGCTGGCATGGGCATCTTATTGTACTTGTAAAAGACATCACAATGTATTATCTGGTGCATTTTTATTCAATTGTTGAAAGGTCTATACATTACAGAGTTGTATTCGAAATTCTTGATAGAATTATTTCCAAAAGCTTCCTTATGGGCACGCTCTGCTTGTCTTGTGATTGTTTGTAATTTAGATAAGATGGGTTTTCCCTTGTATATTAGATCAATATTAGAAGAACTTCAAGATTGAATTAAATCAGACGCTGCTTTCTTTTGCTGAATGCTGGGAGCGTATTTAACCTATTGCATAATCAATCAGTAAAATTTGCATCGAATTTCTGTAATCTGAAGAATTATTGGGCCCTAATACTGTATTCTAGATTGTAGCTTTTATGAAGCTCAAACTTTCTTATCCTAGTATGATGCCTTGATCTGTTTCTAGCAGCGTAGATATTAAATTATTGGATCAGCTGTGTTATTCATGTCATGTGGTGCAGTTGATCACCAGATAAATTATTTTGTGTTTTGTTATAGCATTTAGATAGAATCTTGCAACTTAAGCCATTGTAAATGCAGAAGAACAGGGCCCTTCTTCATTGAAATTATTATCTGTAGTTATAAGCTCATTTTTCTAGCGCTCTCTTATGTCTTCATATACATTTAGTTGATTTCTGATTCTGTTATTACACTTATGGCCAAAGTTACCAGGATACGGATACAGATTTGAATTCGCTAGATTTTTAAAAACCCAGGATCCGGATACGGCGGGGAAACTGCGAGTACAAACAAATATAAGAATATTTATATAATAAATAGAAAAATAGAATGAAGAAACAAAACTATTTAGGAAACACAAGAGTAGAACTATAACTTATTGCAAAAAAAGAGAGTTCATGTTCCATAACTGTTAATTTAATAAGTTGTGATATTGATAATTTTAAACACCATTTCAGCATGAACTTGAAGCAGGTCATAATAGTGTTTTTGTGAGCCACATCCACATGTCCCTATCAGCAGGGAATAAAGTGGTTTTCTTGAACTCTATGGCAAGACTACAGAACAGTGTAGGTGAAGTGAGCAACAACATGGTACATAAAGATAGATCAACCCTTGGAAGCAGACTTTGACCATAAAGATATATCAAATAAAAACGTTAAGAGCAGACCTTGATATTGATATATCAGATTTCAAGAGCATATCTTGACGTAAGGATAGATCAGACCTTGAGCAGGAATGGGGTTTACGCTTTTAGCCATTAGGTGTTTAGGGTTTTTTAAGTTTTTCATTAAATTTTTTTTTTTGGGGGGGATAAATGGGTCATAGAAACACTGGAAGTTGCAGGATCCGTTTGAAAGTTTCAGGAATTGTTTGATTTTTCACAGGATCAGTCTGAAAATTTCAGGATATTTTATATTTTATATTTCACAGGATCCGTTTCATGTTACCAGGATACGTTTCCTTCTGCAGGGGATCTGTTTCCATGGTGGATCCAAGGCGGATCCAATTCGGGATACGTATCAGATCTGTGGATCGGCGGATCCTACACACTGGAGTGGTGGATCCGGTAACACAGCTTATGGCATTTGAGAAGTCAAGTTTCTGGTAACATAAAGTTATTATGGTTTATACAAAAAAAATTTACATGTGTTTGCCTGTAATCTGACAACACTTGGAAGATAGCGAAGGACCTCTTTATGATGACAATATATCTTTGTCTTCCAGTATCCCATCCACATCAAAATATTTCCCCAGGTATATTGCTTATTTTTATTGAAATGCACTTAGACTCTGATGTCAATCTTCTGTCCAGCTTGTCCGGCCATAATGGTCCATGAGGGGCTAATATGTACTAGGGTAATTGGACTCTGGTTAGGGGAATATCACCATCTCTGGTTTACCAACCAGCCAGGCCCAGATGGAAGGTATATTGCTTATTATATTTCATTCTGGCACAATTAAAAAAATTTTATTTTTAGCCTTTAGGCCTATTCAGGCCATGCTCCTATGTGGTTCCAAGGAATTGGCTACTGACAGTATCTTAGGTGTCTTAAGAAACTTTCAGCTGTATATTTTTATTCTAAAACAGAAGAGGACCATAAAGATGCACCATATGCAGACACAAAAAGTCTTCAGGGTCTGTTCTATATGATTGTATCTTTATTTTGACTTTCATCATATCCTCCAGTCCCATTCTATCGTTATGCAAGTTTGCCTATATATGTTTGTTGAGGATGTCATATCTCAATCATTTAGTACGCAAGTATGTATTTTATTTCAGCACGTCATGCTTTTCTAGTACATATTTGATGAATACTTTTCTCTTACATTTGCTTGTATTAAATCTGTTTTACTGGTAAATTGATTTGTTTTTGTCGTAGCATAGTTGTTGGCTGCAAAGAGGTTATTGCATTTTTCTATAATACACGTGTATATAAATGTTATTCCTCAATTTTACCTTATCAGGTTAAGTGAGGTTGTGTAACTCTTGCAAGAGGCATCCCAGAGACTTCAAGCATTTGACTTTGTGCATCTTATTGAAGCCTTTGTCCTAAAATATACATTGGGGTTTTGCAAGCTTGAAGAGTACAGCTTCAAATATTTTGTTATTGAAGCAGTTGTTGTTATTATCTGGTTGCTGGCAGACTCAAAGATATTGGCAATAATGGGGCATTTTGTTATTATTCCATTGTTACAGTAGTGCAGCTGTTTGAAAATTCTTTTCAACTGGTATCACCGGAATCATATGGCCCTTTGGTTTACTTCTTCTTGAGCACTCACGTGCTTGTTGAAGGAAGCGTGGTTTCTTGCTATGATAACTTTTCATAAAGAAATCACAGAACATGGGTAAACTCGAGTCTATCTCAACATCACTGTTTGCTGACTTTGATATTCTTGGGATGAGTTGCTTCTAATCAGCACAAATAATTTCAGAGCCTGGTCACAATGAATTAAGGAGTCTCTTTTACTGTCTGGGTGGATGTAGTGTCCTGGTTTTCATTTCTCCTTGTTGCACTTTATAGGACACCGTTCTTTTCCCATATCCATACTTTTTAAATATCTCGCAATTGTATTCATGAAATATCAAATAAGTGAGTGAGCGTTGCTTTAATTCAGTTTGTGGATCAAGCTCAAAACTTTATTGCAATTCCTAATATGTTTTGCATCTTATTTTATGCATTGTTTAATCCAGTGTTTGAAAACTTGGACTTAGACTTGGAATCGGCTACTTGGGCTTGGACTTAGAATCGGTTGAGGATGGACTTGGACTTGGACTCAGCTCTAATTCAGACCAGTTTGAATTTTATGACTCGTTTACTAAATAATACATAAAATATTGAAATTTATTAAAAAATATATTTTAAAGACTCCAAACGATTAGAGATCAAATATGCAGAATCTGTTCATGTAGATATCATGTAAGGTTGAATATTTCAAAATGGTCCAACATGGTTAATGGGGATTTAGAGATTTGAAGTGGATGGGTGTTATTTGAAAGGTCCGATGGTAAACATAAAGTAAAAATGGTAGAAAACAAAAATCATAAACAATGATCCAATGGTCTAATAATAAAACCAATAAATAAAATAAAGTGGGTTCCAATGGTTTTATAAAATAAAACCATAAAATAAAATTGACTTAGGATAGTGTATCATTAGTCTAAAAATAAAACATAAGGTAAAAGTCATCATAACAAAAGTACACACAATAAGAGTGCTAAGACCAAGTAAGATAAAGGACCATATGTCAACCAAAAGGGTCATAATAAGAAGGTAAGACAACCCTCAAACCCACAAGTCCAAGGTGAACCATAAAGGTGGACAAACAAACCCATTTTACCCATAGGACCAACAAAACCAAGGACTTTAAACTTTTCTCTCTCTCAAGGTACATTGTTTGATATATTTTTTATCATCACTGTATAAGGGGAAGATCCAAACTAGATGATGTGATCCTCTAGTCCTCAATATCGCTCCTAAGGGTTAGTTGCTAGTGACATCATCAAGGGGTGGCTAGTCCCTTGAGAAACAACCTAGCAATAACCGATTAGGAGAGAGGACATCACACATCATCATCTTGTTCAATTTGACCAAGATTCACCCGGTTAATTGACTAGGAGTGCTCCTGCAAGAACTGCTTGGCCCTAGACCAAGAATCTGCCTGGTCCTAGACTAGAAAGTCTCTGTCTCATCCTGCAGAATCTGCTTGGTCATCGTGTCCAAGAAACTGTTTGGTCCCAGACCAGAATATCCTAGAGACATATAGGGGCTCTAACCACATGTTAGGGATTTTGCCATGGCATCAACCTGCTTGGTCCCAGACCAAAAACCCCAAGAAATTACTGGGGGCTCTAGGGTACCTTCTAGGGTCTTACTCTGCCTTAGTTAACTGACTAGGGTACCATCCTCCCTGAGAATGGGTCTCGCAGCTGCACTAACTTTAACATCAACCTTCCAAATATCCCATAGCAGCTCAATTATAAGCATCTTTATGGTCTTACTCTGCCTTAGTTAACTGACTAGGATACCATCCTCCCTGAGAATGGGTCTTGCAGCTGCACTAACTTTAACATCAACCTTCCAAATATCCCATAGCAGCTCAATTATAAGCATCTTTATGGCCTAAGAAACCACTCAAGGCCACTAATCTCTAAGATTATGTATCCTCCTAGCTCAATCAATGACTGATAAAAGAATTGTGGTGGTGCCCTAGTACTAGTATGCATTATGCCTTACATGACTTATTTAAGCTGAAACAGCTCTCCCAGGCAGCATTACTTGTGTGCTGCCATCCTGCTTTTGTAAATGCCTTTAACTCTAGACTTATCAATGTTAATGTATTTGAAGTTTGAGCACTGGCAGTTATCCAAGTTCCGTAATTTTTTTATAAAAAAATTAGACAATTGGTTTAGTTAACAAATCGCTATTGACTTGGCCTAGTAGGTACAAATTCGGCTGAGTTGGACTGGTTTGGTACCGAACCGGGTGAGTTGTGCTCCAACTTGGCTGATTTGGTACCAAACTAGTCCCTGAACTGATTTGGAGGCCGAGTCAAAGTAGGTGATGGTTGACTTGGTCAACTTGGTCAACCACTTTTAAAACACTGGTTTGACTTCAAGTCTGCCAAAGATGAAGCTCAATGGTGGCCAAAATTTCTCAAATATGCCAATTTTGCAGTCTTTAAACTTTTTTGAATAACTTAAATTGTTTTTACAACCAAGCAGGGGAGACTTTTATTAGTCTTTGCGTATAATTTTTTACTTAGTCGCTCTTTCTGAGCAATTATTTTTTTTCTTTTATTCCTTGAGTGGGCAAAAATCCCCTGAAAGCATCAAGGGAGAACGGCCACCTCAAATATGCTAATTGGAGTCTTGAAATTTTGTTAAATTGGTTGTTCAACTAAACAAGGGAGACTTTTATTAGTCTTTGCATATGTCATTTTTTTTGTTTCACTTTGTAGCTATTGCTGATATAGATTTGGTGTTTCAAATGGTATTAACAGTTTTGTTTTGGTGCGGGGGGTGGGGCGGGTGAAGAGAATGGTTGCCTTGCTGAAGCTAGTGCAAGTTTCCCTCTCATATGCAATCCAATGCTGGCAGAGTAAGAGTTCTTTCTTTTCCTCCCTCACACTCAACATGGTTGAAGCAAAAGCCTGGTTAGTACCTAGCAAGGGTACTCCCACTATTGAATATTATGGAATATGGTAAATTGAGCTTGATGTTGCTGATTAAGATGTAACGTGCCTTTATAAAACCATAGCATAAGTTTCAATTGAGTTTATTGATGGCGTTGAATTTTACGGGCATGACTTTCCTAGGTTGGAAAAGATTAAATTTAACAACTATTGAGTCTACCATAGTTATCATACTTATGATTATAGGAAGTATGCTCATTTCCTGAATAGTCAGCTCAATGCTTGCCATACTTGGAAGAATGACGAGTACGGTGGAATGATCAAGATTCATTGATTGACATCGAGCTCCTTTGTTCAACGAACCTTTGTACGTTACTTTGCTAAGGTTGACTCTGGAATCAACATCTCTTGAGTCTGACTTGGAATCCTGGTCGGCTTCAACATTAATCCAATGCCAATATCCAACGTTGACAACAGTGTCTGATAGCCAGCTTGACTTGTTTTCCGGTCCCTGGAAGTTGAACTGTAATCGACCACTGCTTTTGGTTGCAACTGCCTGACCGCAGTCTTGGTGCTTGTTTAAAGTTTATGCTTTATATGGTAAATTCTCACCTCATTCCTGTTTGGGCTTTCTTTAGAAACACTCTTGCAATGTCTGTACCGACAACTTTTATATCGTAATTCTCTCCTTCTCATTCCTGCTTGGACTTTCTTTCGAAACACACACTCTTGCAATGTCTGTACCAACAATTTTGTATGGTACTTTTCCTTCATAGTCCTCTTCAGGGCTTAGCTACAACTAGAAAGCATCATCTTTTGTCTCAAAGCTCCATTATTTACAGGGACACATGTGGTATATACTCATCTACTCTTAGGCTATTGTAATATATTAATCCTCTACATTTGGCATATCTTTGATTCTTGTGTTCTTTATATCTGTGTGATTGTTGTGTTTAGTAATTCTCCCAATATTTGGAGAATGACATCACTCCTACACCTGCACTTTAGTCGACTTTTGACTATTTTCACATCCATAATCTAGCGATTCCTTGATCCTTGGCTGTCTCTGCTCCAGCAGCTTGGGCACTTAGATAAATGAGGATGAGGACTTAGAATTTAAGTGAGAATGGGGTATGGTTTGTCGTTGGTAGTTTTTTATTTTTTATTTTTTATTTGTTTTGTTTTGGTTGTATGGTGGTGCCTTTAGGGCATATTGTTAACTAGGTTTTTCATGAAACTAAAAAGTGGACAAATTCAACTGATTTTTTTTTCTCTTTTTATTTTTCCAAATATGGTATGAATTTTGCTGCAAGTTATAGTTCTACCTAATTGATAGGAACTTTAACTATAGAACTTTGTTCTTAAAAAGTTTAGTTCATTTTTAAAAAGAAAAAAATTTCAAATTTCAAAAATTAGTAAATTATGGGAACTTTAACTATAAAACTTTGTTCTTTAAAATTTTAGTTCATTTGAAAAGACTAAAATTATCAAAATTTCAAAATTTAGTAATTATGACATGGCTTTGTTTTGTTGTAAAAAAAAAACTCACCAACAAAACAATCAAAATTTCAAAAAATTAATGAATTGTTATAAAACTTTGTTTTTTTTAAAACAAAACTCAAAAAAACCAGAACTCACCCAAAAAGATATTGAGTTTATTCACTTTTTAACTACCTTCATTTTCTAAATATTTAACTTTTCTTTTAAACAAAACCAACAAATTATATCAAAACATTAATGGTACAAGCCAGTGACTCGTGGACGTTTTTTTATATACACCATTAGAGCATAGATTTGCTTTGTCTGAAAACAAAAGTGTGCTTTGATTTCTATATATTAAGAGAGTGAATGGTACAAAGTTCAAGCCAATGACTCTCAAACTTATTTTATTAAGAGAGTGAATGGTACAAAGTTCAAGCCAATGACTCAAACTTATTTTTTATATACAACAATATGGTATAGATTTGTTTTGTTTATTTTTATTTTAATAATATACTTTGATTTGTATATAAAAATGGAGCAAATTTTAATAAAGTTCTAACTATTTACACATTTTGAAAGACTCTCTTAATAAGATTCAAACAAACAAAAAAACTACAAAGATACTAAGTATATTATATATCATTATTGAAACCAAGATTGTATCTGATTACTAGGACTAAGATTGTTGGGTATTTTTTAAGATCCAAACAAACAGAAAAACTACAAAGACACTAAGTATATTATGTATCTCATTACTGAGACCAAGATTGTATCTGATTACTAAGACCAAGATTGTTGGCTATTTTTCTGTACTGGGGTGTTGGTCTCATCTTCCTTGTTTTCATAACTTTTTCACTTTATAAATTTAGTGGCAATGATTCATATAAAATATAATAATACAAGATCCCCGAGGCAATGATTTTTATAAAACATACAATTTTTTTATGAATATAATAAATATATTGAATATTTAATTGATAAGATAATATAATTAATGTACTATAAGGACTTTTATTAAATATATTGAATAATTGATAAGATAAAATGATTACTATATTTTTACATTAAACAAAGTGACTTTTATAAAATATATAATATATTGACTATTTGATAGGTAAGATAAGATAGATAATTTGACTTTTGTGTAAAGTCATGCTTTCTCATTAATGGGTTATTTATTTAATTTACTGATGATATTGTTGTTGTTATTATTAGGTTGCATTTTTCTTCAAAATATTATAAAAAAAAAATCTATTTTGGATGATTTTTAGTTTAATGTTATGGTTTTGTTTTGTTTTTATCTTCGTCTTCACTTCAACACTAAGATTTTTCTTTAAAAAAAAAGTATATCTCAATTTCAATATTTACCATAGCCTCATGGACATCATCCCAATTATTTAAAGGGTGCTCACCATGATATACTTTGTAGAATTTTAGCTTAGATTATACTTTTTCTGTTATAGTATTTTCGATGATGAGCATAGGCTTTGGCTTTGCTTCTTTTATAACGTCTGGGGTCTTTGTAATAACATTTTTATCATTTTATTCAAGATATGCATTTTCCTTTATTTCTTTTTTTTTAACAAAAACTATAAAAGGGTATATATAAAAACAAGCTGTGCACAGCCATTCATTACAGTGGTGGCATAATAGAGTATTTAAGCATAGCAAACATGCTGCACAGAGAGCCTATCCAAGGGGTTTTCCAAAAAACTTCACAGAGAGTTTGCTCAAAACATCTAGTACCATGGGTAGTATATACCCTTACATACTGATTACATATAAAAAGACAGAAAAACATTAAGCCATAACTAAAAAGAAATTAAGGGTTGCCTTTGATTTTTCTTGGTTGCACTACGTATTCCTCCTCCATTGGTTGCATAGCATCAGCAGTGGCTCCATTTATTTTGCTGCTCTAGTTGATGGTTATGAAACGCTGGAGGTCCTCCTGAATACTGTCGACTTTACCCATGATTTCTCGAAGGTCACTTTCATTATCATCAATCCGAGAGTCATGATTGCTAATCTGCAGTGAGGTGTAGCTCACTGTTTCTCCCATACTCTTCACCTCACGGGCCATTTCTCTGTTATCCATGACACTGATAGAAAGCATTTCATACAGTCTCCGCAGATTCTTCTTGATGTCCATGATTCCTGCACCTTCGCCAGCTTGTGCCATTCTGTTTGCCTCTGTCGAGATGTTAATTCTAGCAAATTGGTTATGAATGGCACAAACAGAATGGATAGGGACACAAGCTTGATTTGTAGCCAGAAGATTACTGTAGAAAAGACTGAGCACGAGGAGTTCCTGATGCAGCATAAAATCTCCTTGTATTCGACTAACCAAAGTGCCTATTGCACCTTCCTGCCACCCCGTGCAGCGACAGCCCAAAACCAAACTGCTTTCCCAATTACCAGAAGGCGAAAGAGTACCTGAATCGAGAGCACCTGTCCACGACACTGAAAGAGAGCTACACGAATAGGAGGAAAAGGCTGCAAGAGCAAGCCTTTCCTTCACTACAGAGTGAGTGAGAGGGAGTGCCTGCCACGGGAGGCTTTGCAACCAACCTTCGCCGATACCTGTAACTACCTTCAGCAAGATTCGCAGAGCTTCATGTAAACCAGGGCCAAGAAATGAAATGGAGTGGATAGACATATCGCTGCTGTGTGAAAACATGGCATAATGCTTGAGGAGATGTTGAGCGTGCGAGGTGGTAATGCAATTAACCCTGAGCCGGATGATCATAAATTCTGCAACGCCCGCGAGAAGGAGGAGGCAGAAAGGAGGCCATGCGGCATGGGGAAGAGGATAGGTAGGACAGCCAAATAAATGTAGGGAGCCGGCGGTGAGCCACGCGAAGTGGAATCTAGCTGAGGGGTGACGCTGGGTGACGAAAAGCGGGAGGATGGGAGGGATAAGGAGCGGGTAGGAGAGAAAAAAGGGAGGGGTAAAAAAGATGGGGGAAGAAAGGATAATGGAGAAATGAAAAGGGGGGGGGGAAAGAAAATGAAAAGAGGGGAGGTAGGAGGGGGGCCTAAAGGGCTTAAGGAGAATTGAAGGAAGAAAGAGGAATTCTTAAGGCTGAGCCTAATACATAGATCGTAGAGAGGATACTTCCATATCATGTGTTGGAGATGTTGATGAGGGGATATCCGAAACCTTATTACGGGACGTATTTGAGGATGGGAGGATTCCCATCTTGCCTGTAGTGGCCTTGTGGGAGAGAGGCCCCCATATTGGCCATAATGTCCACTGCAGAGTTATTGAGTCGAAGGATGTGAAGTGGCTCATAGGTTTTGGGCATAAGAAGCTTTGCTTTATTGAACAGGCGGCGACAATTGACAGCTCCCGAGGGGTATCCGTAGATCAGTTTAGAGATGACATGCTTTGAATCTCCGAATATCAGAACCTTTTGATAATTTTTAGCATGAAGGAGCTTCAGGCCTTGAAGGAGTGCCAGCCACTCAGCTTCATTGTTAGTTCTGTTCCCTAAGCCCCATGCAAAGGTTTGTTCTATATGTCCTCCAGGATCCAGAATGATCCCCCCCGCTCCTACCACCCCTGAATTTTCCTTTATTTCTTGCATTGAAGTATTGATGGTGGTTTATTTAGGCCCGAAGACATGATGTATCTCCTTTATGCTTTAAGTTGGTTAAGAAAACCTAGGTTTTTCATTATATTCTTGTATGTTTCATCTATCTTTAGAGTTCTATAGGCAAACTTATATCAAAGTGAAAACTTAAATCATTATATTTTTGTATGTTTCATCTATCTTTGGAGTTTTATAGGCAAACTTAAATCAGAGTGAAACTTGTTTATGTTATAGTCTCCACAAATTCCCAGCTCCATGACACTAGGCTCCACAAATCTCTAATGAAGGTGTAGTGGATTTGTCATAGCATAACCATCTTAAGATTGACTCAAAATACCAATGTAATGGAGCATACACTTAAGAATAGATAGATGGATATCCAAAATAAAGAAGACACCATAAACTAATGCATGCATATTAAAATATTGTATTGAATATATAACATGGCTCATGATTATAATAACATGTGATGTTTATAAGTATACATTAAATGGTGACATACTTTAATAGACATGTCTTTTAGATTGACTCAAAATATCAATGTAATAGGGCACCCAAGTTAAAAGAAAATCCAAAATAAATTTGATTAAAACATCTATATACATATTATAATATGAAAATAATGTATTGAATAAATAATATGATTGATGATTACAATTGCATGTGACATTTATAAGCACACATTGAATGATGACACGAGTGAACATCTCTTTTAAAGATGTGACATTCTGTGATTTAATATTAATATTAAAGGTGCATTTATGTTTGTTATATTATCTTTCATGTTTTTGTCCTTTAAGGCTATAATATGGAAATGGCTACACCTTTGTTCTTGTCTGTAATGCTTTTATTTGATGTCTTAAATTTTATGTTGTCATAGTTGAAGAAATAAAATATTGTGATTTTTGAAGTGCTAAACAAAACTGTTGCATTTTGAAAGGGTAAGTGTGTCCTAATTTAACATTCTATAAAATTGTTTGGCGCAATATTTTATTAGTTCTTCCACTATTATTATCATTATCCTTTGTTATGGTGTTTCGAGATATGCAATGATTTTTCATGTATGCAACTAATTTTGTGATTTTGTTTGACAATAGGTTTTTATACTTTATGGTCTCCAATTTTGTTCATTTTTTATGTCATCTAGATGATACCTAATTATTCATTTTTACCTATCATATCATATTTTGTGATGAATAACGCTATCTTTTGGCTCACAATTTCAATCACTCAAGCTTGATCATATATTTATGTATAATTGAGGTAAAAGTCATTTATTTTGTATTATTCCTTATGTTTGAATGAAGAATATATTTTGAGGAAACTTACACTTATATGCATCCTTAGTTTCCTCTCGTTTCAACTATGTTTATTTGCACCAGATCCGATACTAGTTCAGTTCCTACAATCAACGAGGATGAGAGGCTAGCAGATCTATGAAGAGCGAACTTGACAGGTGAATGATGCTTCCAGAAGTTCCAACTTAGATATTTTCCCCTGAGATTGTGTTCATCCCAATATAGATGCACCTAATTCATTGTTGGACACAATGACCACACTGAGAGGGGGGGGGGATGAATCAATGTGTGAGCAATTTAAACCATTTTCATCTTCAATTAATTAATCATAGTATATCAAGCATTATGTCATCAATTGCATAATCAAATTCATCATGAGTCATAAGCACAATCATCACATCAAGAGAGACACAAGAATATATATAATTTGAATATTTATTTATGACAATGGAAGACTACAATCTTCTTAATTACAATTAGCACCAACTAATGAAAAAAACACCAACTCTTGTAACATGACCTAGGATGGTTTTCTTAGGTCCAACTAAGAAAGGGTTGATGAGTCCAATCCTCAAGTGCAAGACTTAACTTGCATCAATCTCTGCTCATGTATCTCTGCACATCTACCTCTACTAGTCAGCCTCTGCTCATCACTCTTTGTTATTTATCAACACTGCTGGTCGATTTCTGCTCATAACTCTCTGCTTGTCAATATGATCATCTATCTTGCTGGTCATCATCAAGGTATCAAGATCACCATCAAGGTCTCATCATCATCATACTGTATCTGTGCATTTTCAAATCATCATCATACAGTACATCATCCAAGCATCACCATCATCATGTCATCATTATCATACAGTGCATTATCTAAGCATCATCATCATCATGTCATCATCATCATACAGTGCATCATCAAGGTGAATGCATCAAGTATGCAACATATCATATGGTTTGCTTAACCACTATATCAAGTATAAGTTATAGAGTATCATTGTTTCACAATCACTGTTATACAACACTGTACATGCTTCACTATACACACTAATTTGTTTGAGCACTGTATTAACATACCTGAGTGGACACACTAGGGAAATCAAGCCAAAACATGCTTGAGGGAGAAAAACAATGAGAGAGGAAAACCCCAACAAAATTTCAAAGTATAATACTAATAGATAGTAGAAAATGTCTTTTACATAACTGATTTAATTTGACACCCCAGGTGCAAGATAAGAGAGAATCAACACCCCAGGTGTTATCACAGAGCAAGAGAGAATAAAGATGGAAGGATGTTCTCAGTAGTATGCCCAACATACAAGTCAATTCACACTATTTGCACTAGTGAACTATGTCTTCTCAATCATTCTCCCTTTCAACACTAAAGGGAAAACCTTACACACCAATTCACACTTTTTGCACTGACAAGAAAACCCTACACACTGATTCACCCTTTCTCCTTGGATACATCAAATCTGAATCACTTGAAATGACTTCTGCATAGCCAACTCACAATATAACATATGCTTGGACAAATACATCATACACTGACTTCAAAATGAACTCATACTTCAACTAGATGCTATATTACTTAGTTAGGATGCCAACTTAAGTGTCATCATGCAAACACTTAGTTAACTTAAGTGTCCTATTTTAATTTATCTCAAGTGTCCTATTTTAATTTATCTAAAGTGTCATCATTCAAAACACTTTAGTTAACTAGTTTATTATCACTTAGTTAACTCCTTGATTGCATCAATGAAGTGATCAAATTGAGTTCTCTTTACTTTAACTGAAGCTTGCATTGTTTACATCATAAGAGTTTAATAATTCGAGTTCTTCTTTATTAATTGAAGTCAACAACATGTGCAATTTCGAATTCTCTTTTAACTGGAGTCAATAATATGTGCAATTTGAATTCTCTATTAACTGAAGTTAATTACCATGAGCAATTCAAATTCTCTATTTCTCTATGAATGCTATCTCATATCTCTCGATCTTATTTGCATGATCCATATGTGCCCAATTTTATCAATCACATTAATTATCTATCATAACAATTGTACTTAGGATACGTGTCCATTGATGTGGTCATATCATTCTAATATTCTTTCCAAGTGACCTTATGCTAAATTAATTCACTTTAGAGGTGATCATTCTCTAGAGGAGACTTAAAAGCTAGATCATGGTTAGTAGGATGTCACACATTAGAATGGTTCAATTAGAAAACAATTAACTCTACACATGAGGTCCACCTCAACACATTGTTAGATTTTTATCATTTAAGCAATATGATCTTAGGATCTTATCTGAGAGAATAACCTGTACAACAATCAATCACAAGAGACAAGAGACACAAAGAATTTTCCTTAGGGAAACCATAAAGGAGAAAACTCCGCAACTTCCTCATAGATAGAATGAGCACCAATGGTAGTAGTAAAACCAAAAGACAGAAAATATGATCTCCAACAGCTGTTCTCTCTCTCACTTGTGTGAGCTCTTCCTCTCTCGCCTATGCACTATAGCTGGGTGAGTGTATGTGACAAATAGAGAGTCTCACTCTCTATTTATACTAGTTTCTGACTTGACAATTACTTACTAGGGCCGACATCTCTAGGAGAGTCTAATAACCCTAGTGCCCCTCAACTGTGGGGACTTTGCCCCCCTGATCAACAAGGAGGGTTANTTCTCTGACTTAAAACGAAGGGTTAACCTCATTGACTTTACATGAATTTATTATATTAATGACTCTCTCGATAGGAACACTGGGGTATAATGAAATACAATATATAAAATATACAAGTGAATAGATTCCGAAGTTACAAATACATCAACACTCCCTCTTAACTAGGAAGGTATTCTCTTGATACAATTCATCAGCAAAAGTCTTCTTCTCTAGATCATCATCAAAGCTGGATCATCACTGAATCATCATCATCACTGCTTCTGCTATCTCGATCAACTGGTGCTATTTCTCAATTCTACTCGTCACAGGAAGTTCTACAGAGCCAGCCCTTTTTCATGCTGGTTGTAGGCCTAGCCTCCATGTAGGTCTTCATCTTCTTTAGCACTTATATCTGAACCAGTAAAAAAGGCCCGCCCAACACTTATATCTAACCATGGGAGGAACACATCCACCACCATGTCAGAAAGGCATGCCCAACACTCACATATGACCATGGGAGGATTACATCCACCGCCATGTCAGAAAGGCTCAGTACTCACATCTGATCATGGGAGGCCCAGCTTGCCACCATGTCAGAAAAGCTCCTCCAACACTTATATCTGACCATGGGAGGCCCAACCTGCCACCATGTCAGAAAGGCTCAGCATTCACATCCAACCATGGGAGGCCTAGCCCGCCACCATGTCGAAAAGGCTCAGCACTTATATTTGACCATGGGAGGCCCATCCTACCACCATGTCAGAATGGCTTTGCACTTACATCTGACCATGGGAAGCCCAGCCTGCCACCATGTCAGAATGGATCATGGACTCATCACTTCCCCTTGGAAGGAACCTCGATTTGGAGAACACCAAGCTTCTCCCTGAAGTACTCAAACTTCACTTTGGCCATTTCTAGCATAGAATCACATCAAGGTTGATTATGTTCAAGGATAACCTGCGAGCTTCACCAAGATCGATTACATCCAAGGACAACCTACATGACCGTTTACGTTTGAGCCACCTACAAGCTTCGCCAGGATTTTATGTTCAGACAACCTGTCTCACCAGCTATGCTAGAACTCTCTCTTTCGAGAGATCTCGATTTGGATCACATACTGAAGCAACACCCCGAAGTGCTCTTCCTATCAATGGAACTGTATGCCCAATCCAAATCCACATAACCCTTGAGGTTAGTCTTCTGATTCGCCTCATACTTAAGCCCATAATCAACTGTACCATTTAGGTACCTCACTGCATGCTTTGCAACCATCAGGTGAACATGTCTCGGATCTGTTAGGAACTGGCTCAATGTGTTCACAGCAAAGCAAATATCTGGTCTTGTATTCGTCAGGTACATCAAGGACCCAATCATCTGACGATACGTCGTAGCATCAACCGACTCTGATGAAGCAACACTAAATAGCTTCAGGTTCAATGCCATAGGTGTGGTCATAGCCTTGCAGTTCATCATCCTGAACCTCTTCAGGATCTCTACTGCATACTTCCCTTGTCCTAGGGAGATTCCATCTGCATTCTACCACACCTCCATGCCTAGAAAGTAGTGCATCATATCCTAGTCCTTCATCTCGAACTCGACAGCAAGTCTCCTCCTTGCAACTTTAACAAGTCATCGACATATAACAGGAGCATCACTGGTATTCCACCTTCAACCTTGAAGTAAAGGTTGGAACCCGCTTTACTCTTAGTAAAGCCTAGATCCATCAGTAAGCTGTCCATCCTGTCATACCATGTCGAACCTTAGGATCTTTTACAATCACTCCCTCTGAAGTGGAGCATCATGCTCCCTCTACATTTCATACTCTATGTATTGAAAGATTCTGTACTGGAGTGACAAGTAGCTTCCTCTGCTACTAATATTCTATGTATCCATCTAGGTTGACTGGATACCAAGATCCTCTATCTTGAAAGCGTTCTTCTCGCACCCATCTGTGAGCTTTCCATCCTCTATAGGCTTTCATCTTCAACCTTGTATCAAAGGTTAAAATCTTCATCACTCTAGGTGATCTTCAAGCTCCTCATGTATGTGTTATCCCATGGGTGCCTTCTGAGCCCATACAAGGCCTTCTTTAATTTTGCACACATGATTCTGCCTGTCATGTGTCTTTACTTTCAATGGTTGCAAATGTCTCTTCGTAGTCTATGCCTTCTTTCTGTGAGAAGCCTCATGCTACGAATCTTGCCTTGTATCCCGCAGACTTTTCTTCAGGTCTCGATACCGCATCTTAGACATCATTCTTCTTGAACTGGTACTCTCCTTCCCTTTCTTCTTGGCTACTTCTTCATACCTGGAAGGCTCTGTAACAATGATGTCACTCAACAGTGTCACATAACTACACTGTGTCTGAGGCCTCTTGAAGTCTTCATTTTGGATTATTTCTTGAATTGTCGTCACTTGTTCTTCAGAACAAGTCTCATCCTTCTTTTGTAAGCGATTGTACGCAATATTTCCTACAAGTAAAATGCATTAGTTGTATGGTTAGAAACATTTCATAATGGTAAATTTTTATGCATAAAGATATAATCATGCAACTATTTTAGCCAATACAACATTCATCCATATCTCGCAGAAACTTTCTAGATGCCTTCCATCTCTACCATGACATCATTGAGATTGTGCACTAATCCAATATGTCAATGAAGAGGTTTCATTCTAGATAAGTAGCAATTGAGAGTTGTATAGCACCATGAGCTACTTACCCATCACATGCATATTAGTAGTATACTGTCATTAATGAAAACATTTTATCATGCATAACATAGCAACCAAATATAAACAAAATGCATAACAAAACAATATCATGAAATGACAATTGAATGCTTATCTTTATTTGTTTCATAGGAGAACTCCTTCTTTCAGCTTCATCATCTTCTTTATTCATAACAACATCATTTCTTATCCAAATGCTTAATATGGATAAGAGGTTCTTCAATAATTGAGTTCTTCATATTCCTCATCGCTTGAGGGATCTTCTTTGAATCGTGAGCGCTTGATCTTTAGTTTCTCCGATCTTCTCTTCTCTTATTATGGGTCGAGTTTCATCTTGTGTGTGCTCTTTCCAGAGTTTGCTGAAAGTAATCACTTCCTTCTAGAACACATTCCTCGAATGAATGAATCCCATGATTTTGGGAGGCCATTCAAGGTGGTTATCACAACTTTTGTATTCTCCACTTCTTCTTCTACTGCTTCAAGTTGTTCTTTGATTTGAGAGACCCTTGTAAAGTATGACTGTATCGTCTCTGCATTCTGAATCTTCAAATTCTTCAACTGGTTTCTCAAAGTCATCTTCCGATTTACGTTCTTCCTTTCAAATAGCTTGGTCAAGGAATCAAAACATATCTTTAGGTGTCTTTATGGAAGACATTTGTGGTATAAGGTGATCCTTGATTGAATCAACAATGATCTTCTTGGCCTTGACCAAGTTTTTCTTGTGTAAGGCTTTTAGCTTCATCTCCCTCTGGAACTGGAACCTCTCCACTTATGTAGGTGTCCAATTCATTTTCTTCAAGAACCAGTGAAATCCTATACTTCCATGTTTGGAAGTTGTCAGCTTCACCAAGCTTGTCATCAAGCTGGTGTGATTAGTCATCTTGAAATGAGAACCTCAACTGTAAATAGCAAAAGATTAAATCTTACCGATTTGAGGTGTCCATCCTAGTTCCGGAGCTGGATGATCTAGGGTTTGTTAGAGAAACTCTAATTTTCAAAACTTGGAATATTTTAGATCTGATATAAATATGGGCCTCTTCAAGGCTAGCTGTCCAATGTACTCCTTTTCTAAAAACAGTGGGGGGGAAGCTCCCGGAACAGGAAGCCCTAGTTTTCAAATTTCTTCTACAGAAATTCCTGATATTGTTTCTGCAGTATCTTCGCGATTACTACTCCTATATGTCTGAAACTTCTTATTGAGGTATCCTTTCCTGTCCTCTTTCCAACACCATAGGTTTGAGCAGAATTGGTTTCACCAATTGGGACTTATGAGAGTTTTCCCAAGGTGACTTCTTTCAAGACTGTTCAACATAGCGAACTTGTACAGACTTCCACGTGTCACTGTTTCACCTTCAGGGTCTAAAATACTTACCACAGAAAGTACAGTCCGTTCCCTATCTGAAACATTTTGCGAAATTTCATTTGGACCTTTGTAGCCTGAGATATAGCAATTCTCCCTAGGTGTCCTGTTTAGGAATGAATCTTGGAAGAGACTAGAACCCTGATTTGGAGGAATCACATCTCCTAGAATATAATGAATATGGGGCTGAAATGTTTACATAGGGTACATCAGGATTTTATCTTCGGCCTATGAAAATTTCGGCCCCTGATACTTCTTCAATCCCAAGATATAGCTAATGTACCAAAACTACCAGTTTTAGTATTTTAGGGTTTTTCAGGCTTGGGGTCAAACTAAGGTTTGACTTTCCTGGAGTTCGACTCAACCAAAAAATTCGACCTTGGTCTCTAAACTTTGATTTTTATGAGGAGAGAAATCCTATGCTAGGCTCACTAAAAAATTCCTCTTCTGTGAAAATCCATAATTTCCCGCAGCAAAAACTGAAAATGCCCGGAATCAAATTCTGTTTCGACAGAAAGATGCGCCCTTCAATGGAGAGTTAGCCTAGCCTCCTTTTGCTGATGGATTGTGGAGAGAGACCCAAAAAGTAAGAAGCCCTAGCTTCTGTAGCTGCACAATGTCTTCTTCTCGGGTTAGCTTTAATTCCATTGTAGATTTTTATCATTTAAGTAATATGATCTTAGGATCTTATCTGAGAGAATAACATGCACAACAATCAATCACAAGAGACAAGAGACACAAAGAATTTTCCTCGGGGAAACCATAAAGGAGAAAACCCCACAACTTCCTTAGAGATAGAATGAACACCAATGGTAGCAGTAAAACCCAAAGACAGAAAAAGATGATATCCAACAGCTGTTCTCTCTCTCACTTGTGTGAGCTCCTCCTCTCTCACCTATGCGCTATAGCTGGGTGATTGTATGTGACAAATAGAGAGTCTCACTCTCTATTTATACTAGTTTTCGACTTGACATTTATTTACCAGGGCTGATATCTCTAGGAGAGTCTAATAACCCTAGTGCCCCTCAACTGTGGGGACTTTGCCCCCTTGATTAACAAGGAGGGTTAACCTCAACTCAATTGTGGGGACTATTGCCCCGACTTACAACAGAGGGTTAACATCATTGACTTTACATGACTTTATTATATTAATGACTCTCCCGATAGCAACATCGGGGTATAAATAAATACAATATATAAAATATACAAGTGAATACATTCTAAAGTTACAAATACATCAACACACATGATGATCCGACATGGTACACAAGTCCTTAGCCATGTCCAACAAGACTGTGCAACATCATCACTTTGACATATCAAAGTATTCACCTCAACACATTAGGTTAACATTTTACATAGAAGGCTTATTCATTCTTAAGTCCAACCCAAGAATTTTATTCAAATTTCTTGAGTCCAACTCAGGATCCCTATTACCTAAACACATGGGCCCCAATCCTAGTGCACAATATTGGCTTGGAGAATGACTTGTGATGTTGTAACTTTAACACTCCCTCTTAGTGAGGGAGGAATTCTCTACCTTACCAAGCTTTCTCGAAAGTACTTATACTTCGTCACAGATAGAGGCTTAGATAACCCATATGATATCTTCTCATCCATACCAATGTACCGAGGCACTTCTTTGGACCATGTATTTGATTAAGTGATACTTCATCTCACAAGGTTTTCTGAGAGCTTAATACACCCATGTTTAACATAATGAATGACCATAGCCTCAATATTCTCCACAAACAACCTAGCTAGCAGCTTCCTAAGCCACACAAATTCTCAACAAGTAGTACTATCTGCAATATACTTTGATTATGTAGTACTACTCGTAATACACTTTGATTTTGTAGTACTAGCCGCAATACACTTTTTCTTTTGTAGTATTAGCCACAATACTACCATCCTAATTGGATTTGGCATATCCAAGTAACTGTACCTCATGGCTGGAGGCATATATGAGTCCATAAGAAAATGTACCTCAAAGGTACCTAAGCACATTCTTAGTAGCAATCCAATATCTATGACTAGGCTCATACATGAACTGACTCACAACACAACACATAACATGTCTAATATGTATCAAGTACATTAAGGGACCAATGAGCTACCTATTCATGGTAGCATCCCATGGATCCGTTCTAGAATTCGACTCATGTAGTTTCCCCAATTTAAAAACCATCATAGACTGCAGTAGTCATGGACTTGCAATCCATCATACCAAACATTTGCAATGGCATCAATTGTGTGCTTTCTTTGCAAAAGGAAATTGTCATGTTTCCTTTGCCAAACTTCAAGACCAAGAAAGTAGTGTATAAGACTCAAGTCTTCGAACTTAGAAGTGAGCTCCATCTTGCACTGAATTATCAATTGTTCCTTTCCAGTAAGGAACAAATCATTAACGTAGAGAACCAATGTCGAAGGTTGGTTCTTCAATCTTAAAGTATAGTTTTGGAACAAATTCACTCTCAAAGAAGCTTAAGCCCAAATAAGGATTTCTCTAGTTTGCATGCATGGAACTCCTTCCCATGTACTACAAACCCCTCAGGTTGTTGTAATTAAACCACTTCCTCAACATCACAATTGAGGAAGGCAGTATTTATATCCATCTGGTGAAGATACTATCCCCTTAGGTTTAGGAACAAATTCCCAAGCATCATTCTTCATAATAGATTATCATGGAAATTTTCATACTTGCTGCTTAACAGCTTCTTCATAGGTGGAAGGTTCTGAAATACTGATGTGACTCATCATTGCAACATACCCTGAGTATATTTCAAGTTTCTTTCGTTCTTTGAATGAGCCTAATGGTTCTCCATACCTTTCTCCATCTTGTATAATGCCTCGTCACCATGTATATATTCTCTTAGCAGGAGGTTTATCAAGTGATCTTTCAATTGGTTCTACTAGTTCTTTAGGAGCTATCAAATATGAGAACTCTTCTAGCTTCTTCCTCTCAACATCTAAATGGGGAGAATTAGAATCTAGATCCTCCATTGATATCCTCTTTTCTTTGGGTACATGAGTGACAACCAAAAATCTTTAGATGTACTTCACTAGTGAATTTTTTTTCTAGAGTCTTCTAGAATATAACGAGGGCTTCTATTATGATCTTCTCCTAGAATCTTTCATCTTATGCTTTCCTTTGAATACATAATTTGTAACTAGACTCTCTTCATATTTGTCATTCTTATTTGTTTGTCATAACATTTCCTTACAAACCATATTTAGTCAAATTGTTAGCAACATTGCATGATCATGAAATTCAACCATATGAATATTTCAATGTAATGGCAATAGTTCGCATAGTGATGCAAACATTTTAACCAATTTTTCAACACAACTTCCATCCATATCTCATGGAATTTTAAGCAACACTATATGTTTCTTACTCAATCATAACATGTACTACATGAGATTTACTATTCTCTAATATAAAAAACTAAAACATATGCTCATCGTGTTATACTATAACATACTTCCTAATTCTAGGAATATAGATCTGCACATAACTGTCATGAAATATATTAAAAAACATTTAGATATAGTTTACAAGAGTAATTGTTAATCAAAATACAAATACTTATATTTAATTTTTTTTGTGGGATCCATCTTGATCTTGTAATGTCCATTTTTTTCAAAATTTATTTAAAATGACCAAATTTTCACTTTTTTTTTCTTCCAATTTCGACCTTTGACTAGTTTTGATGTCTAGGTATCCAATTTTGTCCAAATGCTCCCAAATATTCACAGAAGGTATATGAATGATATTAAGGTTTGAATATGATGTTCAGGGAATCTTTATTACCTTCTAAAGTCTTCTGCAAACTTGTTTAAGATTCTGGTCGAGGTAAGAGTTTTGACTAGTAATTTGGGGTTTTAATTCCTCCACAATGAATACTGAAAATGGATTCCCAAATGAACTCAATCCAACTCTAATTTCTGAATGGAATAAGTGTACATGTAAAGGAAATCAATATTAACTCATATGCATCACCATTCAACTTTTAATTTATGCTATAACTCCCTTAAGTCAGATGCAAAAAGACTAGTTTCAACCTTGGGGGAAATGATAGACAAACTTCTTCAAATGCTATGAAACTCAACAAAATAACTCCAAATTCTTATGTAATGAACATTAAACTCATATAATCCATTAATAATAGTCCATTCATCCATAAACCATCAATATTTTACTTATCTATTCGAATCTATCAACATTATATTGGTTCACAACAAGGTAGTGGAGAAATGGCATTGTTTCTTCATTGTTTAACATTTATACATGAAATATTTTGGGTATTTAGACCTGAGAGTATTCTGAAATTTTAAATACATAAATAAAAGTCCATTAATTCATAAACCATCAGTAATTTACTTATCCATTCGAATCCATCAACATTACATTGGTTCACAACAAGATAGTGGGAAATGGCACTATTTCTTCATTGATTGACATTTTTACATGAAATATTTCAATATTTTGACCTGAGAGTATTATGAAATTGAAATACATAGAATTTACATTAGAAAATAAAATAATGGGGCATTAGAATCTTCCCCAAATAGATCAATAGCTCACCCAAAGCGCAATCTCTCCATGAGCAAGAATATGCAATAAAAACTGGAAATGGTTGAGAGAAAGTGACGCAATAGAATAAACCAAGAGATTCCTTGTACCTTACACCTGCAAATAAAAATCCATTAAATCTCCGTAAGACCTAAGTGGCCTCTCCAAACACCAACTTGGATGCGAATCTTTCACCCTTAAAATTGGCTAAGGCAAGAAAACTAGTCATCCACTAGCTCTCACAATTCACAAATGACAATTTATCAAATGGACACAAACTATTCTATTGGTTGATTCCTGTATTTTATAAACATCCTTATCCTTTTAAGGCTACCAATCCATCCAAAAAATCAATCCAATTCGAATTTGGGTGTGGGCTCAAGATTTGTCATGTGTCCTCCCTTTCCTAGCCTTCCATCTTCCCCCAATTTGAGTAGGAACCCATTGAGCTTCCCCAACTCACATGAGCACTATCTTGGATGGTATATTTCAACCTGACATGTCAGATATGTAATATGTAAGACTTCATATCTGATTTGTGACATAGGTGTCATAGTATCTTCATCATTATTGTCATAGAGCTAGGGGATCTAGTCCAAGTGTCTCACTAGCTCCAAAATGACTCTTCCTCTCCCATGTAAGTTGCATTTCCTTCCAAATTCGACCTATGATGCATATGGCCAAGTGTATTATCCTTCTAACTCATCCAAGAACATTTAGGCTTTCCATGGATCCGAAATTGCAAAATGAGGATGCCATGAGGCACATAAATTCTAGCTTGTGTGGGTCCCATAGCCTCCATGTGTCTCCATGCTCCATTTCCACTTCAATTTTCTCTTGTATTTATTTAATAAGCTCTATTATCAAATATTTATTCCATTCTAACGTATTAATATCATTTATTGTCCCCCTTATTCCAAATCCCAAAGATTCCACCCCCAACCTAGGAAGCTAGTAATTTTCCTCCTTGGCAATTGTTTGACCCTTAGCATCAATTTGACAAACTCTCATGAATATGGAAAATGTGATTAGGAAATTGTGACCCAATGCAAAATTTGGTACATGAAAAATCCTCCCTTCCCAATATTGCTTGTCCTCAAAGCAATTTCAAACATGGGTGTTGAAGAACTTGCTTTCTGTATGATTCTTTGATGTTGCCACTGAGTTTCCCAACTTCGAGTCTTTGAGATTCCATGAAGGTTTTAGAGGGGAACCACCATGTTCGCTGCTGCACTAATCTGATTAAAATAACTTTATTAAGTGGGGAATCCATCTCCCATACTACTTTTTTTCCCAAAAAATTGAAATCAATGGGACTAAAAACTATCATAGGGTCCCATTTCTTGTATTGCACTCCAACAATTAAGAGTGCTCTCCAACCTATACCATTAGGAAAGAGAATTACGGTATCCCATTTTCTTGTATGCATTATTCCAAACATCATTATTACATAATATATATCATCAAATTACATAACAACATAATAAAAATGTACATCAAGGAGGTGCCTCTTCAAAAAATCATGAAAGTGCTTATACCTCCAAGTAAGTAGACCACCATTTGCCAAGTGCATACAAGCTTCAAGTGACCAATCAAATCTGCTCCAATGACAGAGGTGAGGATCCCATGTCCTATAATTATACTCCAAAAGGATGTGATATGCATCAAAATATTCAACCATGTATCTTTTATCCAAGAAGTGAATGAAGAATCTCCACTCAAATATGAACCAAATAATGAGCAAAAAAACAAGGAGACTTCAAATGACTCAAATAAGTCTCACCCATGCATACATGACTCAGATAATCATAAAGATATAAAAAAGTATGTGGATGGCAACAAAATGTTCTCCAATCATAAATATATTCAACCCAGTGTTGGATGAAGTTCTTCCAACATCAAATGAACCAAGTGTTGAGCAAGAAAAACCATGAGTCTTCAAGTGACTCAAATTCATATCATAAGGGCATCCATGAATATGTGCATCATCATAAAGTAACAAATGATGCTTCTAAAAATGTGAATAAGAATGTTCTCCAACCATGTCCTCATAAAAAGTAAATATAGGAGTTCCATACTCTTCATGTGGCACCATAAAAAAGAACCCTTTCGCCCATACTTCATTGAGACTAATGCTGCAAAACATGGAATTGTAGGATGTAGGAGAGTGGAATAAATCACCCAAATGATAAAAAAGTACAGAGTTTTCATTGTGGGAAGGATCCATATGGGTAGTATCATGCAACTCCTTCAAAAGTGTGAAACCTTTGTCATAGATGGGCTCCAATGTAGAGGAATCATGCTCTTCTTTAAAAATTGCATAACCTTCATCAAGAGACAATTCAAGTTCCTCTTCCACCACATAAAGTGTTTGGATATATTCAAGTTCATATTCAAACACATCAATCACATTCAAATGTCCACATTACTCATGATCCACCATGTCAAGAGAATCCTCCAAACAATCTACCATTTGACAATATGAAACATAGGAGGAAAAACAAGTATCTTGCAACTTTTCAAGAAGTTGCTCATTTTGAATTTTGAGGTTATGAATATTGTCATTATTTGATGGTTCCACCTGAATCACATCCCAATTTATTACATGGTTATGATCGTGTACATACTTCTTAAGCAAAGAAACATGAAAACAATTATGAGCTCTAGTGCTAGCAGGAAATGCAAGTCTTTATGCAACTGGCCCTATTCTTTCAAGCACTTCAAATGACCCTTAGTATCTAGGTGACAACTTGACACAACTTCCAAGCTTTAAGGAACTCTTCTTTGCCTTCACTCTGAGGTAAACATGATCCCCAACATTGAACTCTTTGTTCATGCTATGCTTATCTGCATAACTTTTCTGTCTATCCTTGGATGCCTTCAAATTCTTCCTGATCTTTACAATTTTTT
Source organism: Pseudotsuga menziesii (assembly GCA_001517045.1). Classification (NCBI taxonomy): domain Eukaryota; kingdom Viridiplantae; phylum Streptophyta; class Pinopsida; order Pinales; family Pinaceae; genus Pseudotsuga; species Pseudotsuga menziesii. The sequence goes on from LPNX010083982.1 coordinate 822,885, forward strand.
GCTCCATCTCCTTGAGCAATTCTGGACCAAGCACAACCTTGGTCATTGGATTATCCCAAGTCACTGGTGTCCTACACCTTCTGCCATACAAAGCTTCATATGGACTCATCCCCAAGGATGCCTGCTGTCCATTGTTATAAGCAAAATATACCAGGTGTAAATAATCTTCCCACTTGGTTGGTTTGTCCATCACATACATGCGAAGCATGTCTTCCATCACCTAGTTAACTCTCTCAGTCTATCCATTGGTATGAGGATGGTAGGTAGTTCTGAAATTCAACTTTGTACCCAAATATGCAAACAACCCCTTCCAAAAATTGGAAGTGAACTTGACATCTCTGTCAGAGACTATTGCCTTAGGAAATCCATGCAGTTTGAAAATATCCTTCATGAATATCTTTGCAATGTCATCAGTCTTATGCGTAGACTTAACCGGTATAAAATGTGCTACCTTTGTCAACTTTTCCACCACAACCATGATGGAATCATGTTGTCTCAAAGGCATCGGCAATCCTGTAATAAAATCCATGGAAATAACTTCTCATTTCCATTCTAGAACTGGAAAAGGCTGCAACAAACCTGCTGGGTGTTGATGCTCAACCTTCGCTTGCTGACACTTCATGCACCTTGAAATATATTCAACCATGTCCTTTTTCATTCCTGGATGAAAGTACTGCTTTCTGGCTGTCGCAATCATCTTTTGATACCCTGGGTGACCAGAATATGGAGCTTGATGGATCTCATCCATAACCATTCTCCTCAAATCTGCTATATTTGGAATATAGACTCTGTTCTTATAGGTAAGAAGTCCATATTCTTTCAATTTGTATCCCTCATACTTATTTTCAAGGCTTTGCTGCTGCAACTTGTCCTTGACCTGTGCATACAATTCATCTTCAACAACATGATTAGCAATTTGTTGTCTCAAATATGATTGGCAAATACTAATGGATGCCACATGCATCTCCTGCACCTTCCTGTAGAGTGCATCAACTACCTTATTCTCTTTTCTCTTTATGTGCTTGATTTCAAAATCACACTCACAAAAAAGCTCCAACCATCTTGCTTGCCTAGCATTCAGAGTAGGTTAATCAAAAAAATATTTCAGACCACAATGGTCAGTCCTTAGCTCAAATCTTCTTCCCATCAACTAACGTCTCCACATCTTGAGAGCATGTACTATGGCTGCAAGCTCTAGATCATGAGCGGCATAATTCTTCTCATGCTCCTATAGCTTTCTTGACTCATAACATATCACATGGTTGTTATGCATACGAACTCCTCCAAGTCCTTGACCACATGCATACGTACATACCAAAATATCTTTCTCTGGGTTTGCAACTTTTAAGACCGGTGCACTTGTGAGAAGATACTTCAACTGCTGGAAACTTTCTTCACACTTCAAGGTCCATTCAAAATTTATACCCTTCCTTTGCAATGAAGTGATAGCATGTGCAACCTTGGAGAATCCTTTAATGAATCTCCTGTAATATCCTGCAAGCCCCATAAAATATCTTACCTCTGTCACATTCTTTGGAGTAGGCCAATTCTTAATAGCTTCAATCTTCTTAGGGTCTATAGATATACCCTCCTCTGAAATAATGTGACCTAAGTACTGAATTCTATCCTTATAGAAGTCACACTTTCTTAGCTTCACATACAATTGATGTTCTCTGAGCATATGCAATGTTAGTCTCAAATGTTCTTCATTCTCTTCTTCATTCTTAGAATAAACAAGAATGTCATCAAGGAAAAAAATAATGAATTTGTCCAAATACCTGCTGAAGACACTATTCATAAGGCACATAAATGTTTCTAGTGCATTTGTGAGTCCAAATGGGACCAGTACAAACTCTTAATGTCCATACCTTGTCCTGAAGGATGTGTTATGAATGTCTTCGTCTTTGATTCTCACCTGATGGTAACCAGACCTCAAGTCAATCTTGGAAAATACCTTTGCTCCTTTCATTTGATCAAAGAGGTCATCAATTCTTGGCAAGGGATATTTGTTCTTTACCGTGACTTTATTCAAATTCCTGTAATCAATACAAAATCTGAGTGTACCATCTTTCTTCTTTGCAAACAGAACTGGTGCTACCCAAGGAGACACACTCGGCCTGATATACTTTTTCTCCAACAATTCTTGCAGCTGCATCTTCAACTCTAACATTTTTGGTGTACTCATTATGTAAGGTGCTCTTGACACTGGTGTTGCTCCTCGCACAAGTTCAATTGTGAAATCTATGTCCCTCTTTGGAGGAAGTCCTGGAACCTCATCAGGAAAAACATCCTTGAAGTCTTGCAACACAGAATAGTATTCCAACCTAGGAGTTTCATTCTCTGCTACTTCCTTAGTACGGGATGCATATGACTGACAACCTTTTCTACAAAAATTCTTTTACTACATTGCTGAAATTTGCCTTACCGAGATTACCTTTGGAATGCCTCTTACAACTAATGGGTTCCCTTCTTCATTCATGCATTCAAAAGTCTTGTTATAACAGTCAAGCTTCACTCTGTGAGCTTCTAACCAATCCATTCCAATGAGAACATCATAGGAACCAAGTAGTAGAACATTCATATCTACACAAGTGATCAATCCATTCATCATCAATGGGCATTTCTCCACTACTTCATTAACTTTTCTCTTAATTCCAGTGGCTAGATGAACTAACCAAGACTTGCTATGCTTTACCTTCCTAAGAGCACAAACCTCCACTACTCTAGGAGCAATATAATAGTGAGTAGAACTAGGGTCAATGAAAATAGAAATAGATTGCTCAACAATCTTACCCGCAACTTCAACCACTGTTGATTGGTGATCTTCCTGGCGGTCTTCCTGTGTTGCATAAATTCTAGGTACGGCCCTAGCTACTTGTCCCACTGTTTTTTCCTCTTGAATACTGTATGATGGCCTTGCATTTTCATTCTCAAGTGGATAGTACTTGCACATGTGGGGTCCTCCACATTTCCAACATTGGAGTGGTCCTCTGTTCTGTTGTGGATCTTTTGGCTTCTCTCCCGTCACTCTAGTCGATTGCTTCTCAACTTGTGCTGGTTGCTTCTGAGAAGGTTTGAAACCTTTCTTCCTTTGCTCAGAATTCTCACTCCTTTTTTCCTTCCATGTTTTTTGGTAATACAGTTTGTTCTTTCTTTGCTCATAACAATACTTAGGTTTTCTTATTGCTTCTTCTAGAGTTCGAGGTTCATAGAACTCAACTCGGTCTTTGTAGGACTGAGGCAGTCCACTCGGAAAACGCTATAATATTACCTTCTCATCTTTAATATACCTGACATACCTTAGCAATTCTAAGAACTTGTTTGCATATTCCTCCATGGTTTGCTGTCCCAATATCAGCTCATGGAACTCTTTAATCTTGTCATCATAGTACCTGTCAAAGAGGTAATTCTCCTTGAAATACTTTTGGAACTGCTTCCACACAACCTTCCTTTCATTGATTTTCTTTACTTGTCTGAAATGCTCCCACTGTATGGATGCTCTTTCGGTCAAATTTAAAATGGCTACTCTAGATTTCATATTCCCAGAATAGTCTTGGACTTGGAAATATTTCCTCATTCCCAGAAGCCAAGCTTCAGCTTCCTGACCAGTCTTTACCTCAGCATTGAAGGTAGGTGCAATTGCCTTCTTGAATTCATCTCGTGAGTGGTTCTGGTAGCGCATCCTTCTCTGATTCTTGTGGAAAGAAGAACTTGAATTTCCAGTGGACCCTTCAAAGTTAGATGACTCACTAAATGATCTCTTTCTTCTTCTAGCAGTGTTCTTAATTCCTTATGGATTTTCTGTCCAGTCCCCAGAGTTCATATTTCTCTGAATATCTATCAAACTTTTCAGTATGGATGCATTCACTTAATTTTTCTCCTCATGAGCCTTAACCAACCTTTCATTATCTGCCCTGTAACTCTGCATCTCCTCCATTAGGCTTCTCATGATGATTGCAAATCCTGGGGGAGTCTCTTGCAATATTCTCCCATTAGACTCTGTCTCAGCATTTACAACTTGGACATTTTCCCCCATAGCATCTTCCTCATACTCATTGTCATTATGTACATCATCATCCAGGTTGTCGGTTCTCATGGCTAAACCACAACTCACTTTACCCAACTACACTATTTGGAATGCTGCTTTTGAAGGTGACTATGATTCTGCAAAATGTGTTAATAACACAGTTTGTTAAATTATAAATTTATAGCATTCTCAGAAATTCACAACTACTAACCTTCATTTGGAAAAATCATACATTGACAACTTTTCCCAAAACACATAATTTTCTTTCACAAAGAATGACTGTTTGAAGGGGACGATGGAGGTCAATGGGCCTTTCCCCCTTGTGGCTTCCGCCACCGCAGGGCCGGTCAAGGGCAACACCCTTGTTTTTTTTTATTTTGTAAATACATCGATTTCGCACATTCTAGTGCATAAACAGGATGCCATTTTTCATCTTTTTAGCCCCTGCAATTACACAGAAAATCCTGCTGAAAATCCCTTTCAAAACTCTATTTTGGCAAAAATTTCAAAATTTTCACCCGCTGTACCGGAATTTTTTTTGAATTCCACCCACTATAGCGGTTTGATCCTCATTTTTCATCCGCCGTAGAGGCTCCATTCTTTCTTTCTTACCCGCCGTTTCATCGGCTTCACCTTCTTTTTCCTTCCGCCGCCGCATCATAAGACTTTCCGAGTTTCATCCGTCATAGCGGCTCCTTCCCCATCTTCCATCCACTGTAGTGGCTCTTTTCTCTATTTCCTTCCACCATAGCGGCTCGTTCCCCAACTCCGACCTGCAACTGTGGCCATTATCTTCTTTTGTCTGCCGCCACCAAGCCAACACTTAGTCAATTTTCTTTCTTTCGGTGGCGAAAATCTTGGTTTCTACCCATCGTTGCAGCTTAAGCCTCGACTTCCACTCGCTATTGCGGCTCAAAGCCCAACTTTCGTCCACTTCTGCGGCTTGAAGTCTGAATTTTGCCCACCACTATGACTCGAAGCCCTACTTTCACCCACTGCTACGGCTTGAATTCTGACTTCCGCTCGCCGTTGCGGCTCGAAGCCTGACTTTAACCCACTGCGAATCAACACTTCTCAACCGACACGAGAATTTTGTACTTAGAAAAAATTTTCGATTTTTTTTCGTCGACTCCTTCCGGGTGACTCAGCTGCAACAGCGGCTCACTCTTTTCTTTTCTGCTACCGCTGCGACTCAATAAAAAAAAGTCACCCACTGTGTCGGCAAGGAAAAATAGTGATATCCGCCATTGCGGCTCTCTCCAAGTTTCTCAGCCACCACACAAAGAAGTATTTTTCTCCAATACTTAGAAAAATTCATACTTAGAGAAAATTTCAAAAACAATTTCTTGCTTGCCTCTTCTTTCTATCTGGATACAGAGGTTGGTTCTTCATGGTCCATTGAGGTCCAAAGCTACAACCAGAGCTTTGATACCACACTGCCACGTCCCCAACCCTTACTCAGCAGAGAGGACGCGACTAACATCTATCAACCTAGGAAATCTAAGCCCCATGAACATATTACATATATATAAAAAAATGCATTTGAACTTAAATCATATAAATACATAGATGCATAATAAAATGTACATGATATATACAATGGAAGCAAAATCATTCATTCAACACATTCATTCATTCAACATGTTCATGATAATGTCATAATAATTCATAAGCAAATACAGTTGCAAAACTTAAATACATCGGAATACTTATCTTTGAAAGAAGCTTGTCCTGCAACCAGCTATGTCGCTGCAACATTCCACCCAACCATAGGCCAGTGTGCTCTTTAATCTCTCAGCAACACTTCCACCCATGATTTGGGCATGATCTTCCCCAAGGAATAAGAAACACTAGCAGGCTTCACCCATAGCCAAGTATACAATTAAAATTCAGTCAAGCCAACACAATTGAGTTTATTAGACTTACACAGGCAGTGGCTTACACTTATCCAAATTCACATGAGACACAACCAAGCCAACATATGGGTTTATCAGGCTACCAGCCAAGCCATCCTTCTAGTTGGGTTTATCAAGCTGTCAAGGAGGTGGAAAGACTAACTACTAAGCTAGTGAGATCAACCCCAGAGCTATGGACACCCACACCGGATCTAACCTAATTTCTAAACAATTACACACCCAACACAAGGAATAATTCTCTTCTTTGCTACACAGTCCCTCAAGCCATGCCTTCCCTTCCAATGCTATTTAGGGCATGCAAAGAAGAAAACCATCCTTCTAGACTGGTTTGTGAGGTTCTTTCACACACTAGGTATATCAAGCAAGTCTAGAATCTATTTCCATTCCTTCAATAAATTCAATTGCAAAACATGGATGCACACACAGGGATATCAGTCCTGGGATTTATTAAAATGTAGTAGACATGAGGGATTACATACACACATTGAAATTTATGAATTTCTTAACATTTCCAGAGCCAGACCGACTGCTGCAAATTACCAAAACGAAAACGTTGTTGATCTTTCAAATCAAAGACACAAATCGGATTCAGGGAAATCGTATTCAGGAAAACAACTAACAGACTAGAGATAACATGAGAGAGAACATAATTTCTGAATAGGGGAAAAATCATAACACAAAAACAAAAAAACGTGAAGGATTCAAATCGCCGAACAAGAGAAAATCATGATGGTTTAGACTCAAAGTATTTTTTTTGCTTGCTTGCTGCTGCGTGAATGTCGAAATGGTTTTCCCAAAACTTTTTTCCATTGCAAAATCATGAGGGAAGGTGAAACACTACCGTATTAGGGAAAGGTGGTTGTTTTTGGTGTTTTCTTATCTAATAAATTTAAAAAAAAAAGTTTTTTCCAAAGTGGGGCTCTTCCCAATTCGAATTTCCCCACTCTTCCAACCCTCCACTCCCTCATCCTTAGGAAAAATCATGTCCCCATCTCATTTAGTTGCGTTGACATAGCCAACTATGGGTTTTAATTAAAAATTGAAATTTTAGCATAATGTCTAGCATTTTAATGTTCAGCTAGCATAAAAAAAATACCATCAGCCACATCTTAATTGCCGAAACATAAACACTAAGTCAATGGTGGGTCTTTTTCCTAGCTCCACACCATGATTATTTACATCATTTTATTTAAATGCAAATGGGGTCAAAACTGGGGTATTACAATTTACATCAGAAAATAAAATAATAGGTCATTAGAATCCTCCCCAAAGAGATCAATATCTCACCCAAAGCGCAATTCCTCCATTAGCAAGAATATGTAATAAAATCTTGAAATGGTTGAGAGAAAGTGCTTGAATAGAAGAAACCACGATATGCCCTGTAGCTTACACCTGCGAATAAAAATCCATTAAAGCTCCATGAAATATTTGAGTGGGCTCTCCAAACACCAAGTTGGATGGGAATGTTTCACCCTCAAAATTGGCTAAGGTAAGAAAACTAGTCATCCACTAACTCTCACAATTCACAAATGACAATTTCTCAAATGGGAAAAATATATTATCTTGTTTGATTCCTATATTTTATAAAAATCCTTAGCCTTATAAGGTTACCAATCCATCCACAAACTCAATCCATTTCGAATTTGGGTGTGGACTCAAGATTTTCCATGTGTCCTCCCTTTCTAGTCTTCCATCTTCCCCCAATTTGAGTAGGAACCCATTGAGCTTCCCCAACTCACATGAGCGCCCTCTTGGATGCTCTATTTTGACCATATATGTCAGATATGTCAGATTTCAGCCTTCAGATCTGATTTGTGTCATAGGTGTCATAACATTTTCATCATTATTGTCATAGAGCTAGGGAATATACTCCAGGCGTCTCACTAGCTCCAAAATGACTCTTCCTCTCCCATGTAAGTTACATTTCCTTCCAAATTTGACCTATGATGCATATGTCCAAGTGTCTTATCCTTATAACTCATCCAATAACATTTAGGCTTCCCATGGATTCAAAATTGCAAGAGGAGGATGCCATGTGGCACATAAATTCTAGCTTGTGTGGGCCCCATAGTCTCCATGTGTCTCCATGATCCATTTCCACTTGATTTTTCTCTTGTATTTATTTAATAAGCTCCATTATCAAATATTTATTCCATTCTAATTTCTGAACATCATTTATTGTCCCCATTATTCCAAATCCCAAAGCTTCCACCCCCAACCTAGGAAGCTAGTAATTTTCTTCCTTGGCAATTAGTTGACCCTTAGCATCAATTTGACAAACTCTCATGAATATGGAAAATGTGATTAGGACATTGTGACCCAATTCAAAATTTGGGACATGACACATCTCCACTTCCTTGTGGAGATAAATGGAGTCCTTAGATCTCGACATTCTTTTTTGACGAAAACTCACTACATCTTCACTTGCAAATTTGGTCTCATGCAAGATGTAGGGAATATATGCATGGGTGAAGGAACACTACTACATTTCGATCCAAAATACAACGAAAAAATCTGACGGCACATGGATTTCTCTTTTTAAACTTACCAAAAATCACAAGGATACAGTTTTTTTTGTAAATGTGGCCACAAGCGTCGGTTAAGCGACGGCTATTCTCATAACCGTCTGTTAAGCGACGACGCCTTTAATTGGTCAACTATTTAACATGGAAAGCGCCGTCGCATATCCGATGCTTAGGTTCATTTCCTACACACACTCATATAAATAGATGTATGCCTAGGTTCATTATCTCACACACTCACTCTCGCACTTATCTCCTAGACAAGAAATGCGAAATTCCTAAGGGTTTGTTTTTTGGCCTTGTGCTTTTGTGGGTATCTTCCCACTTGGTCTTGGATTTTGGTCTTGCTCTTTGGTGACTTCTCTCTTGAAGTATCTCTTTGTTAATAATTTCTTGGTTTAGGGTTTGGTTTTTGGCCTTGTGCCTTTGTGGGGATCTTCCCACTTGGTCTTGGATTTTGGTCTTGCTCTTTAGTGACTTCTCTCTTGAAGTATCTCTTGGTTAATTTCTTGGTTTAGGGTTTGGTTTTTGGCCTTGTGCTTTTGTGGGGATCGTCCCACTTGGTCTTGGATTTTGGTCTTTCTCTTTGGTGACTTCTCTCTTGAAGTATCTCTTGGTTAATTTCTAATTGGTTTATTCTTGGTAAATCTTTCTTGGAGAAACTTTGTTCTCTTGTGTTAGGGTTTTATACCCTCACTTAGGGTTTTCTCTTGTGGATTTGGCTTTGACTGTTGTGGAAAAGAAGATTCATTATATACTTGGTTTTGTCTTGAGTTAGGGTTTACCCTCACTTAGGGTTTGCTCTTGTGGATTTGGCTTTGACTCTTGTGGAAAAGAAGATTCATCATATACTTGGTTTTGTCTCGAGTTAGAGTTTACCCTCACTTATAAGGTTTTGCTCTTGTGTATTTGTCTTTGACTATTATGGAAAAGAAGATTCATCATATACTTGGTTTTTTATTGAGTTAGGGTTTACCCTCACTTAGGGTTTGCTCTTGTGGATTTGGCTTTGACTCTTGTGGAAAAGAAGATTCATCATGATATACTTGGTTTTGTCTTGAGTTAGGCCGGTTTACCCTCACTAATTAGGGTTTTCTAGGGATTTGGCTTTGACTGTTGTGGAAAAGAAGATTCATCATATACTTGATTTTGTCTTGAGTTAGGGTTTACCCTCACTTAGGGTTTTCTCTTGTGGATTTGGCTTTAACTCTTGTGGAAAAGAAGATTCATCATATACTTGGTCTTGTCTTGAGTACTTAGGGTTTACTCATGTGGATTTGGTTTTAACAATTGTGGAAAAGAAGACTCATCATATACTTGGTCTTGTCTTGAGTTAGGGTTTACTCGTGTGGATTTGGTTTTAACCATTGTGGAAAAGAAGACTCATTATATGCTTGGTCTTGTACTCTTGAGTTAGGGTTGACTCATGTGGATTTGGTTCTAATCCTTGTGGAAAATAAGACTCATCATATACTTGGTTTTGCTCGTACTTTGTTCTTAGGGTTTGAGTAATAAAATGCCACGTAACAATAATGTTACAGGTCATCAAGATCCAGAACAAAATCGACAATTGCTTGCTAGGTTGTGGGATGGAGTGGAAACAAGGGGTGATGGAAAATGTTATTGTCCTTGCAGTCGATGTAGGGGCTTTAATAAGAGAAGGTTACTGATCGCAACAGCTAAAAAACATTGTAGGGAACATGGACATGTTGAGGGGGGGCATGAATATCATCCATTGGTAAGTCAATATAATTCATGATTATATATCATGCGGTCTTTATATTGAGAGTTTTTGTAATTGTATATTGTATCATTTTTATTTTGGTTACTTAATCGACATGAATAACGTTCTTTGTTTGATGTTTTAATTGTAATTATAAAGCAAGGGCCTCCTAGGGCTATTCCGAACATGGAGAATGTGGTAATTGCGGAACAACTAGCACAGGAGGAACGTCAATATGCAGGTCCTGTGAATACTGATCATGATCAAGTTAATGATGATATGGAATTAGAGGATGATCATGACGATAACATAATTGAGGATGATGGTGAAAATACATTAATCAATGATGCATTTAATGTTAGAATGGATGATGATCAACATCATGCACCGCCAATTGATGACTTTGAAGATCTTCATGATTTACCTACACTTGAGAAGGTAGACAGACTGCTTTTTGAAGGCTCCCGCATAAGTGTTCTCTCTGCTGTGTTGCTGATAATGAACTTGAAGGTTATGAATGGTTTTTCAAACACAACCATCACGCTGGTGTTAAGGTACGTATGTGATTATATGTTTCATCGATCGCATATATATGATTTGATTTATGTTGCTATAATATTTGTATTGGTATACGTACTTCATCATAAAAATAATAAGGATGTATTTGTTGTCGTTAATATTATACTCTTCAAATATTTATATTAACCATTTTTAAAAAATTTGTTGTAACAGCTTGATAGGTGAATATTTGTTACCTCCATCAAATAAATTACCTCGCACATACCGAGATTTAACTTCCATCATGAAATATGTTGGAATGGAGTATCAAGCAATTGATGCATGTCCTAATGATCATATTTTATATTATAATCAGTATGAGTTTGCAACAGAAAATCCTATATGTCATAGCAGTAGATACCGAACAGATCAAGTAACCAAAAAGGTGTCTCGTAAGGTTCTTCATTATATTCCCATTATTCCACGCTTGCAACGACTGTTTAGGAGCAAAAACATAGCACAATTTATGGATTACCATGCATGGAATAGAAGTGGAGATGATATTCTTCAAATGCCCGTAGATGGTTCTGCATTTACAGACATGGAGGAAAAATGGCCACACTTTAAAGAAGAACCTCATAATGCTAGACTTTCTTTGGCAGCGGATGTTGTCAATCCATTTGCAGAGATGAGATCTACTTACTTGGTCTGGCCTGTTTTTGTTATCAACAATAACATTCCTCCATGGATGTCAATAAAGAGGGAGCATATAATGTTGGCAATGATTGTTCCAGGTATAATTTGTACTTTAGAACAATGTTTTTTTAATGCATTAGTATTTAATTTGTCATGAAGATCAATATTGTTCATGTTCATATTGATGAATTTCATTTTATTTGCATACTTTAAGAACATAAAATACTTACTATCAATTGCAGGTAAAACACCACAAGGCTATGTGGTGCAATGGTTGTAAATATCGCATTAAAAAGTTGGATGAAACAAAGAAAACATGTGATTCTAGGATAAGTGCAGTCTTTGAGGTCACTAATGTTTCATCTAGAAGCGACAGACATCCAGAATTGTCAGAAAATCGATATTATGGATATTTGGAAGATATCATTGACTGTGACTTTAAATCATTCAAAATAATTCTTTTTGTTGTGAAATGGTACAAGCTATGATTGAATTGATTTGATCCCGATAGAATTGTTATTGAACATGCTAATGGATTTACCATGGTCAATACAAGGTCGCTTGAGTCACGAACTTCAGAGCCCTATGTTCTTCCAAGTCAATGTGAACATGTATTTTACTCAGAAGTTCCTGGTAGATAGGTTTGGTCGTTTGTTATTAGACATGATCCAAGAGGAAGGCTGGTAAAGTATAATATTATAGAGGAAGCTGAAGACGGTGTTGAAGAAGAAGGTGATCATGTAGAGGATCAACATGAGTTGGATGTTGATGATCATAATGTTACGTAGGAAGATGTTGAAGAGTTAGTTGAAGCAGATGATGTTAGAGACAATGTTCATGATGAAGATGATATTGACGATTATCACTTTATTGAAACTAACAATGATGACGATGATGATATAGCCTTTAATCCTTATAATGTTGAATCCAGATCAGATGATACAGATGCAGACTTGGATGGAGAAGATGATCATGAAGTGCATTGAACATCATTCCAAGTGATATATTGTGAGGGGGGGGGGGCAGATGAGCTTCCACCTTCACATGGCTGTCCCTGTTGAGTAGAGAATATTAAAATATTCTCGAAACAAAGAGAAGCTCATTAAGGTATTTTACTCATGTTGGTCAAAAACTTATGAGAAGAGGTGAGGGATAGTGCTCATGAATAGCATGCATGCAATGTTGCAATTAATATAATTCCTTACCATGTTGTAGTTGTAGTTTTTGTCATCACTCATCACACTATAGTATTTGTTCATGCCTTCCCATAACATTGGGTTGGGCTAGATTACACGGTATGTCATGGAATCTCTACTCATTTATTCCTTGCCAAATATTTTTCCTTTTACATGATTTAGGATTTGGTTTTCCGATCACCTTGAACCGATAGCACTCCATCCTAATATTTCTCCCCTTCACGAGGTGTTTTGTTGACTAATGTGTGCTAGTGTTGGAAGGAATCTATAGAAAGAGCCTACTTCCTTCACATTCGTAGGACTGAATCATGAACTGAAACACATGGCGATGGGTTGGGAATGACTGTCGACACTTCTTGAAATCCAAATACACTATCACTCCATCTATGGAT